>CAKAOJ020000092.1:1245000-1607500 GCA_916701645.2 Sebastolobus alascanus
CCATGACACTTTTAAAATGATATTATCTTGTTACAGTGGTGGGCATATAATACTAATTATTATTATAATAATAGGATTGGGAGGAACACTCAAACATTGGGAGGACCTTGTCATTGTCAAACGAAAACTTCCGTTTTATTTTTCTCAAGTGCAAATTTATAAATATTTAATGCTTTTTGAATCAGGATTTGGTTTATACTCACAAACCTGCACACACTACAGGTCATCTGATCTGAACAGGAACAAGACAAACTGTAACATTATCTTGTTACAGTGGTGGACATATAATAATTATTATTATCATAATAGGATTGGGAGGAACAGGGACCCTGTCATTGTTAGACGAAAACTTCACAAAACTGCAGGTCATCTGAGCTCAACAGGAACATGAAAAACTGTAATATTATCTTGTTACAGTGGTGGACATATAGGAGTGGGAAGAACAGGGACCCAAACATAGGGAGGAACCTTTCATTGTCAGGCAAAAACTGGCTTTTATTTTTTTCCTCAAATTTATAAATGATTTATTTTGACTTGGTTTACTTTCACAAAGGTGCAGGTCATCTGTGCTCAACAGTAGCAGCAACTTGTTCTTAATGCAGACAAAGCAAAATTTATGTTCTTAACCATTTCAAAAACAGCAAGATTAGCGCTATCTAAGAACATTGTAACGAGAAATGGTCAACAAATTGAATTGGTATCTACTTTTAAATATCTAGGATTCTTAATTAATGAATACTTGTCACCTCAGTCACTGGTATGTGTTTATCTACAAAAGCATTCTGGGTATAATTCCTTCTTACATGTCTTCTCTTTTAAAAAGGAAACATGGAAGTCATAATCTTCGTTCTATGGACATTTTGCAATTGGTCGTTCCCAAAGTGTGAACTGAATTGGGAAAGAAAGCTTTTAGGTTTTCGGCACCTAATGCTTGGAATAATTTACAATCTGATCTTCAACTTCAAAACGTAGTTACCTTGAAAGAGTTTAAAGCTCTGGTGAAATCGCTGCAGTCCAGGTTGTCTGTGTGCTTTTTATGAGCACACATAAAAGTTGTTGTCTCCCTTGTAAACGAGATCTTTGATCTCAATGGGACTAACCTGGTTAAATAAAGGCTAATAATAATAATAAAAAATCAGGAACAAGACAAACTGTAATATGTTGTTACAGTGGTGGACATATAGGAGTGGGAAGAACAGGGACCCAAACATAGGGAGGAACCTTTCATTGTCAGACAAAAACTAGCTTTTAGTTTTTCCTCAAATTTATAAGTGCTTTATTTTGACTTGGTTTACATTCACAAAACTGAAGGTCATCTCACCTGAACAGGAACAAGACAAACTGTAAAAAATTCCTGTGCAGACTAAGTAAAAAATCAGTGCTGAAAGTTTGGACAAATCGATGCAGCTCTTAAAATGTGTAATTCTAGCCAGAGATGTGTCCTGTAATATATTTATTCATTTGACGTGCATTAGATGTTGTACAGAGTAACAACATAATGAAAATACAACATAGACAATCCATATGACAAAATAAAAATGATACTTATAATGTGAAACATATGAAGAGAATTGTATAATTATGAACTATTTGTAAATAGTAGCTCTGTTGTGTTCCAGACAAGAGGACGGACGCGTGGCCGCTGGTCTACTCCCCCGTCCCGGTGGCACTCATCTTCCTGGTGTACCTCCTTGTGGTCTGGGCCGGGCCTCGACTGATGAAACACAAAGAACCCTTTGACCTCAAAGCCGTCCTCATCGTTTACAACTTTGTCATGGTCGGCCTGTCTGCCTACATGTTCTATGAGGTGACTTTGTGCTGCTGTTTGCTATGTCTCAATAAGGGAAGCAGGTCAATAGTGAGCACATTAGTGAGAGTTCAGTTTTTACAGCTTTTAGCTGATGCTTCCTCTTAGGAATTTCTGTTTTATGATACAAGTGGTTGTGTTAGTGGTGTATTATTTAATGTAATTGTATGTGTATTTACCAGTTCCTGGTCACAGCCTGGCTCTCGAACTACAGCCTCCTCTGCCAGCCTGTAGATTACAGCACCAGCCCGCTGGCAGTGAGGGTAAGCAAGTGTCCTTGATGTGTTTGTGCAAATTGTGTCTTTCACAAACTATAAGTGGAACATCATTTACAGTAAAATAGTCCTACAAATAGAATGAATAATATGTAAAACTCGCATTTCTCCATTGTCTCCTTCCTCCAGATGGCCGGAGCCTGCTGGTGGTTCTTCTTCTCCAAGGTCATAGAGCTCAGTGACACGGTGCGTATTTGTTAAAAATGTTTGCAGTATCAGTGAAATTCAGAATGCAGAGTTGAAACTGTAACAATCTCTTCTCTATGAGCAGCTCTTCTTCATCCTGAGGAAGAAGAACAGCCAGCTGACGGTCCTTCACATTTTTCACCACGGCCCCCTGATGTTCAATTGGTGGGCGGGAATCAAATATGTGGCCGGCGGACAATGTAAGTGAACTATTTTAGTCATTTAAAGATCATGACATTATGGATGGAGATTGTCACTTAAAGGGACTATTTGTAACTTATCACGCGCATAAATCTTAAGGGGGTCGGATTCCCATGCGCGCTCGCGTGTGGGTACGCGAGTGCGCAGACTCCGCGGAACCTCTGCTCCTGCTGCCTGCTTGTACACCGCGCTCGTTCTCGCTCGGCTCGCTCCACCTCCACGTGCACGCGCGCACACTCCACACTGCAGAAGAGTTAGTTTAGCTCTGAGAATATCTAGTGAATGTGCAGTGGACGTTTTTGCAGAAATAAATGCTGCAGCTCCTCCAGACCTACAGAGGTTTCCCGTGTCTTGTGAAGTGACGGAGCTCCGCAGAGAGTTACGTTATCCCGACCGGGTGTCGGTGTCTCCCCCCCCCCCGACCGGGTGTCGGTGTTTCCCCCCCCCCCCGTTCCCTCCGCGTTCAGCAGGCTGAACAGGAAAAGCCAGCACTAGGATCAGCATTGATCCATGGAGAGACCTTCCTCTGGTCAGCTAACATTACTGCCAAGCAGGTGAAATATAGAGTGATATTGTGTGTTAGCTGACGTGTGTCGCCTCACTGTTTAGACCGGTGCTCGTTCATGTCAATGTAGCACGAGCACAAGCGCGAGCGCGAGCAACAGGACGCTGACTTTCGTTGACATTGCGGCCACAGGTGTCGCTGTGAACAAGCAATTTCTGATTCTTACATATAGTCCCTTTAAAGTAGGTTTGGTGATATGCTACATGTTTCTTATTGTCAACAAATCCTATGAAAAGACCAAAACCAACAACAAATTGATTCATTAACAAGTATTGTCTGTGATTATATCTTATTCCACTGTTGTCCAAAAAATACATAAATGAGCCACACTGTTACACTGGGAGATATGTTCCTACATAGACACTGTAGTTTATTTTCAATGTGTATTAATCCACAGCTGAAAATAGTCCCTGACAAATACACTGTTTACTCCTGTTTGAGTAACATTTGCTAATAACTACAGTGCCCAGCTGTTTTAATGTATTACTTAGTTAGGAAGGAATGGTCTTTGGATTAAGTGCCACAGGCAGGTTAGGAAAGTTGGAAATTATTGAGAGACGGACTAACATGTTGGTTTTGGTCTTTTCATGGGATTTGTTTGCAAAAAAACCCTTAAATATAGGATTTGTTCACTCTGTATGAAAACGCCCTTCAGCAAGACACTAAACTTGAGTTTAATAAATAAGGATTATTGTAGGAGGCTGCAGATAATTTGTTTATTTTCATTCTAAAGATATCAGGCATTCAATGATGTTTAATTTGACAAATAATCCAAAAGCACACATGCTAATTTAAATAAGAAAACAAACAAACAAACTCATTCATTCATATTCTCTATCATCTTTGTGTTCAAATGCTATCTGGTCCATTGGATACATGTTGTTTCATGAATGCAAATAACAAGAGCTTAATTATGTCTAATGTCACTGAAATGCTCGAGAGCTAAACTGGAACACTAACAAAAAATTCTTGGCAACCTGAGTGTCTTTTTACATCATTCTACTGTGTGTCTGCAGCCTCACAAGTTGAAACTTGCACCAGTTCATACTTAATTCACTTACTATCAGTACTTGCCCTCGGTGACACTTTATATAAAGATCATGTCTGTGATGTATTAAGCACATTTATAAGTCTCTATAAAACTCCATATAAATGTTCATAAACGTGCATGACAATTTATAACAAAGTTTATGAAGGCTTATAAGTGGTGTATAAAAATATATTATAAGTTCAACATTCATAATGCTTTATACTTCCATGCCAAAGTGACAATAGTGTACTATAGACATTTTTATGGCATACTATACTATGAGTTGTTGTAATGACATTTTTTTGACATACTATACTATGACTTTTTTTGGAAATACTATTCTATCACTTTTTTTCATGACATTTTTCGACGTACTATACTATGACTTTTTTTCATCGTACAATACTATGACTTTTTATTACTTTTTTCGTCATACTATACTATGACTTTTTCGAACATACTATACTATAGTCATAGACTTATTTTTCGACACACTATACTATGACTTTTTTTACTTTTTTCGAAATACTACACTTAATTTTTTTTTCGCCATACTATAACATTTTTTTTTTTTTTTTACTATTTTTGACATACTATACTATGACATTTATTTCGACATACAATACTATGACTTTTTTTTTTTGACTTTTTTCGCCATAATTAAAAATGACTTTTTTTCGGACATACTATAACTTTTTTTTTTTTCCTTTTTTCGACATACTATATTGACTTTTTTTCCACATACTATATTATTACTTTTTTCATCATACTATACTATGACTTTATTACTTTTTCGACATACTATACTATGTCTTTTTTTTTTACTTTTTTCAACATGCTATACTATGAATTTTTTTCGACATGCTATACTATGACTGTTTGCGACATACTATGCTATGACTTTTTTTCGACATACTATAACTTTTTTTACTTTTTTTGACATACTATACTATGACTTTTTTCGACATACTATACCATGACATTTTTTTCGACAGACTATACTATGACTTTTTTTTTACTTTTTTCGACATACTATACTGTGACTTTTTTTCACAAAATTTTTCGACATACAATAATATATCCTTTTTCGACATGCTATACTATGACTTTTTTTTACAACATTTTTTAAAATACTGTATTATGACTTATTTTCACAAAATGTTTCGACATACTATACTATGACGTTTTTTCGACATACTATACTAAGACTCTTTTTACAAAATTTTTCGACATACTATACTATGACTTTTTTTACATTTTCGACGTACTATACTATGACTTTTTTCGACATGCTATACTATGACATTTTTTTCGACAGACGATACTATGACTTTTTTTTAACTTTTTTCGACATAATGTACTATGACTTTTTTTCCGACAGACTATACTATGACTTTTTTTTTTTACTTTTTCGACATACAACACTGACTTTTTTCGACATAATATACTATGACATTTTTTGACATACTATGCTATGACTTTTTTTTACAAAATTTTTCGACATACTATATGACTTTTTTTCGACATACTATACTATGACTTTTTTTACAGAAATTTTCGACATACTATACTAAGACTTTTTTCGACCTACTATACTATGACTTTTTTTCGACATACTATACTATGACTATTTTCTACAAAATGTTTAGACATACTAAACTATGACTTTTTTTTTTCAAAATTTTTTCAAGGTACCACTGACTTTTTTTCAAAGTTTTTGGACATACTATACTATGACTTTAAAAAAAAAAAAAAAAATATTCGACATATTATACTATGACTTATTTGACATATTGAGTCTTTTTCGACATACTATAATATGACTTTTTTTTTACAAAGTATTCGACATACTATACTATGACTTTTTCTTCGACATACTATACTATGACTTTTTCTTCGACATACTATACTATGACTTTTTTTATAAAATTTTTCGACATAGACTTTTATTTGACATATTATACTATGACTTTTTTTCAACATACTATAATATGACTTTTATTTGACATACTATACTATGACTTTTATTTGACATACTATACTATGACTTTTATTTGATATACTATACTATGACTTTTTTTCGACATACTATCCTATGACTTTTTTTTACAAAATGTTTCGACATACTATACTATGACTATTTTTTACAACATTTTTCGACATACTATACTATGACTTTTATTTACAACATTCTTCGACATACTATACTATGACTTTAAAATAAAAAAATAAAAATTCGACTTACTATACTATGACTTTTTTTCGACATACTATACAATGACTTTTTTTCGACATACTATACTTTTACTTTTTTTCGACATACTATACTATGACTTTTTTTATAAAAAAATGTCGACATACTATACTATGACTTTTATTTACAACATTCTTCGACATACTATACTATGACTTTAAAAAAAAAAAAAAAAATATTCGACATATTATACTATGACTTATTTGACATATTGAGTCTTTTTCGACATACTATAATATGACTTTTTTTTTACAAAGTATTCGACATACTATACTATGACTTTTTCTTCGACATACTATACTATGACTTTTTTTATAAAATTTTTCGACATAGACTTTTATTTGACATACTATACTATGACTTTTTTTCAACATACTATAATATGACTTTTATTTGACATACTATACTATGACTTTTATTTGATATACTATACTATGACTTTTTTTCGACATACTATCCTATGACTTTTTTTTACAAAATGTTTCGACATACTATACTATGACTATTTTTTACAACATTTTTCGACATACTATACTATGACTTTTATTTACAACATTCTTCGACATACTATACTATGACTTTAAAATAAAAAATAAAAAATTCGACTTACTATACTATGACTTTTTTTCGACATACTATACAATGACTTTTTTTCGACATACTATACTTTTACTTTTTTTCGACATACTATACTATGACTTTTTTTATAAAAAAATGTCGACATACTATACTATGACTTTTATTTACAACATTCTTCGACATACTATACTATGACTTTAAAAAAAAAAAAAAAATATTCGACATATTATACTATGACTTATTTGACATATTGAGTCTTTTTCGACATACTATAATATGACTTTTTTTTTACAAAGTATTCGACATACTATACTATGACTTTTTCTTCGACATACTATACTATGACTTTTTTTATAAAATTTTTCGACAGACTTTTATTTGACATACTATACTATGACTTTTTTTCAACATACTATAATATGACTTTTATTTGACATACTATACTATGACTTTTATTTGACATACTATACTATGACTTTTATTTGATATACTATACTATGACTTTTTTTCGACATACTATCCTATGACTTTTTTTTACAAAATGTTTCGACATACTATACTATGACTATTTTTTACAACATTTTTCGACATACTATACTATGACTTTTATTTACAACATTCTTCGACATACTATACTATGACTTTAAAATAAAAAATAAAAAATTCGACTTACTATACTATGACTTTTTTTCGACATACTATACAATGACTTTTTTTCGACATACTATACTTTTACTTTTTTTCGACATACTATACTATGACTTTTTTTATAAAAAAATGTCGACATACTATACTATGACTTTTTTTCGACATACTATACTATGACTTTAAAAAAAAAATTCGACTTACTATACTATGACTTTTATTTGATATACTATACTATGACTTTTTTTATAACATTTTTTGACAGACTTTTATTTGACATACTATACTATGATTTTTTTCAACATACTATACTGACTTTTATTTGACATACTATACTATGACTTTTATTTGACGTACTATACTATGACTTTTATTTCATATACTATACTATGACTTTAAAAAATTAAAAAAAAATTCGACATACTATACTGACTTTTTTTTCGACATACTATACTATGACTTTTATTTGACATACTATACTATGACTTTTATTTGATATACTATACTATGACTTTTGTTCGACATACTATACTATGACTTTTTTTTACAACATTTTTTGACATACCATACTATGACTTTTATTTACAACATTTTTTGACATACTATTACTTTTTTTTTCGACATACTATACAATGACTTTTTTTTGACATACTATACTATGACTTTTTTACAAAAAATTTCGACATACTATGACTTTTATTTGACATACTATACTATGACTTTTATCTGATATATAATACTATGACTTTTTTTATAACATTTTTTGACATAGACTTTTATTTGACATACTATACTTTGACTTTTTTTCAACATACTATACGATGACTTTTATTTGACATACTATACTATGACTTTTATTTGACATACTATACTATGACTTTTTTTTCGACATAGTTTACTATGACTTTTTTTATAAAATTTTTCGACAGACTTTTATTTGACATACTATACTATGACTTTTTTTCAACATACTATACTATGACTTTTATTTCACATACTATACTATGACCTTTATTTGATATACTATACTATGACTTTTGTTCGACATACTATACTATGACTTTTTTTTACATTTTTCGACATACTATACTATGACTTTTATTTACAACATTTTTCGACATACCATTACTTTTTTTTTCGACATACTATACAATGACTTTTTTTTTTGACATACTATACTATGACTTTTACAAAAAATTTCGACATACTATACTATGACTTTTATTTGACATACTATACTATGACTTTTTTTCAACATACTATACTATGACTTTTATTTCACATACTATACTATGACTTTTATTTGATATACTATACTATGACTTTTGTTCGACATACTATACTATGACTTTTATTTTACAACATTTTTCGACATACTATTACTTTTTTTTTCGACATACTATACAATGACTTTTTTTTGACATACTATACTATGACTTTTTTACAAAAAATTTCGACATACTATGACTTTTATTTGACATACTATACTATGACTTTTATCTGATATATAATACTATGACTTTTTTTATAACATTTTTTGACATAGACTTTTATTTGACATACTATACTTTGACTTTTTTTCAACATACTATACGATGACTTTTATTTGACATACTATCCTATGACTTTTTTTTACAAAATGTTTCGACATACTATACTATGACTTTTTTTTACATTTTTCGACATACTATACTATGACTTTTATTTACAACATTTTTCGACATACTATTACTTTTTTTTTCGACATACTATACAATGACTTTTTTTTTGACATACTATACTATGACTTTTACAAAAAATTTCGACATACTATACTATGACTTTTATTTGACATACTATACTATGACTTTTTTCGACATACTATACAATGACTTTTTTTCGACATACTATACTATGACTTTTTTTAGACATACTATACTATGACTTTAAAAAAAAAAAAAAAATTCGATTTACTATACTATGACTTTTTTTCAACATACTATACTATGACTTTTATTTGACATACTATACTATGACTTTTATTTACAAGATTTTTCGACATACTATACTATTCCTTTTTTTACAAAATGTTTCGACATACTATACTAGGACTTTTTTACAAAATTTTTCGACATACTATATTATGACTTTTTTTCGACATACTATACTATGACTTTTTTTTACAAAATTTTTCGACCTACTATACTAGGACTTTTTATCGACAAACTATACTATGACTATTTTTTACAAAATATTTAGACATACTAAACTATGACTTTTTTTACAAAATTTTTCAACGTACCATACTATGACTTTTTTTCAAAGTTTTTCCACATACTATATTATGACTTTAAAAAAAAAAAAAAAAATTCGACATGCTATACTTTGACTTTTATTTGACATACTATGCTATGACTTTTTTTCGACATACTATACTATGACTTTTTTTACAAAATTATTCGACATACTATACTATGACTTTTTTTGACATACTATACTGTGACTTTTTTTATAAAATTTTTCGACAGACTTTTATTTAACATACTATACTATGACTTTTTTTCGACATACTATACTATGACTTATTTAACATCCTATACTATGACTTTTTTTCGACATACTATCCTATGACTTTTTTTTACAAAATTTTTCGACATACTATACTATGACTTTTTTTTTACAACATTTTTCGACATACTATACTATGACTTTTATTTACATTTTTCGACGTACTATTACTTTTTTTTTCGACATACTATACTATGACTTTTTTTCGATATACTATACTATGACTTTTTTAAAAATTCTTCGACATACTATACTATGACTTTTTTCGACATACTATACTATGACTTTTATTTACAACATTTTTCGACATACTATTACTTTTTTTTTCGACATACTATACAATGACTTTTTTTTTTGACATACTATACTATGACTTTTACAAAAAATTTCGACATACTATACTATGACTTTTATTTGACATACTATACTATGACTTTTTTTCAACATACTATGCTATGACTTTTATTTCACATACTATACTATGACTTTTATTTGATATACTATACTAAGACTTTTGTTCGACATACTATACTGACTTTTTTTTACATTTTTCGACATACTATACTATGACTTTTATTTACAACATTTTTCGACATACTATTACTTTTTTTTTCGACATACTATACAATGACTTTTTTTCGACATACTATACTTTTACTTTTTTTCGACATACTATACTATGACTTTTTTTATAAAAAAATGTCGACATACTATACTATGACTTTTATTTACAACATTCTTCGACATACTATACTGACTTTAAAAAAAAAAAAAAAATTTTCGACATATTATACTATGACTTATTTGACATATTGAGTCTTTTTCGACATACTATAATATGACTTTTTTTTTACAAAGTATTCGACATACTATACTATGACTTTTTCTTCGACATACTATACTATGACTTTTTTTATAAAATTTTTCGACATAGACTTTTATTTGACATACTATACTATGACTTTTTTTCAACACACTATAATATGACTTTTATTTGACATACTATACTATGACTTTTATTTGACATACTATACTATGACTTTTATTTGATATACTATACTATGACTTTTTTTCGACATACCTACCTATGACTTTTTTTTACAAAATGTTTCGACATACTATACTATGACTATTTTTTACAACATTTTTCGACATACTATACTATGACTTTTATTTACAACATTCTTCGACATACTATACTATGACTTTAAAATAAAAAATAAAAAATTCGACTTACTATACTATGACTTTTTTTCGACATACTATACAATGACTTTTTTTCGACATACTATACTTTTACTTTTTTTCGACATACTATACTATGACTTTTTTTATAAAAAAATGTCGACATACTATACTATGACTTTTTTTCGACATACTATACTATGACTTTAAAAAAAAATTCGACTTACTATACTATGACTTTTATTTGATATACTATACTATGACTTTTTTTATAAAATTTTTTGACAGACTTTTATTTGACATACTATACTATGACTTTTTTTCAACATACTATACTGACTTTTATTTGACATACTATACTATGACTTTTATTTGACGTACTATACTATGACTTTTATTTGATATACTATACTATGACTTTAAAAAATTAAAAAAAAATTCGACATACTATACTGACTTTTTTTTCGACATACTATACTATGACTTTTATTTGACATACTATACTATGACTTTTATTTGATATACTATACTATGACTTTTGTTCGACATACTATACTATGACTTTTTTTTACAACATTTTTTGACATACTATACTATGACTTTTATTTACAACATTTTTCGACATACTATTACTTTTTTTTTCGACATACTATACAGTGACTTTTTTTTGACATACTATACTATGACTTTTTTACAAAAAATTTCGACATACTATGACTTTTATTTGACATACTATACTATGACTTTTATTTGATATACTATACTATGACTTTTTTTATAACATTTTTTGACATAGACTTTTATTTGACATACTATACTTTGACTTTTTTTCAACATACTATACTATGACTTTTATTTGACATACTATACTATGACTTTTATTTGACATACTATACTATGACTTTTTTTTCGACATAGTTTACTATGACTTTTTTTATAAAATTTTTCGACAGACTTTTATTTGACATACTATACTATGACTTTTTTTCAACATACTATACTATGACTTTTATTTCACATACTATACTATGACTTTTGTTCGACATACTCTACTATGACTTTTTTTTACATTTTTCGACATACTATACTATGACTTTTATTTACAACATTTTTCGACATACTATTACTTTTTTTTTCGACATACTATACAATGACTTTTTTTTTTGACATACTATACTATGACTTTTACAAAAAATTTCGACATACTATACTATGACTTTTATTTGACATACTATACTATGACTTTTTTTCAACATACTATACTATGACTTTTATTTCACATACTATACTATGACTTATTTGATATACTATACTATGACTTTTGTTCGACATACTATACTATGACTTTTTTTTACAACATTTTTTGACATACTATACTATGACTTTTATTTACAACATTTTTCGACATACTATTACTTTTTTTTGACATACTATACTATGACTTTTATTTGACATACTATACTATGACTTTTATTTGACATACTATACTATGACTTTTTTTTCGACATAGTTTACTATGACTTTTTTTATAAAATTTTTCGACAGACTTTTATTTGACATACTATACTATGACTTTTTTTCAACATACTATACTATGACTTTTATTTCACATACTATACTATGACTTTTGTTCGACATACTATACTATGACTTTTTTTTACATTTTTCGACATACTATACTATGACTTTTATTTACAACATTTTTCGACATACTATTACTTTTTTTTTCGACATACTATACAATGACTTTTTTTTTTGACATACTATACTATGACTTTTACAAAAAATTTCGACATACTATACTATGACTTTTATTTGACATACTATACTATGACTTTTTTTCAACATACTATACTATGACTTTTATTTCACATACTATACTATGACTTATTTGATATACTATACTATGACTTTTGTTCGACATACTATACTATGACTTTTTTTTACATTTTTCGACATACTATACTATGACTTTTATTTACAACATTTTTCGACATACTATTAGTTTTTTTTTCGACATACTATACAATGACTTTTTTTTGACATACTATACTATGACTTTTACAAAAAATTTCGACATACTATACTATGACTTTTATTTGACATACTATACTATGACTTTTTTCGACATACTATACAATGACTTTTTTTCGACATACTATACTATGACTTTTTTTAGACATACTATACTATGACTTTAAAAAAAAAAAAAAATTCGATTTACTATACTATGACTTTTTTTCAACATACTATACTATGACTTTTATTTGACATACTATACTATGACTTTTATTTACAAGATTTTTCGACATACTATACTATTCCTTTTTTTACAAAATGTTTCGACATACTATACTAGGACTTTTTTACAAAATTTTTCGACATACTATATTATGACTTTTTTTCGACATACTATACTATGACTTTTTTTTACAAAATTTTTCGACCTACTATACTAGGACTTTTTTTCGACAAACTATACTATGACTATTTTTTACAAAATATTTAGACATACTAAACTATGACTTTTTTTACAAAATTTTTCAACGTACCATACTATGACTTTTTTTCAAAGTTTTTCCACATACTATAGTATGACTTTAAAAAAAAAAAAAAAAATTCGACATGCTATACTTTGACTTTTATTTGACATACTATGCTATGACTTTTTTTCGACATACTATACTATGACTTTTTTTACAAAATTATTCGACATACTATACTATGACTTTTTTTGACATACTATACTGTGACTTTTTTTATAAAATTTTTCGACAGACTTTTATTTAACATACTATACTATGACTTTTTTTCGACATACTATACTATGACTTATTTAACATCCTATACTATGACTTTTTTTCGACATACTATCCTATGACTTTTTTTTACAAAATTTTTCGACATACTATACTATGACTTTTTTTTACAACATTTTTCGACATACTATACTATGACTTTTATTTACATTTTTCGACATACTATTACTTTTTTTTTCGACATACTATACTATGACTTTTTTTCGATATACTATACTATGACTTTTTTAAAAATTCTTCGACATACTATACTATGACTTTTTTCGACATACTATACTATGACTTTTATTTACAACATTCTTCGACATACTATACTATGACTTTAAAATAAAAATAAAAAATTCGACTTACTATACTATGACTTTTTTTCGACATACTATACAATGACTTTTTTTCGACATACTATACTTTTACTTTTTTTCGACATACTATACTATGACTTTTTTTATAAAAAAATGTCGACATACTATACTATGACTTTTTTTCGACATACTATACTATGACTTTAAAAAAAAAATTCGACTTACTATACTATGACTTTTATTTGATATACTATACTATGACTTTTTTTATAAAATTTTTTGACAGACTTTTATTTGACATACTATACTATGACTTTTTTTCAACATACTATACTGACTTTTATTTGACATACTATACTATGACTTTTATTTGACGTACTATACTATGACTTTTATTTGATATACTATACTATGACTTTAAAAAATTTAAAAAAAATTCGACATACTATACTGACTTTTTTTTCGACATACTATACTATGACTTTTATTTGACATACTATACTATGACTTTTATTTGATATACTATACTATGACTTTTGTTCGACATACTATACTATGACTTTTTTTTACAACATTTTTTGACATACTATACTATGACTTTTATTTACAACATTTTTCGACATACTATTACTTTTTTTTTCGACATACTATACAATGATTTTTTTTTGACATACTATACTATGACTTTTATTTGACATACTATACTATGACTTTTATTTGACATACTATACTATGACTTTTTTTTCGACATAGTTTACTATGACTTTTTTTATAAAATTTTTCGACAGACTTTTATTTGACATACTATACTATGACTTTTTTTCAACATACTATACTATGACTTTTATTTCACATACTATACTATGACTTTTGTTCGACATACTATACTATGACTTTTTTTTACATTTTTCGACATACTATACTATGACTTTTATTTACAACATTTTTCGACATACTATTACTTTTTTTTTCGACATACTATACAATGACTTTTTTTTTTGACATACTATACTATGACTTTTACAAAAAATTTCGACATACTATACTATGACTTTTATTTGACATACTATACTATGACTTTTTTCGACATACTATACTGTGACTTTTTTTACAAAATTATTCGACATACTATACTATGACTTTTTTTGACATACTATACTGTGACTTTTTTTATAAAATTTTTCGACAGACTTTTATTTAACATAGTATACTATGACTTTTTTTCGACATACTATCCTATGACTTTTTTTTACAAAATTTTTCGACATACTATACTATGACTTTTTTTTACAACATTTTTCGACATACTATACTATGACTTTTATTTACATTTTTCGACATACTATTACTTTTTTTTTCGACATACTATACCATGACTTTTTTTAAAAAAAAATTTCGACAAACTATACTATGACTTTTTTTTAAAAAAAAAATTCGATATACTATACTATAATTTTTTTTTACAAAATTTTCGACCTACTATACTATGACTTTTTTTCCGACATACTATACTATGACTTTTTTTACAACATTTTTCGACATACTATACTATGACTTTTATTTACAAGATTTTTCGACATACTATACTATTCCTTTTACAAAATTTTTCGACATAGTATACTATGACTTTTTTTATAACAATTTTTGACATACTATACTATGACTTTTATTTGATATACTATACTATGACTTTTTTTACAACATTTTTCGACATACTATACTATTCCTTTTTTTACAAAATTTTTCGACATACTATGACTTTTTTTCGACATACTATATTATGACTTTTTTCGACATACTATACTATGACTTTTTAAAAAAAAAAAAATTTCGACATACTATACTAATTCTTTTCTAATGTGCTCATGATGCATTATAGACATGTCAAGTGCAATCTTGCCACTGTTTTTACATCCCTTTGTTTATCCTGCAGCGTTCTTCATCTGCCTGCTCAACACCTTTGTACACTTTGTGATGTATTCCTACTACGGCCTGGCTGCGATTGGCCCTCACATGCAAAAGTACCTGTGGTGGAAGAGATACCTCACATCTCTGCAGCTGGTGAGTGGCTTCCTGCTCTGTATGAGAAGAATTGTGACTGTACATACAAAATGTTTATGAAGTGATCTGATGTGAACTTTCCTCCAAATGCCTCTCCAGGTGCAGCTTATGCTTTTCCTCCTGCACTCGGGCTACAACCTGTTCAATGAGTGCGACTTCCCCGACTCCATGAACCTGTTGGTGTTTAGTTACTGTGTCACCCTCATGATCCTCTTTGGTAACTTCTATTATCAGAGCTACCTCAACAAGAAGAAGCAGAAATAAGACGCAGTGGTGAGGTGTTGCACACAAACACACTGAGGCTTAGTATTGTCAGCTTGAGTGATTTTTTTTCCCTGTCTGTAGTATTCACTAGTGTCCAGTAGAGGGCACAACATGCCCACTAACTGAACATTTCTCATGGTGCTCAAGTGTGACTTGAACATTGAATATTTTACAGACATGTACAACCAATGTGAACGATTTGCGTTCTCTCTGCGTTTTTTTGTATTTTAAATACATGTCAAAAAGAGACATGTGATCATTCAATTATTATTTATTTCTTAAATTGAGAAATGACAAACATTCAAATGATTGCTGTAAACAAACTGTACATTTTATACATATAATAATAAAGTAGGTTTTTTCTGGAGAGAAATCCAAAAAGCCCCCCCTCTCCCAAAAAAACACTTAAGAAAATACAGAAATGCAAACACTTTTTCCACTGCTAAAACACGGCAAAATTATATATTCTTTTCTACACTTCAGTCTAAAATAGATTGAAAGATGTAGATTAGAGAAAAAACATGGAGAGGAGGGAGACAACATTTCATTTCTATTCAGGAGTTTTGTGGTGTTTGAAGTTTTCTATTAATGCTGAAAAACCTGCATGTGTACATGATGAGTTCTTGACCAAAAAATGTGTTTCTGAGTCTAACAAATGTGGATCTCTTCTGTGTAATGTCTTTGATTTGTGTCTTTGTGTCATTCCTTCATTTAAAGTGAGTAAAAAATTGAAAGAGCAAGAAACAGATCTTTGTCTATTTCCTTATGATGAATGTATGACAAGGGAATTACTTTTTGGTTAAAGTAGTTGCAACGGGAAGAGATATGCAACCAGTGCATCTTGACCATTCATAGTGTCATGTAATGTCACACTGCAGTACATGTCTGTTTCATCTTGCAGCTAAGTAAGTCAGAATAAGATATAAATTGTAAATAAAAATAAACAGGGAGAAGAGGGGATCCAAGTGTGAGAAGATGAAGGACTGTAGAGTAGGTGAGGTGAAGCGTGCCCTGCTCCAGTGTTGCTCTATGTCTCCGTGTAGACGGAGGACATGTGGTTCAGGCTGCGGTCAAAGTTGCCCACCTGGAAGAAAATGCTCTCCTCTGGGCTGGAGGAGAACTGGCACCCTACTCCGCCTTGAAGCTCCTGGGTCAGGTTGAAGCCTGGAACAGACATGATAAAGAGCAGTTTGTTTAAAATGTTGATGAAATCATTCAGGTGAACTTACGGTAAGGTCTAGGTAAAATGTCCTCACCTGCAGTGCCATTGTTGCTAGTTGACATGTGGAAGCCATTGTGCTGATGGGAAGTGTAGGCGTGAGAATCTCCTGGGACGTGGACACCACCGACCGTCTGCTCCATCCTGTAGGAGTCTCCGAAATGGAAGCAGCTCTGAAAGCTGCCTTGGAATTCTGGGAAATGAGGGAGGATGTTGAGGAGAAAGAAAGGACAAAAATAGAAGTCAGACTTGATCGAGTGCCACCAGTGTCTACGGGTGATTGTTTCCAAGGTCAGTAAGCGTCCCCTCCATCCAGATGAAACTTAATGTGGATCTCAAATTATGACAATGCTATATCTGTGCTCCTGCTAACTGCGCCAGCCCCATAGTATACAACATTTATCCCCATCGTCTCAGTTTGTACGCAGAATGGACCGCAGGAGTCACGATAATGGGAAAGCAGCCTTGCCTGGAGCGCTTTTACGCAACTCCCTGACCACAGCGTGGTTAGAGAGACGTCCATGTGTAGATCTTTACAGGGAAAACAGTGTTTAAGGCATTAGGAAAAGGCTCTGGAGTGACAGCTGAGCCTGCCATGTTAGGGCGCTGAAAGACAGCTGAATACATGAGCCAGCATTCTGTTGGCTAATTCAGCTCCGGGAAAAGGCTTCCGGCATGTGGTTTAACCCACTCTGTCTCTACGACTCTAATCTCTCTCTGTCCTAAAAATGCTCTGACAGAGCCACAGGGCAGTATCACTGCTCTAAGAGACGACTTCCTCTCTTTGAGGCCTTTCATGTGGGTCTGCTGGTACAGCAAGTGTTTGAGAAAGGACACAGGGGTATTCTTTTGTAAATTCCTCACAGGAAGTTGTACAAGAGTAATACTAAAGCTACATGTTACTGAATCACCTGCTATGGCAAAAAATTCAGGATATTAAATTGAAACGCCAATGAACGTTTTCAAATTCAAGCCAAAACAGATTTCCTGAAACAAGTTACATTCAGCCAGATGTATTTGGGTCAGCCTTACCGTCGTTGGCAGACTGATGGTGGTGATAGTGAGAGTAGGGCTTGTGATGAGGGTGGACATGCTGTTTCTCCAGAGTAGGAGGAGGCGTCCCTGTCCCTTTCATCCCTGGAGACATGAGAGGACCTGACACCCTGGAGGAGACACAGAAAGGGTGGGGGAAATATACTTTTAAATGTCCCGATCTGTTCAATCATTTCAAGACAGTCTCAATAATTCCTCAATAAAAAGCTTCACGCATTGTGACATCCCAATCAAAGCAGGATCTACATGCCGGCCTACTAACCACATGATCCGACAAACCCAGCGGAGCAGTTAGTGATCCTAAACACACAGAAGAAGAAACATTCCAGGCGTGTGGAAACTTGGGCTCCCCACACGTAATCGTCCTCCTACCACATATTATGATCTAAAGTCAACAAACAGCAGAGTGTGCATTCAAGCATTCATCCCCACACACACACAGTGCCCAACATTGCAGTAAACCCAGGCTTTGTGGCCTAGAGAGAAGAAAGCACAATAGTGTTTACATTTATGACTTTTCAGTGCACATCAAGAGATTTTTAAACATTTGGGAAATAACATCATGCATATTAGGAGGAAAAAAAAGTCATAGTATAGTATGTCGAAAATTAAAAAAAAAAAAGTCATAGTATAGTATGTCAAAAAAAAGTCATGCTATAGTATGTCGAAATTTTTTTTTTACAAAAGTCATAGTATAGTATGTCGAAAAAAAGTCATAGTATAGTATGTCGAAAAAAAGTCATAGTATAGTATGTCGAAAAAAATTGTCATAGTATAGTATGTTGAAATTTAAAAAAAAAAAAAAAGTCATAGTATAGTATGTCGAAAAAAAAGTCAATGTATAGTATGTCGAAAAAAAGTCATAGTATAGTATGTCGAAAAAAAGTCATAGTATAGTATGTCGAAACATTTTGTAAAAAAAAAGCATAGTATAGTATGTCGAAAAAAAGTCATAGTATAGTATGTCGAAAAGTTTTGTAAAAAAAAGTCATAGTATAGTATGTCGAAAAAAAGTCATAGTATAGTATGTCAAAAAAAAGTCATAGTATAGTAAGTCGAAAAAAAACGTCATAATATAGTATGTTGAAATTAAAAAAAAAAAAAAAAAGTCAATGTATAGTATGTCGAAAAAAAAGTCATAGTATAGTATGTTGAAAAAAAGTCATAGTATAGTATGTCGAAAAAAAGTCATAGTATAGTATGTCGAAAAAAAGTCATAGTATAGTATGTCGAAAAGTTTTGTAAAAAAAAAGTCATAGTATAGTATGTCGAAAAAAAGTCATAGTATAGTATGTGAAATAAGTCATAGTATAGTGTGTCAAAAAAGTCATAGTATAGTATGTCAAAAAAAAGTCATAGTATAGTATGTCGAAAAATTTTGTAAAAAAAAAGACAATATAGTATGTCGAAAAAAAGTCATAGTATAGTAAGTCGAAAAAAAACGTCATAGTATAGTATGTCAAAAAACGTCATAGTATAGTATGTGGAATTTTTTTTTTTTTTTAAAAAGTCATAGTATAGTATGTCGAAAAAAAGTCAGTGTGGTATGTCGAAAAAAGTCATAGTATAGTAAGTCGAAAAAAAAGTCATAGTATAGTATTTAAAAAAAAGTCACAGTATAGTATGTTGAAAAATTTTGTAAAAAAAAGTCATAGTATAGTATGTCGAAAAATTTGGTAAAAAAAAGTCAAAGTATAGTATGTCGAAAAAAAGTCATAGTATAGTATGTTGGAAAAAAAGTCATAGTATAGTATGTCGGAAAATTTTGTAAAAAAAAGTCATAGTATAGTATGTCGAAAAATTTTGTAAAAAAAAGTCATAATATAGTATGTCGAAAAAAAGTCATAGTATAGTATGTCGAAAAAAAGTCATAGTATAGTATGTCGAAAAGTTTTGTAAAAAAAAAGTCATAGTATAGTATGTCAAAAAAAAGTCATGCTATAGTATGTCGAAATTTTTTTTTTACAAAAGTCATAGTATAGTATGTCGAAAAAAAGTCATAGTATAGTATGTCGAAAAAAAGTCATAGTATAGTATGTCGAAAAAAATTGTCATAGTATAGTATGTTGAAATTTAAAAAAAAAAAAAAAGTCATAGTATAGTATGTCGAAAAAAAGTCATAGTATAGTATGTCGAAAAAAAAGTCAATGTATAGTATGTCGAAAAAAAGTCATAGTATAGTATGTCGAAAAAAAGTCATAGTATAGTATGTCGAAACATTTTGTAAAAAAAAAGCATAGTATAGTATGTCGAAAAAAAGTCATAGTATAGTATGTCGAAAAGTTTTGTAAAAAAAAGTCATAGTATAGTATGTCGAAAAAAAGTCATAGTATAGTATGTCAAAAAAAAGTCATAGTATAGTAAGTCGAAAAAAAACGTCATAATATAGTATGTTGAAATTAAAAAAAAAAAAAAAAAGTCAATGTATAGTATGTCGAAAAAAAAGTCATAGTATAGTATGTTGAAAAAAAGTCATAGTATAGTATGTCGAAAAAAAGTCATAGTATAGTATGTGGAATTTTTTTTTTTTTTTAAAAAGTCATAGTATAGTATGTCGAAAAAAAGTCAGTGTGGTATGTCGAAAAAAGTCATAGTATAGTAAGTCGAAAAAAAAGTCATAGTATAGTATTTAAAAAAAAGTCACAGTATAGTATGTTGAAAAATTTTGTAAAAAAAAGTCATAGTATAGTATGTCGAAAAATTTGGTAAAAAAAAGTCAAAGTATAGTATGTCGAAAAAAAGTCATAGTATAGTATGTTGGAAAAAAAGTCATAGTATAGTATGTCGGAAAATTTTGTAAAAAAAAGTCATAGTATAGTATGTCGAAAAATTTTGTAAAAAAAAGTCATAATATAGTATGTCGAAAAAAAGTCATAGTATAGTATGTCGAAATAGTATAGTATGTCAAAAAAAAGTCATGCTATAGTATGTCGAAATTTTTTTTTTACAAGTCATAGTATAGTATGTCGAAAAAAAGTCATAGTATAGTATGTCGAAAAAAAGTCATAGTATAGTATGTCGAAAAAAATTGTCATAGTATAGTATGTTGAAATTAAAAAAAAAAAAAAAAGTCATAGTATAGTATGTCGAAAAAAAGTCATAGTATAGTATGTCGAAAAAAAAGTCAATGTATAGTATGTCGAAAAAAAGTCATAGTATAGTATGTCGAAAAAAAGTCATAGTATAGTATGTCGAAACATTTTGTAAAAAAAAAGCATAGTATAGTATGTCGAAAAAAAGTCATAGTATAGTATGTCGAAAAGTTTTGTAAAAAAAAGTCATAGTATAGTATGTCGAAAAAAAGTCATAGTATAGTATGTCAAAAAAAAGTCATAGTATAGTAAGTCGAAAAAAAACGTCATAATATAGTATGTTGAAATTAAAAAAAAAAAAAAAAAGTCAATGTATAGTATGTAGAAAAAAAAGTCATAGTATAGTATGTTGAAAAAAAGTCATAGTATAGTATGTCGAAAAAAAGTCATAGTATAGTATGTCGAAAAAAAGTCATAGTATAGTATGTCGAAAAGTTTTGTAAAAAAAAAGTCATAGTATAGTATGTCGAAAAAAAGTCATAGTATAGTATGTGAAATAAGTCATAGTATAGTGTGTCAAAAAAGTCATAGTATAGTATGTCAAAAAAAAGTCATAGTATAGTATGTCGAAAAATTTTGTAAAAAAAAAGACTATAGTATGTCGAAAAAAAGTCATAGTATAGTAAGTCGAAAAAAAACGTCATAGTATAGTATGTCAAAAAACGTCATAGTATAGTATGTGGATTTTTTTTTTTTTTTTAAAAAGTCATAGTATAGTATGTCGAAAAAAAGTCAGTGTGGTATGTCGAAAAAAGTCATAGTATAGTAAGTCGAAAAAAAAGTCATAGTATAGTATTTAAAAAAAAGTCACAGTATAGTATGTTGAAAAATTTTGTAAAAAAAAGTCATAGTATAGTATGTCGAAAAATTTGGTAAAAAAAAGTCAAAGTATAGTATGTCGAAAAAAAGTCATAGTATAGTATGTTGGAAAAAAAGTCATAGTATAGTATGTCGGAAAATTTTGTAAAAAAAAGTCATAGTATAGTATGTCGAAAAATTTTGTAAAAAAAAGTCATAATATAGTATGTCGAAAAAAAGTCATAGTATAGTAAGTCGAAAAAAAGTCATAGTATAGCATGTCGAAAAATTGTGTAAAAAAAAGCCATAGTATAGTATGTCGAAAAAAAAGTCAATGTATAGTATGTCGAAAAAAAGTCATAGTGTAGTATGTCGAAAAAATGTCACAGTATAGTATGTCGAAAAATTGTTTAAAAAAAAGCCATAGTATAGTATGTCGAAAAAAAAGTCAATGTATAGTATGTCGAAAAAAAGTCATAGTATAGAATGTCGAAAAAAGTCGTAGTATAGTATGGCGGAAAATTTTGTAAAAAAAAGTCATAGTATAGTATGTCGAAAAATTTTGTAAAAAAAAAGACAATATAGTATGTCGAAAAAAAGTCATAGTATAGTAAGTCGAAAAAAAACGTCATAGTATAGTATGTCAAAAAACGTCATAGTATAGTATGTCGAATTTTTTTTTTTTTTAAAAAAGTCATAGTATAGTATGTCGAAAAAAAGTCATAGTGTAGTATGTCGAAGAAAGTCATAGTATAGTAAGTCGAAAAAAAAGTCATAGTATAGTATTTAAAAAAAAGTCACAGTATAGTATGTTGAAAAATTTTGTAAAAAAAAGTCATAGTATAGTATGTCGAAAAATTTGGTAAAAAAAAGTCATAGTATAGTATGTCGAAAAAAAGTCATAGTATAGTATGTTGGAAAAAAAGCCATAGTATAGTATGTCGGAAAATTTTGTAAAAAAAAGTCATAGTATAGTATGTCGAAAAATTTTGTAAAAAAAAGTCATAATATAGTATGTCGAAAAAAAGTCATAGTATAGTAAGTCGAAAAAAAGTCATAGTATAGCATGTCGAAAAATTGTGTAAAAAAAAGCCATAGTATAGTATGTCGAAAAAAAAGTCAATGTATAGAATGTCGAAAAAAAGTCATAGTATAGTATGTCGAAAAAATGTCACAGTATAGTATGTCGAAAAATTGTTTAAAAAAAAGCCATAGTATAGTATGTCGAAAAAAAAGTCAATGTATAATAGGTCGAAAAAAAGTCATAGTATAGTATGTCGAAAAAAAGTCATAGTATAGTATGTCGAAAAATTTTGTAAAAAAAAAGCATAGTATAGTGTGTCGAAAAAAAGTCATAGTATAGTATGTCGAAAAGTTTTGTAAAAAAAAGTCATAGTATAGTGTGTCGAAAAAAAGTCATAGTATAGTATGTCAAAAAAAAGTCATAGTATAGTAAGTCGAAAAAAAACGTCATAATATAGTATGTTGAAATTAAAAAAAAAAAAAAAAGTCATAGTATAGTATGTCAATTTTGTAAAAAAAAGCCATAGTATAGTATGTCGAAAAAAAGTCATAGTATAGTATGTCGAAAAAAAGTCATAGTATAGTATGTCGAAAAAAAGTCATAGTATAGTATGTCGAAAAGTTTTGTAAAAAAAAGTCAGTATAGTATGTGAAATAAGTCATAGTATAGGATCAAAAAAGTCATAGTATAGTATGTGAAAAAAAAGTCATAGTATATTATGTCGAAAAAAAGTCATAGTATAGTATGTCGAAAAAAAAGTCAATGTATAGTATGTCGAAAAAAAGTCATAGTATAGTATGTCGAAAAAAAGTCTTAGTATAGTATGTCGAAAAATTTTGTAAAAAAAAAGCATAGTATAGTATGTCGAAAAAGTCATAGTATAGTATGTCGAAAAGTTTTGTAAAAAAAAGTCATAGTATAGTATGTCGAATAAAAGTCATAGTATAGTATGTCAAAAAAAAGTCATAGTATAGTAAGTCGAAAAAAAACGTCATAATATAGTATGTTGAAATTAAAAAAAAAAAAAAAAAGTCATAGTATAGTATGACGAAAAAAGTCGTAGTATAGTATGTCGAAAAAAAAGTCATACTATAGTATGTCGAAAAAAAGTCGTAGTATAGTATGTCGAAAAAAAGTCATAGTATAGTATGTAAAAAAAAAAGGTCATAGAATAGTATGTCGAAAAATTTTGTTGAAAAAAAAAGTCATAGTATATTATGTCGAAAAATTTTGTAAAAAAAAGTCATAATATAGTATGTCGAAAAAAAGTCATAGTATAGTATGTGAAATAAGTCATAGTATAGTGTGTCAAAAAAGTCATAGTATAGTATGTCGAAAAAAAGTCATAGTATAGTATGTCGAAAAAAAGTCATAGTATAGTATGTCGAAAAATTTTGTAAAAAAAAAGCATAGTATAGTATGTCGAAAAAAAGTCATAGTATAGTATGTCGAAAAATTGTTTAAAAAAAAGCCATAGTATAGTATGTCGAAAAAAAAGTCAATGTATAGTATGTCGAAAAAAAGTCATAGTATAGTATGTCGAAAAAAAGTCATAGTATAGTATGTCGAAAAAAGTCGTAGTATAGTATGGCTGAAAATTTTGTAAAAAAAAGTCATAGTATAGTATGTCGAAAAATTTTGTAAAAAAAAAGACAATATAGTATGTCGAAAAAAAGTCATAGTATAGTAAGTCGAAAAAAAACGTCATAGTATATATAGTATGTAAAAAAACGTCATAGTATAGTATGTCGAATTTTTTCTTTTTTTAAAAAGTCATAGTATAGTATGTCGAAAAAAAGTCATAGTGTAGTATGTCGAAAAAAGTCATAGTATAGTAAGTCGAAAAAAAAGTCATAGTATAGTATTTAAAAAAAAGTCACAGTATAGTATGTTGAAAAATTT
Source organism: Sebastolobus alascanus (assembly GCA_916701645.2). Classification (NCBI taxonomy): domain Eukaryota; kingdom Metazoa; phylum Chordata; class Actinopteri; order Perciformes; family Sebastidae; genus Sebastolobus; species Sebastolobus alascanus. The sequence continues at coordinate 1,270,809 of CAKAOJ020000092.1, forward strand.
TGTAAAAAAAAGTCATAGTATAGTATGTCGAAAAATTTGGTAAAAAAAAGTCAAAGTATAGTATGTCGAAAAAAAGTCATAGTATAGTATGTTGGAAAAAAAGTCATAGTATAGTATGTCGGAAAATTTTGTAAAAAAAAGTCATAGTATAGTATGTCGAAAAATTTTGTAAAAAAAAGTCATAATATAGTATGTCGAAAAAAAGTCATAGTATAGTAAGTCGAAAAAAAGTCATAGTATAGCATGTCGAAAAATTGTGTAAAAAAAAGCCATAGTATAGTATGTCGAAAAAAAAGTCAATGTATAGTATGTCGAAAAAAAGTCATAGTATAGTATGTCGAAAAAATGTTAGTATAGTATGTCGAAAAATTGTTTAAAAAAAAGCCATAGTATAGTATGTCGAAAAAAAGTCATAGTATAGTATGTCGAAAAAAAGTCATAGTATAGTATGTCGAAAAATTTTGTAAAAAAAAAGCATAGTATAGTATGTCGAAAAAAGTCATAGTATAGTATGTCGTAAAAAAGTCATAGTATAGTATGTCGAAAAAAAGTCATAGTATAGTATGTCGAAAAATTTTGTAAAAAAAAAGCTTAGTATAGTATGTCGAAAAAAAGTCATAGTATAGTATGTCGAAAAGTTTTGTAAAAAAAAGTCATAGTATAGTATGTGAAATAAGTCATAGTATAGTGTGTCAAAAAAGTCATAGTATAGTATGTCAAAAAAAAGTCATAGTATAGTATGTCGAAAAAAATTGTCATAGTATAGTATGTTGAAATTTAAAAAAAAAAAAAAAGTCATAGTATAGTATGTCGAAAAAAAGTCATAGTATAGTATGTCGAAAAAAAGTCATAGTATAGTATGTCGAAAAAAAGTCATAGTATAGTATGTCGAAAAATTTTGTAAAAAAAAGTCATAGGATAGTATGTCGAAAAAAAGTCATAGTATAGGATGTTAAATAAGTCATAGTATAGTATGTCGAAAAAAAAGTCAATGTATAGTATGTCGAAAAAAAGTCATAGTATAGTATGTCGAAAAAAAGTCATAGTATAGTATGTCGAAACATTTTGTAAAAAAAAAGCATAGTATAGTATGTCGAAAAAAAGTCATAGTATAGTATGTCGAAAAGTTTTGTAAAAAAAAGTCATAGTATAGTATGTCGAAAAAAAGTCATAGTATAGTATGTCAAAAAAAAGTCATAGTATAGTAAGTCGAAAAAAAACGTCATAATATAGTATGTTGAAATTAAAAAAAAAAAAAAAAAGTCAATGTATAGTATGTAGAAAAAAAAGTCATAGTATATTATGTTGAAAAAAAGTCATAGTATAGTATGTCGAAAAAAAGTCATAGTATAGTATGTCGAAAAAAAGTCATAGTATAGTATGTCGAAAAGTTTTGTAAAAAAAAAGTCATAGTATAGTATGTCGAAAAAAAGTCATAGTATAGTATGTGAAATAAGTCATAGTATAGTGTGTCAAAAAAGTCATAGTATAGTATGTCAAAAAAAAGTCATAGTATAGTATGTCGAAAAATTTTGTAAAAAAAAAGACTATAGTATGTCGAAAAAAAGTCATAGTATAGTAAGTCGAAAAAAAACGTCATAGTATAGTATGTCAAAAAACGTCATAGTATAGTATGTGGAATTTTTTTTTTTTTTTAAAAAGTCATAGTATAGTATGTCGAAAAAAAGTCAGTGTGGTATGTCGAAAAAAGTCATAGTATAGTAAGTCGAAAAAAAAGTCATAGTATAGTATTTAAAAAAAAGTCACAGTATAGTATGTTGAAAAATTTTGTAAAAAAAAGTCATAGTATAGTATGTCGAAAAATTTGGTAAAAAAAAGTCAAAGTATAGTATGTCGAAAAAAAGTCATAGTATAGTATGTTGGAAAAAAAGTCATAGTATAGTATGTCGGAAAATTTTGTAAAAAAAAGTCATAGTATAGTATGTCGAAAAATTTTGTAAAAAAAAGTCATAATATAGTATGTCGAAAAAAAGTCATAGTATAGTAAGTCGAAAAAAAGTCATAGTATAGCATGTCGAAAAATTGTGTAAAAAAAAGCCATAGTATAGTATGTCGAAAAAAAAGTCAATGTATAGTATGTCGAAAAAAAGTCATAGTATAGTATGTCGAAAAAATGTCACAGTATAGTATGTCGAAAAATTGTTTAAAAAAAAGCCATAGTATAGTATGTCGAAAAAAAAGTCAATGTATAGAATGTCGAAAAAAAGTCATAGTATAGTATGTCGAAAAAATGTCACAGTATAGTATGTCGAAAAATTGTTTAAAAAAAAGCCATAGTATAGTATGTCGAAAAAAAAGTCAATGTATAATAGGTCGAAAAAAAGTCATAGTATAGTATGTCGAAAAAAAGTCATAGTATAGTATGTCGAAAAATTTTGTAAAAAAAAAGCATAGTATAGTGTGTCGAAAAAAAGTCATAGTATAGTATGTCGAAAAGTTTTGTAAAAAAAAGTCATAGTATAGTGTGTCGAAAAAAAGTCATAGTATAGTATGTCAAAAAAAAGTCATAGTATAGTATGTCGAAAAAAAACGTCATAATATAGTATGTTGAAATTAAAAAAAAAAAAAAAAGTCATAGTATAGTATGTCAATTTTGTAAAAAAAAGTCATAGTATAGTATGTCGAAAAAAAAGTCATAGTATAGTATGTCGAAAAAAAGTCATAGTATAGTATGTCGAAAAAAAGTCATAGTATAGTATGTCGAAAAGTTTTGTAAAAAAAAGTCAGTATAGTATGTGAAATAAGTCATAGTATAGGATCAAAAAAGTCATAGTATAGTATGTGAAAAAAAAGTCATAGTATATTATGTCGAAAAAAAGTCATAGTATAGTATGTCGAAAAAAAAGTCAATGTATAGTATGTCGAAAAAAAGTCATAGTATAGTATGTCGAAAAAAAGTCTTAGTATAGTATGTCGAAAAATTTTGTAAAAAAAAAGCATAGTATAGTATGTCGAAAAAGTCATAGTATAGTATGTCGAAAAGTTTTGTAAAAAAAAGTCATAGTATAGTATGTCGAATAAAAGTCATAGTATAGTATGTCAAAAAAAAGTCATAGTATAGTAAGTCGAAAAAAAACGTCATAATATAGTATGTTGAAATTAAAAAAAAAAAAAAAAAGTCATAGTATAGTATGTCGAAAAATTTCGTCAAAAAAAGCCATAGTATAGTATGTCGAAAAAAAAGTCAGTTTAGTATGTCGAAAAAAAGTCATAGTATAGTATGTCGAAAAAAAGTCATAGAATAGTATGTCGAAAAAAAGTCATAGTATAGTATGTCGAAAAATTTTTAAAAAAAAGTCATAGTATAGTATGTCGAAAAGTTTTGTAAAAAAAAGTCATAGTATAGTATGTCGAAAAAAAGTCATAGTATAGTATGTGAAATAAGTCATAGTATAGTGTGTCAAAAAAGTCATAGTATAGTATGTCGAAAAAAAGTCATAGTATAGTATGTCGAAAAAAAGTCATAGTATAGTATGTGAAATAAGTCATAGTATAGTGTGTCAAAAAAGTCATAGTATAGTATGTCGAAAAAAAGTCATAGTATAGTATGTCGAAAAAAAGTCATAGTATAGTATGTCGAAAAATTTTGTAAAAAAAAAGCATAGTATAGTATGTCGAAAAAAAGTCATAGTATAGTATGTCGAAAAATTGTTTAAAAAAAAGCCATAGTATAGTATGTCGAAAAAAAAGTCAATGTATAGTATGTCGAAAAAAAGTCATAGTATAGTATGTCGAAAAAAAGTCATAGTATAGTATGTCGAAAAAAGTCGTAGTATAGTATGGCTGAAAATTTTGTAAAAAAAAGTCATAGTATAGTATGTCGAAAAATTTTGTAAAAAAAAAGACAATATAGTATGTCGAAAAAAAGTCATAGTATAGTAAGTCGAAAAAAAACGTCATAGTATATATAGTATGTAAAAAAACGTCATAGTATAGTATGTCGAATTTTTTCTTTTTTTAAAAAGTCATAGTATAGTATGTCGAAAAAAAGTCATAGTGTAGTATGTCGAAAAAAGTCATAGTATAGTAAGTCGAAAAAAAAGTCATAGTATAGTATTTAAAAAAAAGTCACAGTATAGTATGTTGAAAAATTTTGTAAAAAAAAGTCATAGTATAGTATGTCGAAAAATTTGGTAAAAAAAAGTCAAAGTATAGTATGTCGAAAAAAAGTCATAGTATAGTATGTTGGAAAAAAAGTCATAGTATAGTATGTCGGAAAATTTTGTAAAAAAAAGTCATAGTATAGTATGTCGAAAAATTTTGTAAAAAAAAGTCATAATATAGTATGTCGAAAAAAAGTCATAGTATAGTAAGTCGAAAAAAAGTCATAGTATAGCATGTCGAAAAATTGTGTAAAAAAAAGCCATAGTATAGTATGTCGAAAAAAAAGTCAATGTATAGTATGTCGAAAAAAAGTCATAGTATAGTATGTCGAAAAAATGTTAGTATAGTATGTCGAAAAATTGTTTAAAAAAAAGCCATAGTATAGTATGTCGAAAAAAAGTCATAGTATAGTATGTCGAAAAAAAGGCATAGTATAGTATGTCGAAAAATTTTGTAAAAAAAAAGCATAGTATAGTATGTCGAAAAAAGTCATAGTATAGTATGTCGTAAAAAAGTCATAGTATAGTATGTCGAAAAAAAGTCATAGTATAGTATGTCGAAAAATTTTGTAAAAAAAAAGCTTAGTATAGTATGTCGAAAAAAAGTCATAGTATAGTATGTCGAAAAGTTTTGTAAAAAAAAGTCATAGTATAGTATGTGAAATAAGTCATAGTATAGTGTGTCAAAAAAGTCATAGTATAGTATGTCAAAAAAAAGTCATAGTATAGTATGTCGAAAAAAATTGTCATAGTATAGTATGTTGAAATTTAAAAAAAAAAAAAAAGTCATAGTATAGTATGTCGAAAAAAAGTCATAGTATAGTATGTCGAAAAAAAGTCATAGTATAGTATGTCGAAAAAAAGTCATAGTATAGTATGTCGAAAAATTTTGTAAAAAAAAAGCATAGTATAGTATGTCGAAAAAAAGTCATAGTATAGTATGTCGAAAAGTTTTGTAAAAAAAAGTCATAGTATAGTATGTCGAAAAAAAGTCATAGTATAGTATGTCAAAAAAAAGTCATAGTATAGTAAGTCGAAAAAAAACGTCATAATATAGTATGTTGAAATTAAAAAAAAAAAAAAAAAGTCATAGTATAGTATGTCAATTTTGTAAAAAAAATCCATAGTATAGTATTTCGAAAAAAAAGTCATAGTATAGTATGTCGAAAAAAAGTCATAGTATAGTATGTCATAAAATTTTGTAAAAAAAAGTCATAATATAGTATGTCGAAAAAAAGTCATAGTATAGTAAGTCGAAAAAAAGTCATAGTATAGCATGTCGAAAAATTGTGTAAAAAAAAGCCATAGTATAGTATGTCGAAAAAAAAGTCAATGTATAGTATGTCGAAAAAAAGTCATAGTATAGTATGTCGAAAAAATGTCACAGTATAGTATGTCGAAAAATTGTTTAAAAAAAAGCCATAGTATAGTATGTCGAAAAAAAAGTCAATGTATAGTATGTCGAAAAAAAGTCATAGTATAGTATGTCGAAAAAAAGTCATAGTATAGTATGTCGAAAAAAGTCGTAGTATAGTATGGCTGAAAATTTTGTAAAAAAAAGTCATAGTATAGTATTTAAAAAAAAGTCACAGTATAGTATGTTGAAAAATTTTGTAAAAAAAAGTCATAGTATAGTATGTCGAAAAATTTGGTAAAAAAAAGTCAAAGTATAGTATGTCGAAAAAAAGTCATAGTATAGTATGTTGGAAAAAAAGTCATAGTATAGTATGTCGGAAAATTTTGTAAAAAAAAGTCATAGTATAGTATGTCGAAAAATTTTGTAAAAAAAAGTCATAATATAGTATGTCGAAAAAAAGTCATAGTATAGTAAGTCGAAAAAAAGTCATAGTATAGCATGTCAAAAAATCGTGTAAAAAAAAGCCATAGTATAGTATGTCGAAAAAAAAGTCAATGTATAGTATGTCGAAAAAAAGTCATAGTATAGTATGTCGAAAAAATGTCACAGTATTGTATGTCGAAAAATTGTTTAAAAAAAAGCCATAGTATAGTATGTCGAAAAAAAAGTCAATGTATAGTATGTCGAAAAAAAGTCATAGTATAGTATGTCGAAAAAAGTCGTAGTATAGTATGGCGGAAAATTTTGTAAAAAAAAGTCATAGTATAGTATGTCGAAAAATTTTGTAAAAAAAAAGACAATATAGTATGTCGAAAAAAAGTCATAGTATAGTAAGTCGAAAAAAAACGTCATAGTATAGTATGTCAAAAAACGTCATAGTATAGTATGTCGAATTTTTTTTTTTTTAAAAAAAGTCATAGTATAGTATGTCGAAAAAAAGTCATAGTGTAGTATGTCGAAGAAAGTCATAGTATAGTAAGTCGAAAAAAAAGTCATAGTATAGTATTTAAAAAAAAGTCACAGTATAGTATGTTGAAAAATTTTGTAAAAAAAAGTCATAGTATAGTATGTCGAAAAATTTGGTAAAAAAAAGTCATAGTATAGTATGTCGAAAAAAAGTCCTAGTATAGTATGTTGGAAAAAAAGCCATAGTATAGTATGTCGGAAAATTTTGTAAAAAAAAGTCATAGTATAGTATGTCATAAAATTTTGTAAAAAAAAGTCATAATATAGTATGTCGAAAAAAAGTCATAGTATAGTAAGTCGAAAAAAAGTCATAGTATAGCATGTCGAAAAATTGTGTAAAAAAAAGCCATAGTATAGTATGTCGAAAAAAAAGTCAATGTATAGAATGTCGAAAAAAAGTCATAGTATAGTATGTCGAAAAAATGTCACAGTATAGTATGTCGAAAAATTGTTTAAAAAAAAGCCATAGTATAGTATGTCGAAAAAAAAGTCAATGTATAATAGGTCGAAAAAAAGTCATAGTATAGTATGTCGAAAAAAAGTCATAGTATAGTATGTCGAAAAATTTTGTAAAAAAAAAGCATAGTATAGTGTGTCGAAAAAAAGTCATAGTATAGTATGTCGAAAAGTTTTGTAAAAAAAAGTCATAGTATAGTATGTCGAAAAAAAGTCATAGTATAGTATGTCAAAAAAAAGTCATAGTATAGTAAGTCGAAAAAAAACGTCATAATATAGTATGTTGAAATTAAAAAAAAAAAAAAGTCATAGTATAGTATGTCAATTTTGTAAAAAAAAGCCATAGTATAGTATTTCGAAAAAAAAGTCATAGTATAGTATGTCGAAAAAAAGTCATAGTATAGTATGTCGAAAAAAAGTCATAGTATAGTATGTCGAAAAATTTTGTAAAAAAAAGCATAGTATAGTATGTCGAAAAAAAAGTCATAGTATAGTATGTCACAAAAAAAGTCACAGTATAGTATGTCGAAAAAAAGTCATAGTATAGTATGTCGAAAAAAAGTCATAGTATAGTATGTCGAAAAGTTTTGTAAAAAAAAGTCATAGTATAGTATGTGAAATAAGTCATAGTATAGGATCAAAAAAGTCATAGTATAGTATGTGAAAAAAAAGTCATAGTATAGTATGTCGAAAAAAATTGTCCTAGTATAGTATGTTGAAATTTAAAAAAAAAAAAAAAGTCATAGTATAGTATGTCGAAAAATTCACAGTATAGTATGTCGAAAAAAAAGTCATAGTATAGTATGTCGAAAAAAAGTCTTAGTATAGTATGTCGAAAAATTTTGTAAAAAAAAAGCATAGTATAGTATGTCGAAAAAGTCATAGTATAGTATGTCGAAAAGTTTTGTAAAAAAAAGTCATAGTATAGTATGTCGAATAAAAGTCATAGTATAGTATGTCAAAAAAAAGTAATAGTATAGTAAGTCGAAAAAAAACGTCATAATATAGTATGTTGAAATTAAAAAAAAAAAAAAAAAGTCATAGTATAGTATGTCGAAAAATTTCGTAAAAAAAAGCCATAGTATAGTATGTCGAAAAAAAAGTCAGTTTAGTATGTCGAAAAAAAGTCATAGTATAGTATGTCGAAAAAAAGTCATAGAATAGTATGTCGAAAAAAAGTCATAGTATAGTATGTCGAAAAATTTTGTAAAAAAAGTCATAGTATAGTATGTCGAAAAGTTTTGTAAAAAAAAGTCATAGTATAGTATGTCGAAAAAAAGTCATAGTATAGTATGTGAAATAAGTCATAGTATAGTGTGTCAAAAAAGTCATAGTATAGTATGTCGAAAAAAAGTCATAGTATAGTATGTCGAAAAATTTTGTAAAAAAAAAGCATAGTATAGTATGTCGAAAAAAAGTCATAGTATAGTATGTCGAAAAATTGTTTAAAAAAAAGCCATAGTATAGTATGTCGAAAAAAAAGTCAATGTATAGTATGTCGAAAAAAAGTCATAGTATAGTATGTCGAAAAAAAGTCATAGTATAGTATGTCGAAAAAAGTCGTAGTATAGTATGGCTGAAAATTTTGTAAAAAAAAGTCATAGTATAGTATGTCGAAAAATTTTGTAAAAAAAAAGACAATATAGTATGTCGAAAAAAAGTCATAGTATAGTAAGTCGAAAAAAAACGTCATAGTATATATAGTATGTAAAAAAACGTCATAGTATAGTATGTCGAATTTTTTCTTTTTTTAAAAAGTCATAGTATAGTATGTCGAAAAAAAGTCATAGTGTAGTATGTCGAAAAAAGTCATAGTATAGTAAGTCGAAAAAAAAGTCATAGTATAGTATTTAAAAAAAAGTCACAGTATAGTATGTTGAAAAATTTTGTAAAAAAAAGTCATAGTATAGTATGTCGAAAAATTTGGTAAAAAAAAGTCAAAGTATAGTATGTCGAAAAAAAGTCATAGTATAGTATGTTGGAAAAAAAGTCATAGTATAGTATGTCGGAAAATTTTGTAAAAAAAAGTCATAGTATAGTATGTCGAAAAATTTTGTAAAAAAAAGTCATAATATAGTATGTCGAAAAAAAGTCATAGTATAGTAAGTCGAAAAAAAGTCATAGTATAGCATGTCGAAAAATTGTGTAAAAAAAAGCCATAGTATAGTATGTCGAAAAAAAAGTCAATGTATAGTATGTCGAAAAAAAGTCATAGTATAGTATGTCGAAAAAATGTTAGTATAGTATGTCGAAAAATTGTTTAAAAAAAAGCCATAGTATAGTATGTCGAAAAAAAGTCATAGTATAGTATGTCGAAAAAAAGTCATAGTATAGTATGTCGAAAAATTTTGTAAAAAAAAAGCATAGTATAGTATGTCGAAAAAAGTCATAGTATAGTATGTCGTAAAAAAGTCATAGTATAGTATGTCGAAAAAAAGTCATAGTATAGTATGTCGAAAAATTTTGTAAAAAAAAAGCTTAGTATAGTATGTCGAAAAAAAGTCATAGTATAGTATGTCGAAAAGTTTTGTAAAAAAAAGTCATAGTATAGTATGTGAAATAAGTCATAGTATAGTGTGTCAAAAAAGTCATAGTATAGTATGTCAAAAAAAAGTCATAGTATAGTATGTCGAAAAAAATTGTCATAGTATAGTATGTTGAAATTTAAAAAAAAAAAAAAAGTCATAGTATAGTATGTCGAAAAAAAGTCATAGTATAGTATGTCGAAAAAAAGTCATAGTATAGTATGTCGAAAAAAAGTCATAGTATAGTATGTCGAAAAATTTTGTAAAAAAAAAGCATAGTATAGTATGTCGAAAAAAAGTCATAGTATAGTATGTCGAAAAGTTTTGTAAAAAAAAGTCATAGTATAGTATGTCGAAAAAAAGTCATAGTATAGTATGTCAAAAAAAAGTCATAGTATAGTAAGTCGAAAAAAAACGTCATAATATAGTATGTTGAAATTAAAAAAAAAAAAAAAAAGTCATAGTATAGTATGTCAATTTTGTAAAAAAAATCCATAGTATAGTATTTCGAAAAAAAAGTCATAGTATAGTATGTCGAAAAAAAGTCATAGTATAGTATGTCATAAAATTTTGTAAAAAAAAGTCATAATATAGTATGTCGAAAAAAAGTCATAGTATAGTAAGTCGAAAAAAAGTCATAGTATAGCATGTCGAAAAATTGTGTAAAAAAAAGCCATAGTATAGTATGTCGAAAAAAAAGTCAATGTATAGTATGTCGAAAAAAAGTCATAGTATAGTATGTCGAAAAAATGTCACAGTATAGTATGTCGAAAAATTGTTTAAAAAAAAGCCATAGTATAGTATGTCGAAAAAAAAGTCAATGTATAGTATGTCGAAAAAAAGTCATAGTATAGTATGTCGAAAAAAAGTCATAGTATAGTATGTCGAAAAAAGTCGTAGTATAGTATGGCTGAAAATTTTGTAAAAAAAAGTCATAGTATAGTATTTAAAAAAAAGTCACAGTATAGTATGTTGAAAAATTTTGTAAAAAAAAGTCATAGTATAGTATGTCGAAAAATTTGGTAAAAAAAAGTCAAAGTATAGTATGTCGAAAAAAAGTCATAGTATAGTATGTTGGAAAAAAAGTCATAGTATAGTATGTCGGAAAATTTTGTAAAAAAAAGTCATAGTATAGTATGTCGAAAAATTTTGTAAAAAAAAGTCATAATATAGTATGTCGAAAAAAAGTCATAGTATAGTAAGTCGAAAAAAAGTCATAGTATAGCATGTCAAAAAATCGTGTAAAAAAAAGCCATAGTATAGTATGTCGAAAAAAAAGTCAATGTATAGTATGTCGAAAAAAAGTCATAGTATAGTATGTCGAAAAAATGTCACAGTATTGTATGTCGAAAAATTGTTTAAAAAAAAGCCATAGTATAGTATGTCGAAAAAAAAGTCAATGTATAGTATGTCGAAAAAAAGTCATAGTATAGTATGTCGAAAAAAGTCGTAGTATAGTATGGCGGAAAATTTTGTAAAAAAAAGTCATAGTATAGTATGTCGAAAAATTTTGTAAAAAAAAAGACAATATAGTATGTCGAAAAAAAGTCATAGTATAGTAAGTCGAAAAAAAACGTCATAGTATAGTATGTCAAAAAACGTCATAGTATAGTATGTCGAATTTTTTTTTTTTTAAAAAAAGTCATAGTATAGTATGTCGAAAAAAAGTCATAGTGTAGTATGTCGAAGAAAGTCATAGTATAGTAAGTCGAAAAAAAAGTCATAGTATAGTATTTAAAAAAAAGTCACAGTATAGTATGTTGAAAAATTTTGTAAAAAAAAGTCATAGTATAGTATGTCGAAAAATTTGGTAAAAAAAAGTCATAGTATAGTATGTCGAAAAAAAGTCCTAGTATAGTATGTTGGAAAAAAAGCCATAGTATAGTATGTCGGAAAATTTTGTAAAAAAAAGTCATAGTATAGTATGTCGAAAAATTTTGTAAAAAAAAGTCATAATATAGTATGTCGAAAAAAAGTCATAGTATAGTAAGTCGAAAAAAAGTCATAGTATAGCATGTCGAAAAATTGTGTAAAAAAAAGCCATAGTATAGTATGTCGAAAAAAAAGTCAATGTATAGAATGTCGAAAAAAAGTCATAGTATAGTATGTCGAAAAAATGTCACAGTATAGTATGTCGAAAAATTGTTTAAAAAAAAGCCATAGTATAGTATGTCGAAAAAAAAGTCAATGTATAATAGGTCGAAAAAAAGTCATAGTATAGTATGTCGAAAAAAAGTCATAGTATAGTATGTCGAAAAATTTTGTAAAAAAAAAGCATAGTATAGTGTGTCGAAAAAAAGTCATATTATAGTATGTCGAAAATTTTTGTAAAAAAAAGTCATAGTATAGTATGTCGAAAAAAAGTCATAGTATAGTATGTCAAAAAAAAGTCATAGTATAGTAAGTCGAAAAAAAACGTCATAATATAGTATGTTGAAATTAAAAAAAAAAAAAAGTCATAGTATAGTATGTCAATTTTGTAAAAAAAAGCCATAGTATAGTATTTCGAAAAAAAAGTCATAGTATAGTATGTCGAAAAAAAGTCATAGTATAGTATGTCGAAAAAAAGTCATAGTATAGTATGTCGAAAAATTTTGTAAAAAAAAGCATAGTATAGTATGTCGAAAAAAAAGTCATAGTATAGTATGTCACAAAAAAAGTCACAGTATAGTATGTCGAAAAAAAGTCATAGTATAGTATGTCGAAAAAAAGTCATAGTATAGTATGTCGAAAAGTTTTGTAAAAAAAAGTCATAGTATAGTATGTGAAATAAGTCATAGTATAGGATCAAAAAAGTCATAGTATAGTATGTGAAAAAAAAGTCATAGTATAGTATGTCGAAAAAAATTGTCCTAGTATAGTATGTTGAAATTTAAAAAAAAAAAAAAAGTCATAGTATAGTATGTCGAAAAATTCACAGTATAGTATGTCGAAAAAAAAGTCAATGTATAGTATGTCGAAAAAAAGTCATAGTATAGTATGTCGAAAAAAAGTCTTAGTATAGTATGACGAAAAATTTTGTAAAAAAAAAGCATAGTATAGTATGTCGAAAAAGTCATAGTATAGTATGTCGAAAAGTTTTGTAAAAAAAAGTCATAGTATAGTATGTCGAATAAAAGTCATAGTATAGTATGTCAAAAAAAGCCATAGTATAGTATGTCGAAAAAAAAGTCAGTTTAGTATGTCGAAAAAAAGTCATAGTATAGTATGTCGAAAAAAAGTCATAGTATAGTATGTCGAAAAAAAGTCATAGTATAGTATGTCGAAAAGTTTTTAAAAAAAAGTCATAGTATAGTATGTCGAAAAGTTTTGTAAAAAAAAGTCATAGTATAGTATGTCGAAAAAAAGTCATAGTATAGTATGTGAAATAAGTCATAGTATAGTGTGTCAAAAAAGTCATAGTATAGTATGTCAAAAAAAAGTCATAGTATAGTATGTCGAAAAAAAGTCATAGTATAGTATGTCGAAAAATTTTGTAAAAAAAAAGCATAGTATAGTATGTCGAAAAAAAGTCATAGTATAGTATGTCGAAAAATTGTTTAAAAAAAAGCCATAGTATAGTATGTCGAAAAAAAAGTCAATGTATAGTATGTAGAAAAAAAGTCATAGTATAGTATGTCGAAAAAAAGTCATAGTATAGTATGTCGAAAAAAGTCGTAGTATAGTATGGCTGAAAATTTTGTAAAAAAAAGTCATAGTATAGTATGTCGAAAAATTTTGTAAAAAAAAAGACAATATAGTATGTCGAAAAAAAGTCATAGTATAGTAAGTCGAAAAAAAACGTCATAGTATATATAGTATGTAAAAAAACGTCATAGTATAGTATGTCGAATTTTTTCTTTTTTTAAAAAGTCATAGTATAGTATGTCGAAAAAAAGTCATAGTGTAGTATGTCGAAAAAAGTCATAGTATAGTAAGTCGAAAAAAAAGTCATAGTATAGTATTTAAAAAAAAGTCACAGTATAGTATGTTGAAAAATTTTGTAAAAAAAAGTCATAGTATAGTATGTCGAAAAATTTGGTAAAAAAAAGTCAAAGTATAGTATGTCGAAAAAAAGTCATAGTATAGTATGTTGGAAAAAAAGTCATAGTATAGTATGTCGGAAAATTTTGTAAAAAAAAGTCATAGTATAGTATGTCGAAAAATTTTGTAAAAAAAAGTCATAATATAGTATGTCGAAAAAAAGTCATAGTATAGTAAGTCGAAAAAAAGTCATAGTATAGCATGTCGAAAAATTGTGTAAAAAAAAGCCATAGTATAGTATGTCGAAAAAAAAGTCAATGTATAGTATGTCGAAAAAAAGTCATAGTATAGTATGTCGAAAAAATGTTAGTATAGTATGTCGAAAAATTGTTTAAAAAAAAGCCATAGTATAGTATGTCGAAAAAAAAGTCAATGTATAGTATGTCGAAAAAAAGTCATAGTATAGTATGTCGAAAAAAAGTCATAGTATAGTATGTCGAAAAAAAGTCATAGTATAGTATGTCGAAAAAAAGTCATAGTATAGTATGTCGAAAAATTTTGTAAAAAAAAAGCATAGTATAGTATGTCGAAAAAAGTCATAGTATAGTATGTCGTAAAAAAGTCATAGTATAGTATGTCGAAAAAAAGTCATAGTATAGTATGTCGAAAAATTTTGTAAAAAAAAAGCATAGTATAGTATGTCGAAAAAAAGTCATAGTATAGTATGTCGAAAAGTTTTGTAAAAAAAAGTCATAGTATAGTATGTGAAATAAGTCATAGTATAGTGTGTCAAAAAAGTCATAGTATAGTATGTCAAAAAAAAGTCATAGTATAGTATGTCGAAAAAAATTGTCATAGTATAGTATGTTGAAATTTAAAAAAAAAAAAAAAAAGTCATAGTATAGTATGTCGAAAAAAAGTCATAGTATAGTATGTCGAAAAAAAGTCATAGTATAGTATGTCGAAAAAAAGTCATAGTATAGTATGTCGAAAAATTTTGTAGAAAAAAAGCATAGTATAGTATGTCGAAAAAAAGTCATAGTATAGTATGTAGAAAAGTTTTGTAAAAAAAAGTCATAGTATAGTATGTCGAAAAAAAGTCATAGTATAGTATGTCAAAAAAAAGTCATAGTATAGTAAGTCGAAAAAAAACGTCATAATATAGTATGTTGAAATTAAAAAAAAAAAAAAAAAGTCATAGTATAGTATGTCAATTTTGTAAAAAAAATCCATAGTATAGTATTTCGAAAAAAAAGTCAGTATAGTATGTCGAAAAAAAGTCATAGTATAGTATGTCATAAAATTTTGTAAAAAAAAGTCATAATATAGTATGTCGAAAAAAAGTCATAGTATAGTAAGTCGAAAAAAAGTCATAGTATAGCATGTCGAAAAATTGTGTAAAAAAAAGCCATAGTATAGTATGTCGAAAAAAAAGTCAATGTATAGTATGTCGAAAAAAAGTCATAGTATAGTATGTCGAAAAAATGTCACAGTATAGTATGTCGAAAAATTGTTTAAAAAAAAGCCATAGTATATTATGTCGAAAAAAAAGTCAATGTATAGTATGTCGAAAAAAAGTCATAGTATAGTATGTCGAAAAAAAGTCATAGTATAGTATGTCGAAAAAAGTCGTAGTATAGTATGGCTGAAAATTTTGTAAAAAAAAGTCATAGTATAGTATGTCGAAAAATTTTGTAAAAAAAAAGACAATATAGTATGTCGAAAAAAAGTCATAGTATAGTAAGTCGAAAAAAAACGTCATAGTATATATAGTATGTAAAAAAACGTCATAGTATAGTATGTCGAATTTTTTCTTTTTTTAAAAAGTCATAGTATAGTATGTCGAAAAAAAGTCATAGTGTAGTATGTCGAAAAAAGTCATAGTATAGTAAGTCGAAAAAAAAGTCATAGTATAGTATTTAAAAAAAAGTCACAGTATAGTATGTTGAAAAATTTTGTAAAAAAAAGTCATAGTATAGTATGTCGAAAAATTTGGTAAAAAAAAGTCAAAGTATAGTATGTCGAAAAAAAGTCATAGTATAGTATGTTGGAAAAAAAGTCATAGTATAGTATGTCGGAAAATTTTGTAAAAAAAAGTCATAGTATAGTATGTCGAAAAATTTTGTAAAAAAAAGTCATAATATAGTATGTCGAAAAAAAGTCATAGTATAGTAAGTCGAAAAAAAGTCATAGTATAGCATGTCGAAAAATTGTGTAAAAAAAAGCCATAGTATAGTATGTCGAAAAAAAAGTCAATGTATAGTATGTCGAAAAAAAGTCATAGTATAGTATGTCGAAAAAATGTCAGTATAGTATGTCGAAAAATTGTTTAAAAAAAAGCCATAGTATAGTATGTCGAAAAAAAAGTCAATGTATAGTATGTCGAAAAAAAGTCATAGTATAGTATGTCGAAAAAAAGTCATAGTATAGTATGCCGAAAAAAAGTCATAGTATAGTATGTCGAAAAAAAGTCATAGTATAGTATGTCGAAAAATTTTGTAAAAAAAAAGCATAGTATAGTATGTCGAAAAAAGTCATAGTGTAGTATGTCGAAAAAAAGTCATAGTATAGTATGTCGAAAAAAAGTCATAGTATAGTATGTCGAAAAATTTTGTAAAAAAAAAGCATAGTATAGTATGTCGAAAAAAAGTCATAGTATAGTATGTCGAAAAGTTTTGTAAAAAAAGGTCATAGTATAGTATGTGAAATAAGTCATAGTATAGTGTGTCAAAAAAGTCATAGTATAGTATGTCGAAAAAAAGTCATAGTATAGTATGTCGAAAAAAATTGTCATAGTATAGTATGTTGAAATTTAAAAAAAAAAAAAAAAAGTCAGTATAGTATGTCGAAAAAAAGTCATAGTATAGTATGTCGAAAAAAAGTCATAGTATAGTATGTCGAAAAAAAGTCATAGTATAGTATGTCGAAAAATTTTGTAAAAAAAAAGCATAGTATAGTATGTCGAAAAAAAGTCATAGTATAGTATGTCGAAAAGTTTTGTAAAAAAAAGTCATAGTATAGTATGTCGAAAAAAAGTCATAGTATAGTATGTCAAAAAAAAGTCATAGTATAGTAAGTCGAAAAAAAACGTCATAATATAGTATGTTGAAATTAAAAAAAAAAAAAAAAAGTCATAGTATAGTATGTCAATTTTGTAAAAAAAATCCATAGTATAGTATTTCGAAAAAAAAGTCATAGTATAGTATGTCGAAAAAAAGTCATAGTATAGTATGTCGAAAAAAAGTCATAGTATAGTATGTCGAAAAATTTTGTAAAAAAAAAGCATAGTATAGTATGTCGAAAAAAAAGTCATAGTATAGTATGTCGAAAAAAAGTCATAGTATAGTATGTCGAAAAAAAGTCATAGTATAGTATGTCGAAAAAAAGTCATAGTATAGTATGTCGAAAAGTTTTGTAAAAAAAAGTCATAGTATAGTATGTGAAATAAGTCATAGTATAGTGTGTCAAAAAAGTCATAGTATAGTATGTCAAAAAAAAGTCATAGTATAGTATGTCGAAAAAAATTGTCATAGTATAGTATGTTGAAATTTAAAAAAAAAAAAAAAGTCATAGTATAGTATGTCGAAAAAAAGTCATAGTATAGTATGTCTAAAAAAAAGTCAATGTATAGTATGTCGAAAAAAAGTCATAGTATAGTATGTCGAAAAAAAGTCATAGTATAGTATGTCGAAAAATTTTGTAAAAAAAAAGCATAGTATAGTATGTCGAAAAAAAGTCATAGTATAGTATGTCGAAAAGTTTTGTAAAAAAAAGTCATAGTATAGTATGTCGAAAAAAAGTCATAGTATAGTATGTCAAAAAAAAGTCATAGTATAGTAAGTCGAAAAAAAACGTCATAATATAGTATGTTGAAATTAAAAAAAAAAAGTCATAGTATAGTATGTCGAAAAATTTCGTAAAAAAAAAGCCATAGTATAGTATGTCGAAAAAAAATTCATAGTATAGTATGTCGAAAAAAAGTCATAGTATAGTATGTCGAAAAAAAGTCATAGTATAGTATGTCGAAAAAAAGTCATAGTATAGTATGTCGAAAAGTTTTGTAAAAAAAAGTCATAGTATAGTATGTCGAAAAAAAGTCATAGTATAGTATGTCGAAAAAATGTCACAATATAGTATGTCGAAAAATTGTTTAAAAAAAAGCCATAGTATAGTATGTCGAAAAAAAAGTCAATGTATAGTATGTCGAAAAAAATTGTCATAGTATAGTATGTTGAAATTTAAAAAAAAAAAAAAAGTCATAGTATAGTATGTCGAAAAAAAGTCATAGTATAGTATGTCGAAAAATGTTGTAAAAAAAGTCATACTATAGTATGTCAAATTTTTTGTAAAAAAAAGTCATAGTATAGTATGTCGAAAAAATGTCATAGTATAGTATGTCGAAAAATTTTGTAAAAAAAGCCATAGTAAAGTATGTCGAAAAAAAGTCAGTATAGTATGTCGAAAAAAAGTCATAGTATAGTATGTCGAAAAGTTTTGTAAAAAAAAGACATAGTATAGTATATGAAATAAAAGTCATTGTAAAGTATGTTGACATTTTTATTTAAAAAAAGTCATAGTATAGCATGTCGAAAAAAAGTCATTCTATAGTATGTCGAATTTTTTTTTTTTTTTTAAAAAGTCATAGTATAGTATGTCGAAAAAAAATCATATTATAGTATGTCAAAAAAAAACGTCATAGTATAATATGTCGAAATCAAAAAAAAAAAAAAAAAAAAGTCATAGTATAGTATGTCGAAAAAAGTCGTAGTATAGTATGGCGGAAAATTTTGTAAAAAAAAGTCATAGTATAGTATGTCGAAAAATTTTGTAAAAAAAAAGACAATATAGTATGTCGAAAAAAAGTCATAGTATAGTAAGTCGAAAAAAAACGTCATAGTATAGTATGTCAAAAAACGTCATAGTATAGTATGTCGAATTTTTTTTTTTTTTTAAAAGTTATAGTATAGTATGTCGAAAAAAAGTCATAGTGTAGTATGTCGAAAAAAGTCATAGTATAGTAAGTCGAAAAAAAAGTCAGTATAGTATTTAAAAAAAAGTCAGTATAGTATGTTGAAAAATTTTGTAAAAAAAAGTCATAGTATAGTATGTCGAAAAATTTGGTAAAAAAAAGTCAAAGTATAGTATGTCGAAAAAAAGTCATAGTATAGTATGTTGGAAAAAAAGTCATAGTATAGTATGTCGCAAAATTTGGTAAAAAAAAGTCATAGTATAGTATGTCGAAAAATTTTGTAAAAAAAAGTCATAATATAGTATGTCGAAAAAAAGTCATAGTATAGTAAGTCGAAAAAAAGTCATAGTATAGCATGTCGAAAAAAAGTCATGCTATAGTATGTCGAAGAAAAAAATCATGCTATAGTATGTCGAAATATTTTTTTTAAAAAAGTCATAGTATAGTATGTCGAAAAAAAGTTATAGTATCGTATGTTGAAAAATTTTGTAAAAAAAAGTCATAGTATAGTATGTCGAAAAATGTTGTAAACAAGTCATACTATAGTATGTCGAAAAATTTTGTAAAAAAGTCATAGTATAGTATGTCGAAAAAAAGTCTTAGTATAGTATGTCAAATAAAAGTCATAGTATAGTATGTCGAAATTTTATTTAAAAAAAAAGTCATAGTATAGTATGTCGAAAAGTTTTGTAAAAAGAAGTCGTATAGTATGTCGAAAAAAAGTCATAGTATAGTATGTTGAAAATATACGTCATAGTATAATATGTCGAAATTTAAAAAAAAAAAAAAAGTCATAGTATAGTATGTCGAGAGAAGTAAAAAAAAAAGTCACATTAAAGTATGTCATAAAAAGTCACATTAAAGTATGTCATAAAAAGTCATAGTATAGTAGGTCACAAAAAGTCAAAAAAGTCATAGTATAGTATGGCGAAAACAAAATCATAGGATAGTATGTCGAAAAAAGTAATAATAAAGTCATAGTATTGTATGTTTGAAGAAAGTCATAGAAAAGTATGTTTGAAAAAAGTCATAGTATAGTATGTTTGAAAAAAGTCATAGTATAGTATTTCGAAAAAAGTCATAGTATAGAATGTCTAAAAAAGTAATAAAAAAGTGACATTATAGTATGACGAAAAAAGGCAATAGTATAAAAGTAAAAAAAAAAGTCATATTATAGTATGTCGAAAAAAGAGTAAAAAAAAAAAAATCAGTGTAGTATGTCGAAAAAGGTCATAAAAAAACGAAAAATGTCAGTCATAGCATAGTATGTTGAAAAAAGTTCTAAAAAGTCATTGTATAGTATGTCAAAAAAGTGATCAAAAAGTCATAGTATAGTATGTCGAAAGAAGTAAAAAAAAGTCACATTAAAGTATATCATAAAAAGTCACATTAAAGTATGTCATAAAAAGTCATAGTATAGTAGGTCACAAAAAGTCTAAAAAGTCATAGTATGGTAAGTTGAAAAAACTAATTAAAAAATCATAGTATAGTATGCCGAATAAAGTCATACAAAAGTCATAGTATAGTATGTTGGAAAAAGTCACAAAAAAGTCATAGTATGTCGAAAAAAGTAACAAAAATTCATAGTACATTAGGAAAAGTAATGAAATAATAGATTACAGAACATGGCATTCCAATTATTTTTTCATTAGTTAAAAATGTTAAAATGTATTAATTAAAAAAATTAAATGGTATGCAGTAATCGGATGTCCCCTATACTCGATTTCTCATGATTTCTTTGATAGTTCATTTTATATTTATCTTTTGCATTTATATTTGATATTGCAAACATATTTACATTTCATCTCTATTTTTATCTCTATTATTCTTATAACTTCCGTTTTTTTACATATTTTTATTTTATAATGGAACAACTGTTATTTCTGATTCTGATATCACTTATTAAACAGCGTTTAAGGATTTTTTGTAAAACAGCGCCCCCCGGCAGTGCATCAGTAACAGTTCAAGCAGAGAGTGGTACTGCAGCACGGGAAACGGCAAGAGGCTTCCAAAACAAAAACCCACAAAATGATAATAAATTCAGATGAAGTTGAGGGAAAAGATGTTAAAAAAGTCAGCATATTATGTCATAAAAAAAGTCATAGTATAGTATGTTGTAAAAATGTAATTTAAAAAAGGTCAAAATATAGTATGTCAAAAAAATGTAATGACAAAAAATTTGAGTTGCTACAGCCGCTAACTGAAGGTCCATCGGTTTTGGTTGTGCAATGGTTGACAAACTTCCTTTGTGACATAAATAAAGCCTTCATTTTCCCGGGATATCATACCTGGTGGCAGACAGAATTGCATAGTGAAAGCAAGGATTATAGGGAACCAATCTAAACGCCGATGGTGTCATTATTCTATAGCCATTACATTGTGCAATCAACATTTACTCCAATGATAAGTTAAAGTATTTAAAGTTGTCTATTGCCACTTTAATCCATACGAGATATGACGTGTTAATTAGTGAGCTGCAGTTAGCCGTTGTTATCTTCAGACAGAGCAGGCTAGTTTAAGGGAGATATTTAATGTGTGTCTTGTTCCACCTTCATAAGATCACGGTGATAAATTTACCCAGGAGCAGTAATAACCATGTCTGGTATTTATTCAGACACTTAAATGTTAAATGTGAAAGTTAACAAGAAACTGAAAATGACCACCGATTTAACGACTTACTGTTGTACACTTGACATTAACTTAATGGAACAGCAATCTGGTCCAAATCCAGACTGATAGCCAACAGACCTGCCATTAAAAACGGAGCTGGCCAATCACCTCCCCAAATATTCAACAGCTACTTAGTACCCTCTCATGACTGCATATCAGGAATGCCAACACATAAACTGCTGCTGTGTTACTATGCACTGCTGTGCTGTGGAAGCATATGGTTTGCACTAAGCGCTATATGAATGTGATGACAGAGTGTTGCTGGAGGCAGCCGAGCCCTCAGATGACTGCACGCTGCTGGCCTGGCTGAAGCCTACTATATGACCTACTGCTCCATGCATGAGGGACGTCCCACCCAGCACTCAGTAGCTGGCAGTGGCTTTGTGAAGGGCATTTGGCGGAGTGGCTGATGAAGGGAGATGGTAAACAATGTCAAAAGAAAGTGCGAGAAGCTGCGGCGCGTTACTGCCAATGCTGAATTTTACATTTTACTAACCAAGTGTTTCTGCCTTCATCAATAGAGATCATTATAAAACTATATAGAAAAAAATATACATTAGCATACTCTTTTTATTACTCTCTATAATAGAGGTCATGTTTTTGCTCCTGTATGTCTTCTTTCTGTTTTCCTGTCTCATAAACATATGAATGGATCCCATGAGATGTAGTGGAGGGATGGGCCTTGAGCCAATGAGCACATAATTATCTGTCAGTGGTCATCTGAATCTGGGATTATCATTATATTAAGTAGGGATATGCGTGATTACGGCAACAAATATGGATTGAAGCAGAATATTTTGTTGGATAAAAACATCCATCTTTTTTCAATAACTTTTTACTTTTGGACTGACGACTGCAACAATTAACGTTACAGAGACAACAGAGGGCTGAGCGATGCGCCGCTTGCTGTGAGTGTGAGAGAGATCGAGGGAAAGAGAAGGTGGAAGGTAATAAAACTTGCACACTAAAATACTAATGGTAGCCGCCTATAAGCGATGCCAAACCATGACTCTTCTTAGACCACAGACCACTGGCGTTTCAGCAAATATTTCACCACACACCGGGTTTGTGAGACGCATTCCTAACCGGGCAACCGGAGCGGACACTGGGTACATTGATTTCAGCGGCATTTAAAATACGATTTGGTTATTGAAAAATGTGATTAATGACTTCAAATGGTTCTTATACACAATGTTTAACCTTTCGATTAAATTGTGCTCAATTTTGACGGTTTTCTGAGTGTTCTCATACTTTTAGACTAGTCGACAAGTTTAAAATTCTGTTTAAATGTCAGGGAAATTAGTCATTAGGAACATCCCTAATACTAACGACCAGTGGTGGAACGTAACTCAGTACATTTACTCAAGTTCTTCACCTAAGTACAATTTTGAGGTACATTACTTGAGTACTTCGATTTTATACAACTTTCTTTCTACTCCACTACATTTCAGAGGAAACTTACTTTTTACTCCATTTGACACCTTATGAAATATAATGTATTCTTAAAGATTAAACTACCCAACGTTATATATAGTAGTAAAATGAGTTCCACCTCAACCAGCCACATCACGATCCAACACAATATAACACGGAGAGGTTCCATTTCTCCGCCTAATGAAGACTTTTACTTGTAATATCTTAAGTACATTTTGCTGCCAATACTTTTTACTACTTAAGTAAAAGAATGAACACTTTTACTTGTAATGGGGCATTTTTATAGTGTGGTATTGCTGGTATGACAAAGAACTAAATACTTCCTACACCACTGCTAATAACTTTGAAACAAACAAAAAGAAGGACTTTCCAAATCTCACATTTTGCAGGATTAACATAGATTAACAAATATATACAATTTAGAATTTAGGTTATACAGTAGGACTGATACCTTTGGGAGAAACAGCTGAGTAACAGAATTGTTCTACATTGAAGTATTTCGCTCTGAGTGCCTTCTACTCATCAACATGTTCATCTGGGTATCAAATTTAAGTGCTTAGCTGTATATGGACTGCATTTGACCTCCATGTCTATCTCCACAAAATTGAGGAAGCTTGTGTGGCACCTTGTGTAAGTACAGCTCTGGAGAAGCTAGCTGTTAGCGAGCGCAGCTAATCTATGGGTTGGCACAGGCCCAGTGCGTGGCCATGTGTTCCTGCAGAGAGCAGCATTCCCCCAGGAGCTGCTGTCAGCACAAACTCAGGAAACAGTTATACTGTTCATATTTTTACAAGCTGCCTCTATGTGCAGCTAAAGTGAATCATAAGCTAATCACTGCCAGCTGCCCCCGGCCCCGCTCTCGCTAGGCTCTAGCTTGCTAGCAACTCAGGCACGAGGTATGAGGGGAATCTTTCATATGCCACATTAATCTCTCCCCCGATATTCATCTTCACTGACCATCCAGCACTACTCTACGCTTTTTCCAGCCAGCCCACCCACTCCCGTCCCACTGCTATGAGAGAGTGATTTGACCACTGACCTGTTGATTCCTGAAGGTAGAGTTGGAGGGGGTTTTAAGGTGAGGCTATAGGATTGATGGACTAAATCTAATGAATATTTAGAAGGTTGAGAGGTTAGAGAGAGCGTGGACAGATATGTAAAATACCCTTGTGTCCCGTCTACGATAACAGATGGATGTGACCTTTATTGCATGAAGATAGTGTCGGGAGGAGAGGGAAGTGATGAGCTAGATGATTTATGAGACCTCACTCTTTGCTCACTGAGAACACAGCTCCGTGACTTCGGCTTGAGTGGCCCAGTGAATATTTCTGTGAGTAATATGGGAAAGATGATGTCATTCTGGGAATGAGTTTTGATTCAGCACAGGAGTTCATGACTAAACATCGATCTTAGAAATGCTACAGCAAGAAGATGAAAAGGACCTCCAACCTGGACTGTTTGCTGCCCTGAAGCCACACAAGTCCAGACAAAATAACTTTTGTTCTGTTACCCGGCACGGACGTCGACTGCAAGTATTGTCCAGAAACATTACTACAAGTTGATGCACTCTTATTGTGTTAAAGAGAAGCGGCCCTTGGAGTCTTGGCTCTTTGTACTGATGGGATGGAAAGAAACCTGAAGATTCATGAGCAGTCCTACTCTGCTCCTCGTTCGTCTTCCTTCACCTGCAGCAGACTGTCCCACTAGGGAGCTAGGATCAGACCCTGTCCTCTGTAGACCCTACGTTGTCCACAAACACCCTCTGCCTCGCCTCTCATCTCTCCGACCATTAAGCCCCTCTGATGGATGACGGGAGCTTCTTTGGCGCAGATCGGTGGGAACACTTCTGGTTCTGGTTATCAAGCTAAAGCTGAGCTTGAGAGACAGACTACAGCATCCTGGCTAAAGCTAAGCTAATGCTAAGCCAGCCCTGCAGGCCCCAGAGTGAAGAGCACAGCCAGGGCTCGGGATATTTTTGGGGGCACCGAAAGCTCCTCGTTAGTCCCAGAAAGATAACTGGCCTAGTAGACACAAAGAATCCGTCCCTAATCACCGTCCTCCTATGAGGAATTTGACAGTAAGTCCTCTGAGTCTTTCCTGTGAGTTAACCACATTTGTGTAGACGGGTTAATTGAAGACTACACATCAATAACCGAGCACCACAAAATGAGTGACTGACCACATGCTGCCATGACTTCAAAAATATTTTTGTTTGAGCTGTAAGATTGACACTTATTTTCTGGATCACTGTAGAATGATAATGGCTGGAAGACAGACAGTGTAGAGTTTCGAGTCGTGAACGCCCCCCCCCTTCAGAGCAGGAACTCTTAATGTAGCTCTGTGCCGTCTCTGCCGCCACTCTAATTCAATTAGCCTGTGTCAATCACTGCTGAGGTATCAAACCACCTCAGACTAATATTTGCAGAGGGGCTCTAATATCAATACGCAGGTAAAGGCCGTAGACTCTCCCCTCCGCAATTATATAACCACATATGGCTGAAGCAGTGAATGACAACATTTACCACCCATCTCCTCTGTGAGCACAGGCCGCCATGGTCGAACAGCCATCTCTATGAGAGCGGCCATACACACACACACACTCACACGCACATGCACTCGTGCCATGCCGATTGCCAAATGTATTTTAACTGGCATATTTTAATATTAGCTTCAGAAAAATGACACTGTTATTTACAAAGTAAAAGGAGTCTAAATGGCCCATTTGAGCCAGAGTAAACACATTTAGCTATGAGGTCAGAGGCTGCCACACTAGAGGCAGGTTAGTTTGATAATTTTGTCAAAATGTTTAATGTCCTGCTAAACCGTTTGGGAAAAACAAGTGCGGCGCTGATATTGACTTTGGCAGCAGCCTGTATACTCAAGGCTTTAAACATGTAAATCAAATGCTCCATCTTCAGGCAAATGTGAGTAGACGTTTCATGCCCGGCTGGTTGTA
The DNA here is from genome assembly GCA_916701645.2 of Sebastolobus alascanus. Classification (NCBI taxonomy): domain Eukaryota; kingdom Metazoa; phylum Chordata; class Actinopteri; order Perciformes; family Sebastidae; genus Sebastolobus; species Sebastolobus alascanus. The sequence continues at coordinate 1,296,229 of CAKAOJ020000092.1, forward strand.
CTGTAGGTCCCCTGCAACAGCTCGCTTTTTGACTCCTAACCCCACCCTCCGTCCACACTGTGTGATGAACAGATATGGCACTACAGTATGTGTGTGTGTGCATTTATGGCTGCTTTTAGGTCAAACATCTTGATTTGATGAAACCTGTAAATTTGGAAATTGCTGCAATTTTAATGCATTGTCATCACGTCACAAGTATGTAGGAGCTTAAGGTGGGGAAGGAACACGGGAGATTACTTATATGGCATAATAGGCACTTAAGTTACATAATGGAAAAGGGGGATTGTCACTGCTAACCACTCACATTCTCACACAAACAATGTTCAGATGTTCCTCATCAAGCACCCAAAGAAACAAAGCCACGTCTCACTTCCAATAATGTCACCCTGCCTGTGTAACCGCCGTTACAGCATCCCCTACTCAGGTCCTTTTCACTTTTCATTTCTCTCCTCGCGCTGGTAATTGTGCATGCCGCAGAGAAAGAGGCACTGAAACCGCAAGGTAATTTCGACAGCGTTCTCCTCCTGCTTTCAAGGCTTGAAACAACACTTCACCTTCCAGATGCTTCCAGGCCGACCTGGCGTCTCTGAGCGGCCGTCGGACGTTTACATCCAGAGGGTTTCGCCGCGCCGGCCCGCTGCACTGTTTGTGCTGGAAGTCGAGCAGTCTGCTGTGCCTCACACCCCAATCACACGCAATCATGTGTGTTTCCTGGATAACTATATGTAAACTCCTCTCACTCACACACACGGGTACAAACGCATGCACGGCTCTTAGAGTAAGAAAGCCATCAAACCTCATTCCGTCATACGCCTCCGCTGTATACACTCCCATAAAAGTGTATATACACACACAGACACCCGTAGAGCGGACCACGGAGTTAAAAGAAAGCATGTTTACGTAACACGATAACTTTTGTAACACAGGGTTTATGATGCTTGATTCCATCCACTCTTTCTCAATGTTATTCAACTGTAAAAGACTGTTTTCCTTTTCTACCTCCCTGGTTTTCAGCACATTGTTTAGTACAGTACACACTGTGCCTCCTGACGACACTCAGGCTCTGTAACTCTGCTCTGCTGGCTCTCGGGGGAAATCATCCGCACTAATAGGAAACATGCTGTGCCTCTCACACACACATACACACAAAGAACAACACAGATACATGAAAAGAGTTGTCCAGTTCTGCTGAAGTGTCCTTGAGCAAGACAGTTGCGCTTCTATATGCTGCAGGTTTTCCATTTTCTCTTGGACACTCTGTTATCTAATGTAAGAGGTAGCTTTCTAAAAATGTGTTTCAGTACAGTCAATTCATTTTCTTCATGAAATTTACAAGAAATTTAAAATAAACTGAATAGAAACTTATTTTCTTCTTTGCCAAAGATCTAGCAATACTGGCACACTTAATAAATAATACTAAACTGTCTTCAGTTTTATAGCTCTTTCTTTAAGTATTCCCAGTTGAACATACTTTCACAATTGTCTGCAGATGCATCATCTTTTAATATGGTATAATTTAATGCAGTTCATTGTATTTGGTGTTTGATCCCTCAACAAATCAAGTGTATAAAGCCGCTAGCGTTGCACGGTATACAGATACTAAAAAAATATCGCGATACACAGCCGTTAAAGACGGTACGATACTCCGTTTTATAAGTACCGGTACTTTAAGAATAATAGTGTTTTAATACGAGCCATTAGTTGCGTCGATGTGCGAACGCAGGGCCGTGTGTGTGTGCAGCGCTCTGCTTTAAAGGACGCCATTAGGATTGTGATCCCGGGGGAGCAGGCGGTTATAACTTTGCTGCTGGTGGGAGCAAGCAGTCAAAAACTAAACTGTAGCGATAACCAGAAGGATGGAGTCAACAAATGAAGTTGAAAGGAAGATTAAAACAGGTCATGAACTGCTCGCCGGCTTTACAGTCTCACTCTGAGCTGGTGTCTGTGTCAGCAGAACTACCTTAAAAAAAACAAGGAAATAACAACGCGGCTCTAATTACCGATCAAATGTTCCGATAAAATTAGATTCACCATCTTTTCTGAATCTGTCCAAGCATCTCCTGTAATTCGGCAAACACATAATCCACCAAAGAGCACGTGTTAAAGTATTATTTTACCGTGTGTCTCAGTAAAGTGAAATGGACAGAGAGGAAAAGCAGTCCGGCGCCAGTGACTCTTCTCTCTCGTCACACCACTTTGACACAAAACAGCGCTTTCTACAGTTACTGTGGTGTCTTCCTGATTTTAGCAGCTTTTCTCTCATCAACTTCTCAAGGAACTTAATCTGAATTTATTATAATTTTGTGGGTTTTTGTGTAGGAAGCCTCTCGCCGTCTTCCGTGCTGCAGTACCACACTCTGCCTGAACTGTTACTGATGCGGCGCATTAAACACTGTTTAATAAGTGATATCAGAATCAGAAATACTTTATTGATCCCCGGGGGGGGAATTACTGTTGTTCCATTTTAGAATAAAAATATATAAACATAGAGAAGTTATAAGAAAAATTGAAATAAGAAATAGGAATAGAGATAAGTAAATATGTGTGCATTATCAAAAATAAATGCAAATATAAAATCAACCATCAAAGAAATCATATAAACTTAAGTATAGGAGACATCAGATTACTGCATACTATTTTTCATTTAAGTGTGAATCATGTCCGGCCAAGCGGTTTGGTCATCGCACTGATGCTGACCTATCCAGTGGAGATGGGGGACCTTATGAACACCGATTACAGTGCCAGAAATAGAGCTGGTGATGTGTCACGTTGACCTTGTGGTGACCAGCACAGCCCATCTTCCCACGAGGGAAGTCTTACGGGTTGCGGAGTTCAGTTTGTTTCCAGTAAGACGGCCAAATGGGTTTGTCAGCAGGACTGAGGGCTTAACCTAACATGATCTAAGTGGTTTCGCCCCGCGGATCTGCCTTCATTCCGGATGATAAATAGGTGAAAAACAATGGAAACACGGTGGGCCAAAATCAGTGTGAGGATCATAATACCATCAGCGGGATTAATAGAGGAAGAAAGTTGTGTGTGTTTGTATAGTAATGCAGATACGTGCATGTTAATGTGTGAAAATAGTAAATGTATGGTGTTCAGTTTGAGACCAAGTGTTCATGTTTCATCTTTATGCAATGAGTTTTTGTTTTTGGTAACTTCAGCTAGAAAAGTTTGACCTAACCACACTGTGATGTCACATGACTTTAACGCACACATTTGACTTTACAGCAGAACCCAATCAGAATGGTCATGTGACAAGACTGTGAGACAGCCTTACATGACTGTTCGTAGAATTTTCCACTTATTCATCGGGAAATATACACTTTTCCCAGATTTATTGTTTATATATCTCGCCTTTTGTCTCCCTTGACGGTGACAGAGTAAGCATGACACATCTCCACAGCTGAATACATCCATGTTACACATCCATTGAGGACTCACCCGTCTCTTGTGCCGTCCATGGCGGCCAGCGGGGACAGGTGATGAGGGCTGCCGAGGTCCCGGTCCAGTCGGTGTTGTCGAGAGGGCAGGTCAGTGGTGGAGACGGAGGTGGGGTTGGGGGCGGGGGAGAGGAGCTCCACTGAGGCACTGTGATGGGGGGTGCTGGAGCCAGCGTACAGGCCTGAAAGACAAACAAAGCTAATTCAGTAAATGCGCCAAATAAACTTGAGGGCTCTGCACTCCATCTTTCCTTTGAGCAAATTAAAAGCCATTTCATGGTAACAGGATTTTGTTTTGACAACCTTCATCCAATCAGAGAGCTTTGTAAAATAAAATGTTCTGTGTTTGCGCTGTTTGTAATTTAGGGTACATTGTTTGTGCCGCCATGGGGATTGGCCTCGTTTGTCCTTTCGGCTGTTTGTTCTCATTACACAATAATAAACTAAAATGTTACATGTGTTTGAATGGTGACTTTGAACAGTATGGAATTAAAAAGGGGAATACTGTATAGCCTCTGACGCTCACAGTTATGGCTATGTTAGTACATGAAGGCGTATATGTCATGCATTTCTGCATGTGCACGTCTGCATGTACATCATACTGTATCAGTGTTATTTTTTAAAATGTGTGTGTGTGTGTGTGTGTGTGTGTGTGTGTGTGTGTGTGTGTGTGTGTGTGTGTGTGTGTGTGTGCGTGTGTGTTTAGGGGGGCATTATTTTCTACTGAAGCTGGCTGCATGTTGCCAATGTTTCTACTATTTCAAGCTGTGGACTCCAATTAAACACTAATCATTTTTTCCTATTCATAAAGCGCTGCAAACTAAGGCTACAACTAATAATTATTGTTATTATAGATTGATATTTTTATTCTTAGTGAAATATGCCCATCATAAGTTCCCAAAGCCCAATGTGATGTCCTAAAGTGTCTTGTTTTGTCTGACCAATAGCCCAAAACTCAAAAGTAGTAATTTTGCAGACATATAAAACTAAAAAAAACACTAAAATAATGATGTATCTTTTCATTTGGGAAGTAGCTAGTGTTCAGCCTCATGCTTGAGTTCAATTTCCCTGAAATCTGTGTCAATTTGTCACCACATTGCGGATACGTCTACCAGTCTTTGGAGCTGCACTTGCACGTATCAGTCAACAAATCCACTGTAAAACATCGGACCTTTCCATCAGTTCCCTTGACAAGTTTCCACTGGTTTAATCTAAAAATGTTGCTCCAGAGAGAGACGAGTGACAAATCATGTTGAAAATCAAGAACTAGACAACAAGTCTTGTTAAGAGAAGTTATACTGGATCTCCTCTTGTTCTCCCAAAACAATAAATCTACTCTCTCCATCTTCTGCTCCGTTTATCGTCTGATTTCTTTCCCAGCATCCAGGAGGAGAGCGGCGCGCTGACTGTCTGGGGCAGTTAACCAGCGACGAGAGGGGAAGACAGGAGGAGATGAAAGGAAGGGAAAAGATCGGTGCTCCTGGTTTTGCCGTTTCCAGGCCCAGCTGTTCTCAAGTGGAAGCATGCTGGGGCCTGATCTGACAGCACTCTGAAATGGTTACAAGCTTGATTCATTACCCCCAAATCATCAATCACAGACCTTAAATGTTTTCCCCTTTAGCCCCAACATCTGCTACCAGACCGGCAAAACAGTCGACAAATAATGGCTGTGATTGCCTCAATTTCATCGCTAGTTCCTTGTGGAGGGAGAGTGAGAGGATCTGATGGCACTCTTTACGGGTTAGTAGAGGATTATGTTTTAAGATGTTGTGCAATGGCTCTGAAATGCTTCTGGACAAGTTCAGGAAGAAAGCTCTGTGTGAGAGGGATATGGAGACGTATATCAGCCATTCAGCATACAAGCATGAGCATGTAAACCTCTGCATTAAAACTATGATGAATCCTTCCTCTGGTTAATCTAATTATGCTCTATAAAACAGAGAGGGGCTTCTCGTAAGTCTCGCTGCAGCCATGTGAATAAGAGCAGACTTATAACCGGCGAACAGGAAAACAAGTTTAGCTCTGACTGGAAGCATGACTCATTTTCTGCTCCACAAGTGTTAATGATGGGATAGCTGCCCACTTTGCCCCACCTCTTCCACGCATCCTATTGGCCCTGGAACAAAGTGAAACTCATGTAAATGGGGATCTGAATGCCAACCTGCAACATCTTTGCTGGCCTTGAATAGCACTGCATCCCTGAACGCTTTGGCATCGGCTCACGAGCGAGCTCCTCGGGGCTTTAAACCATTTAAAACAAGAGAGCAAGCAACATCCACTCAGAAACAGAGGGAGGCCGAGGGGAAAAAGCCAAGACTCGGAGGCCCGGTTCGACATTCAAAGACAAGTAGAGCGTTCACAGTCGTCAACGGTGCTCTGAGTTCCAGCAACAATAACAGAGAGCAACGGGAAGACTGGATGGGGTGCAGGCAGAAAACAAGGACAGATGTGTCCATAAACTGAGGGAGCTGCGGGGAATCTCTCGTCTTTAAGATTGTAATAATCTATTTATCTCTCTCTTGTTCCCAATCCAAAGCAGTGTTGACATTTGGTGACGGTCAAATTCATCAATTAGAAGTTTAAAAGCCACATGTGATAAATAAAACTTTCCGTTTGTAGCGGTTTGTAATGGCTTTTGCAGCCTTTGCATGACAAGTTGACAGGTTAACATGATATGGTAATGAAATACAAACCAAACAAACAAATGCGCCAGGTTGTTACACTTCCATCTAAACTTAAATAACCAAGTAGAGTCCAACAGCTAAAATGGGGATATAAAATGTGTATAAGTAATTAAAGATAAATTATAGTGGAGTAATTTGTTTGTGTTTGACCAAAGGCGCCGTAAGTATGATTTTTACTGCCTGAAAGCGCAAAATTACCATAATACATCTGCAGGAATGTTGACATGGCTGTTGATGACCACCAATGACTCAGTGATCGCTTTGCCAGGTGTTGGGATTTCTGGCGGTCAGACCTCACTTACTGGCCTGTTCTTCTGTTTTGGAACAAATACTCTCTGGCTATCGATATTTTGAGACATGGCTAGGCTCCTGCACTCACATTTTAAACTGCTCAACCACAGAGAACGGTGCTACTACTGGTATCATATGACATGTTGTATTCAAGCCAAAATGCAAATGATAAAAGATGTATTTCTCATTAAAACGTTATATTTAAGAATCTATGCCATAATTGACATATATTCTAGCACGTTTCATGAAAGTTGAACATACGGGAGGTGTCACGAGAAATTTTAAATTAATATGGATTAAATTTAGGGCTGTCAATCGATTCAAATATTTAATCACGATTAATCGCATGATTGTCCATAGGTAATTGCGAGTAATCGCAAATTAATCATACATTTTTGTTATTATCGAATAATATTGGAAATAAATTAACAACACAAAACAATGACAAATATTGTCCAGAAACCCTCACAGGTACTGCATTTAGCATAGAAAAATATGCTCAAATCATAACATGGCAAACTCAAGCCTAACAGGCAACAACAGCTGTCAGTGTGTCAGTGTGCTGACTTGACTATGACTTGCCCCAAACTGCATGTGATTATCATAAAATGGGCATGTCTGTAATGGGGAGACTCGTGGGTATCCATAGAACCCATTTTCATTCACATATCGTGAGGTCAGAGGTCAAGGGACCCCTTCGAAAATGGCAATGACCGTTTTTCCTCGCCAAATTTAGCACAAGTTTGGAGCGTTATTTAGCCTCCTTCGCAACAAGCTAGTATGACATGGTTGGTACCAATGGATTCCTTAGGCTTTAGCTTTATATGATGCCAGTATCGCAAGTAGTGTTAATGTGTTAAAGAAATTAGTGGTGTTAAAACGAATTTGCCTTAACACGTTATTATTGCATTAACTTTGACAGCCCTAGTTAAAACACTATTATTGGGGACGAATTGGGGGAAATAGCGCCCCTGACCCAGGACCAATGGCTTGTAATTGACACATATCTCGAGACTACAAACTGGTGGGAAGAAATGGGAAAATTAATAATGATGAATGTATTTCCCGATCTAAAAGTTATTATTTAGTGTTGCAAATCTCTACCAATAAAGATGTATGTGGAGGAAAAAACATATGGAAGATACAGTACACTGAGAGAGAGACTAGAGACCTGAGTTGTTGTTGCTGATTAAGTATTAGATTACTTAATGACTTCATAAGGGGAAGAGGTTACATAATGAGGGTGTTCGATGACAGAGCAGCATCCTGTGTGTGCACCTGTGAAGATGTCTTGGCCCAGTCCAGGAGAACGACCATCTTTGCCGTTGTAGAGGTGCTGCGAGGAGGTGGAGCTCTGGAGGTGCTGCATGGACAGACAGTCACTCAGGACGTCCTGCTCCAGGTGAGGACAGGGACGAAGCTGCCAATCACAAACATAAGAATAAACAGAAAATGTTTACAAGAAATGATGTTGAGTCATTTCAAGAGAACCCCATCTGGTTTGCACGATTACACAACCTAAGAACAAAACACAGCCTCAGTTGTGTCTATTTGTAGGCTGGACCCTATGTGGGGTGTGGTTTTTTTTCCTATTTTGTTTTCTCCTTTTGTGCAATAACGTTATTGTAATGTTAATTTGAAACAGTAACTCAGCAAATGAGAATACATCGTCAGTAAGGGGGAACCAGAGTAAAGATCATAAGATCCTTTTTGAGTCATGCGTTGGCCTTGGACATTGCGGGTAAGTGATCACTGTACCAACTCAGAGCCAATGCAAGATTGCTTCTGTTTCTCTCACTGCCAACAGTAATGGGGGCAACTGACGACAAATTTCAGCTGGAGAGTCGATCACACGCCACGCAGGAGAAACCTAAGCCTAAGGAAACTTGTGTCAGTTGGACAAATGGGACATCTGCCTTACGGATCAGTGGAACAGCTGACCTCTGTAGTATACATCAGTGGATTTCTCTGTAATAAAACATTACAGTTGCTGAGGTACACACCAGGACTGTACTAACAACCACATATTCCTTTACTCAGGAGATTTACCTTCAAAGAACCTGTAAATTCAACACAGGGACTGGGACAGGACTATAGCTGATTATCAGGAGTAGGTAGAAAGAAAGGCATTTTAAACAAACGGTGTGTAACATGGTGTGCCAAAATCAAGACACTGACTGGGGAAAGGGGAATCTAAGAAAGGTCTCAATGGCATCTACTTTGGCTCCGACAATATCAGATGACGCTTTATGGACAAATAATAGCAGTGGACACGATCTGCTACAGTAGATGCAATATTCATTCATAAAAGCCTGATATACTGTAGTTAATTCTTCTGTACCATTGACCTCTGTTGTTGTCAACACATCAGTGAGCCACAATGTTGCACTGGGTTCTTTAATTGCGATGAATAAATGTGCAATTACGGCACTAATGTAACCACCAGTGTAATTAAAATCAACTCAACATTGATCAAGTTAGACCAGATATTTTAATCATCTTCAATGACCTCTTTCATTCTTCAATTTAAAGGGTTCAACTGCTATATATTAGCAAGCTAATGTTTGCTGTGTCTGTTGGTTCAGTTAGTTGCGTAGTGCTATATAAATAAGCCTTATTTTTATACTATTATTACGTATATTGTTGTTTTTTAAATGACAAAGATGAGAGTTTTAAAACTACTTAAATACTTGTTTATTGTTAAATGCAGAACACAGAAGGGCAACGAGGCGCAGAGTTTTTTCAACTTAGACGCTTTGCTTGCGTCTGGTTGCTATGATACGGAATATCCGCGGAAGTAACCATGTCGGCACAAGGTAGAGTACTTGCTCTGGATGAAGGGAAGGCTAACTCATGTAGGGAAAGAGGATGGACCCGCAGGTTTCTGTGTATTAATTTCTCCTTCATTATTGTTGTTGTTGTTGTTGTTGTTGTTGTTGTTGTTGTTGTTCAGCACTTGTACATGTAGGATGTGACGGTTGGTGTTTGAGGGATTTGTCTCGTCCCTCTTCCATTGTGATTGGACGGCTGGGTAAAAAGTGACATTGACGAGTGCAGCGTTTTACCCAAAGTTGAACAATTTTCAACCCTCAGAGACCAGAAAAAAACACCATAAGTGCAGCGCTCAGCGCTGAATACCTCGTCACGCTGCTGGCATTTGTAGCATAAAAACAAGGCGCTCCCATTGCCAAGAATTCAAAAAAGAAAAAAAACGTGAACATAGCGATTGTGGCGGTTGCTTGCCATCCCCTGCGGTTGGCTTGTCAATAGCGCGGTATTGCAATATTGCGACAGCCCTATATTACCATCTTGAAGAATACATATGTTTTTGTATAATAGTAAGAAATGCTAACTTTATGATGCCAAGAGGCATAAAAACCTGTCAGTGTTGCTCATTTGGAGCAGTACAAGTGTATTTTTAAAAGAAAGTGTTCCAGTTACATATGACAAGGTCAATGTTGTTCACCAAGGTTTTTCTCTTCATCATCATTCCAACCCTACCAATCTGCCCATCTGTCTCTCTGTGACTGCCTGTCTGTCCATCTATCCACAAATCCAGCCTTTGTTATTCCATGAAAATCAATTCCACATTTTGATTTTGTGGTTGGACTGTGGTTGGAAACATTCTTCAGCATTATCACAACAATCTACTCTACTCTCTGATTATTACCACAAAGTTCATCGACAGCGATGAGCCAAGTGGACAGATAACAATGTTATCTGAACGTGACTTACATCTTGTAAGACCTTCTGCCTATCCGGCCAGTAAAATCACAGATTAAGTTTTACAGCTAGCATCATCCACTTTATGATTTCACACTTAGATACTGTATGTCAGTAAATGTGTATGTTTGTCCTCCTGGGGATCCTTATGAATGCCCTGCAAAACATTCATCACATGTAATTGGGGCCCTGTTCTCCCCACAGCGACACTCCTAACAGTTTTTCTCTGGGCCGCTCCAAGAGTGGAGTAAGAGCGTTTGTTTGACATTTGTCCATAACATCTGGCCACTGGGGTATTCCGCAGTACAGCTTATTAACAATGCTACAAGCACACATGTGTTTCCCTTTACGGCGCTAAGCAAAGAAACACATCATCCAGCCTGCCACTATCCAGCCCCTTCCACAACAATGAGCCCATTCTCTGTTATTTACCCGCTTCCAGTCAGGGAAAGAATGGGCTTTTGACCATGAACATGATGAAATGTGGTCAAAACCTGATCTATTGTTGGGGAAACGATTCTCAAAGACACTCCTCTACCAGACCCCCGGCCTCCCAACCCCTCAATTAAACAAACTAGATGGATCTGTGGATAATGTACATCAGAACAGGAGAGATTACATAAAGTGGTCTGTTCGTAGCCCTACCGTACTGACTTGAATTAAGTAATGCTGGAAGCTGACTAAGGAGAAAGGTCCACAGTAGCTCTTGAGCAGGCCTACTCTGTATACGCAGGCAAAGCCACCCACATGTATGTATTGCCAATAGGATTTGCACGGGTGCTGGTGAGACTTTTTTCAGAACTTTTGTTACTGGTGTCCAGGTTGTGCAGTGACAAATTTAAATGGTGCAATTTGGTGCATTCTGGCCATGATTTTAATCCCTGACAAATCACCAATTTATGCACGAAAAGTATAAAATAAAACATTTTACCATCAAAAAGTATGCTATTTCTCTTCTTACTCAACAAAAAACTTATTTTAACTATCCAACTATACTTTAGAATAAACATAACACGAAAATCTGTACTTATCTTTATCAATTTTAAAAGGCAACCAGAAAAAAAGTTAAAATTCTTGTCACTTTCATATGTGACTGCACACTGCCTCTTACTACACACTGGCAATCTTTACTAATACCCCAGTAGTGCAAATGTCAAAGACAGACAAAACCTCCTAGTGGGGACTGAGGCAGCATTTTGCCCACTGGCAACTTTGGCAAACTGTTTTCATTATAAAAATAAGCAACATTTCAAACACTTCTGTTTTACACTGTGCGAACACTGAACAAACACTTTCCCAGAAGGCAACAGGTCACAATAGGCTATACAACTGAAAAGCATCTCTTGAAAATACTAAATAGATAGAATAATAAAAAAATATAATAATAATAACACATTTTATTTGTAACGCACTTTACATTTGAAACAAATCTCAAAGTGCTACAAGGTAAAAGCAGGTAAAAGCATCAATATAAAAAAAAAGATAAAAAGCTAACATCATAAAAATAAGAGCATAAAAGCAGCAACCAGCAAGGTTAATTAAAAGTCATAGCTTCTGCTAAAAAGGAATGTTTTAAGTCCTTTTTTAAAGCTCTCTGCAGTCTGTGCTTTAAAACTTGTGTATTAGTTAGTGTTTCAAGTAGTTATAGCCACTTTGGCTGTATGCCAATGAAGCTGGTATGCTGCATGCAACTGGAAGAAAAACTGCCAGAAGATCTTAGATGTGCACCAATTTTTAAATCCAGATTAAATACATAGTCTCTTTTCATGTGCCTATGATTGAGCTACTATGTTTCTATTCTATTTTATGCACTTTGCATTTTCTTTTATATTGCTTATATTTTAATTACATTGCTCTCTGTTTAATTACAAATTGTTGTGCTTTGTACTATCTTTTAATCATATACTATATGTGGATGTTCCTTTTATGTAAAGCACACTTAACTGCCCGTGCACGAAATGAGCTATAGAAATAAACTTGCTATAATTATTGCTATAGGGATAAGGAGTTGGGCTGCGGGTTGTTTTTTCAGCACACCTGGGTGATCCGGTTGAATGTGCGTTAGCATGTTGGACGTGTTTTCATTCACAAACCTCCAGCGGTGGAGCAGCGCCGACACACCGTCCTCGTCTTGTACACAACTCTCTTTCCGTTCCTGCTGACCGGGAACCTGCAGGCAGCTCTTCCAGCTCCGCCGGTATATTTGCGATCACCATACTGTGACTGACTCGCACGCATCACCTCATTGTGCTAACCATGGATGGTGCTAACGTTACACCTGTTCCTACCGCTAAAAGGTTCCGGGCGGAACTCGACCTTGTGATCTTGTTCCGCCCATAGAATCTGTTTTTGCATTAGAGATAAAAGAATAAACTGACTATGACGGAAAAAAATGGATTTGTTATGACTACTGAAAAAATGAAACGTGATAGATAATGTTCCTTTTTTTAATTAATGGTATAAAATTAATTTACTGTCAACTTTATAGTGGCAATCTCGAAGATTTTCATTTACATAAATGTCTGTTAATTCACTGTCATTAGCCAAATGAGGTAACACAATGGTGATTGAGCCTATGGCCCACAGACGCAATTATTGCAATATTTATATATTTGCAGTACAGTATTACGAACTGGGTGTCTGTGGTGACATTCCCGGAAAAAGAATGCTGTATTACAGGTGGCGTCCACTATTTAGTACTCTGTGTCTGAAACCTTAGTATGAAACCAGAATTGCAAACTATTTCCGGTGAAATATTACAGTATGCAACGCTGGACACTGCGGCAGCATAAATATCCCACAGTGCAATGCGGTAGTGACGACAACATTCATAATGGACGTTGACGCACAGCTCTGTAACATAAACTTGAAGCTCAAATCTAATTTTTTCTATTATATTTTTATGCTCATGTATCAACAAAAAGACTCCAGACTGCTAAACTCTGAGCACAATTCCATTGCTTTCACTAAAATACAAAATTCTAAATCAACCTGGAGTGAAATCTTACAGATTGACCCTTTTTAAGTTAGAGACATACAATTTATCTCTCAGTTGGTTTTATTTAATGCTAAAAAAGAGGAAATGACACAGGTCAAGTGACAGAAGTCTAACAAATTACATAACAGCAGGGGTACAGTTTCTCTTGAAATCTCTTTTCCCGTTCCACCCATCTCTTGTAGAAGGTGTCTTACCTTTCTACGCACCTGTTGCTCTTTGGCCGAGTGGATCTTGACATGTTTGCGGAGGGAGCTGGGATCTGTGTAGCGCTTGGTACAGCCGGGGATCTGACATGCATATGGTTTCTACAAGCAGAGAGAAAAATATATTTCACATCAGGTTAGTGTGCAATTACATTTAAATTCACTTTATTGTAAGGACAGAGTAGAGACACAAGAAAAAAGTTGGGCAGTTATTCAAGAAGATATGACAGAAATTAAGGTGTGAGTAAGCAAAATATATGCACAGTAAGTTTGAAATCTGTTGAAGTAAAGGCAAAGTTAAAGTCCTACCTTTCAGCTGACAATGACAGAATTTGAAGTAAGAAGAAGAGGTAAAAAGCATGAAAAAGAAAAAAGAAAAGATCCGTTATAAAATATTTTAGTACCAAATTTTCTCCCTGTAGTGTGTTTATTTAAAATCAGGTCCTTAAAGGTGGTCTATGCTGTTTCATTTGCTGTTGCATGTAGGTCTATCCTCCTTTTCTTCTCCCAGTGTAGTAATGACCACCCTCTCTTGGTACTGACAATATCAATGCAGCATGATTAATATAAATACTTGACAATGTGTGTAAAACAGTCAGCTAATATTGAAGAAATATAGTAGGACATGGTTAGTTGTTTCTTGCACGATTAAGAAAATAGGACTGTGGTGGGAAATTTTCTACAATGGATATTGGGGACCAATAAAAAGTTGGTAGTGTTACTCTATACCTTCAGTCTGTACTGTATGTCAGTATGTGTGCTGACATACAGACTGCTTATAAGGAGGGAGATGTCAGATTAGAGTAACAGACATCTGTAAAACGACTGCACTGTCAAGGAGTTTCCTCATCATTTCACGTTCTTCTCATTAACCAAGCAAATTTAGCATGTAGCTAGCTGATTGAGGGATTTTTCCCCTCACGGCAAATTTCTTTTTTCATCCTCAGGAATATAAGTTGGCCATTAAAGTGTAAGGGGATACGCGTCTTTATTAGCTCTGCCTCCGTACCTCGACCTTCTCTGTAAATAAGCCATTGTTATTGCAAGGCGCTTACAGTGCCACTCATCTCCGCCATGTTTGTTTTGCCAAGCAACGCACCCAATACAGCGCAGGACCTTGAGTAAAGAAATCCAGCGCAACTTCTGTGTAGAATAAATACCATTAAAGCTTGAAAATGATTTTCCCTCAAAGTGTTTTTGGCAGGGCAGGCAGCTGGGCAGGCACGGCGAATGCCTTAGCGGGGTGTTAATGTGAAGCCATAAGCATCGGGGTCCCAGATTAGCTGTATCATTTGCCCTACTGTGGAAAGAGTGGGTGGTGAAGAAAATCCTTAACTGATAGAATAACACAAGTCTGCAATCAAAACTCTGCTTAAGTAAAGGTTCTGAGTGATTTACTATTACATGTACTGAAAGCATTGGTGGCGGGCCAATACAGGAACGAACACAGGGGGGAAATATTCTGGAAATATGAATACCATAAAAAAAATACTGTTTAAATGAATTTCTCTTTCAATTAAAGTTTTGCAGAAAGTGGTGAATTTGAACGTTTACTGATTAAAAAAATTCTCACTCTGTGCCACTACAGCTCTCTTTCTACTTGCTCAGCATTAATGATGTTTTATTCTCTCTGGCTTTTTCAGTACTCGCACATATAGCCTGAATCAACTTCTCTGACCTGAGGTACCGTGAGGGAAAACAAAGTGATCAAGTTCTTTCCATCATGTTAAAGAAAAAGAGACACCCTTTGTAACAAAGTGACTGTTGTCATAAGACTTCAGAATAACCTGTTAACAATTTTAAGGCTCTCAAAATAGTTTTTGAGATACCAGAAAATATTCACATTTAAGAAGCTGAAATCAGAGATCTTTTTCTTAATAGATTACTCAACAGATTAATCGAATATCAAAACAGTTGGCGATTAATTTAATAGTTGACAACTAATCCATTAATCAAATAATTGTTGCAGCTCTAATATAACATTTACATTGACTTAATTTTGCATTCATATAAACACAGGCTTTACTAACTGATTACATGCTGCTTAGAAAATGTATATAGCATTTTTGAAAGACTCCTTCAAAGACCTATCCAAAATAATATCCTCGATTTCCTGGTACATGTATACCTTCTAGGGACTGATCACAGATTATTTTCATCTAACAAGTAATAATCTCAAACATGTAGATATCGACATGAAATAGTTGCTAAGAGTAGGAAGTACTTTAAAATGTAGAGTAGAAACTGTAAAGTTAAAAGTCTGAGAAAGAACCTCAAAAATACCTCAATTGTAACATAATTTGAGCAAAACAAGTTATTTACTCCCTAGCGGCGTTGGCGTGCAGATGGTGATAAAAGTGAGGTATTGGTGTGGTTACTGAGACATGACGAGTGGCAGCGATGGCTGACTCAACCTTTCCCTCCAGTTATACAGGTCAGAGAAACAGGCGAAGCTCTGTGTGAGCTCGCAGCTCCAATCCAAGTCTGTTATGGCCCGAGCTGCGACTCGGCCTAATGGTACTGATCATTTAATGATCTGTGGCGTGTCACTGCCAGCGTAGAGAGAGTGAGAATGCAACACTTCTCACTGACTGACAGCAAATTAAAGTCTAACACTGTCAAGACGTGGAAATAGGCATTCAAACTTGGACAGCAGTGCGGTTTTTAATGTTGGGTGTAAAAGTGAAGGAGGGTGTGAGCACACACCAGACACATACGCTGAGTGGACATTCGTTGCTAGTTATTCGACAACTAATATTTTAATTTTGCATATAATCTAATCCCTGAATGGATTAAGTAGAAACTAAATGCAGCTTGTATCCAACATATGCAAACATTTATAGTCCATAATTTCATGCAGCCATGCCCTCTGCAACACAGCGACAGACCACCCAGACTATTTTAACTGTTGGCCTGAGACAGGTTAAACATTAATCTACTCTGATGAAACGTTGTGAGGTGAGACAGAGCAGAGACTTAGTTTCTGACCGTGTCCAGGTGAGTGCGCTGATGCTTGGCGCGGTCGCTGGAGTTGCTGAAAGCTTTCTGGCAGCCGGGGTGCTGGCACAGGTACGGCTTCTCTCCTGTGTGGCTCCTCAGGTGGATCTTCAGGTTCTCCAGACGTGAAAACGCTTTATTACAGCCCTCGAACTGCGGAGAAGGGAAGACGGCACACAGCTGTCACAGCTGACGCAGGAATGCGTGCAAACACAGATACACGCACAAAGACAACCACTGTCAGGCACGTATGCACAGGACCACACAAGGAAATAAACAAATGCCCACATGCACAGATATACATGAAAAAGCACACCCACACACACACAGAAAAAAGAAATCAATCAGAGTAAAGCGGACGTATTCTGGTCAAATGTGGGCTCTGTATATGTGCACTTCTGTGAATCAGAAAGAAGCTGTCCCACTCGTTCCCTCAGTCCCTTGATCACTTGCACAGCTGGAGGAGTTCACTCTACACCACATATTCATCACCAGCTATGGAAAAGTAAGAGATGCTTAAGAACATGGCTGGTAAAATCGCAAGCATTTTTTCCATGGCTCTTGAATTACGTAGCCAATCCAGGGACCTTTGTTGAAAACCACTTGAAAGACAGCAGCATGCGTGACAGTACACCTGCCTCAAGGCTGCCGCTGCGTCTAAATTGCAGGGGAAACTGGAGTGTGCCGTACAGCGGCGGTTAATGGGCTGTAATGCATAGCATGAGATAAGTGTTCTGCTGTGTATAGTGGATCAGACTGACAAGTGACAGTGACTGTAAACAGACTCATATCCGACCCAGCTCGGCCCATTTGATCCAAACCACTCAGCCAATGAACACCACAGATTTGTTAACACGTGAATGATTCATGAGGCTTCTCGCATATCCACTCCTGCTCTTAAGCAGAAAACACGGCTGATTGGTTGATGAGGCGGTCCATGTCAAGACCCCCTACAGGGGCTGCTGTGTAAAGAGTCACAAAGTGTATGGGTGTGCAATAGTATGGGAAGCATAGCTCAATGTTACTTATATCTACCTAGAGTTAATCCTCATTTAGGTATTCAGCAGCACCTGGACATCAATATACTGAGACTGTCACAGGGCACAATAGGAGCAGGTGAAGAGCTCATGGTAGCATCCTTCTTCTGTACAGACACTTGCACGGAGTACTTGTACGGAGACAGAAGAAGTAAATTAAAGCAACTATTAGCCCCCTTTAACCAAACTGTTACAGGAACCAGAGGAACTAAACTCTTAAACTAAAAGTCCCTTTTGAGCATTCCTGTTTGCATCTCCACCGCATCTGAATAACTGAAGATTTGACAAATTAGACCGATGACGGATTAAAAAATGCCGGTTTTATTCATTCTATGTCAAGACTCTAATAAAAGCTTGCTGCAGTCGTAAAACCCAGAAATGAGTTAGCATTTTAGCACTTCCGGTTCCCTCGTCTGGAAGTCAATGGGTTTTTAGTTAGATGCCTGAAATAAGGTGTGTGGTTAACACAAGCTTAAGAGATTTTAATGTTTTGTTCTACAATACAAAATATGTCAGTAAATATCCCACTTGTGAATTTTGAAACTTTTATATATATTAAAAAAGGCGGTTGCTAACAAGTGGCTAAATGAGACTACTCAACGTCATCACGCCGACTCGTTCGTCTTTACAGCCTCCTTGTGTATACTCGCGTTCATGCGGCCGTGGTGTAGTTCGTTTGTAGCCTAACATTAGCTTTCTAATTTCTACTTCTTCTAGAAATTGCATTTACGCTTCAAAATTCATAAAAAGCGGTGTTAATTTATACGGATTATTTTACGGAACAATATGTGTAATTATCATAAACGTTTGTTTGCCACAGAGCTTATTTTCTGCAATAATCCAAAACCCAATGGAAAAATACCATTAGCTTTTTGTCAACGGAACCCGTGCGATTCTAACTTCCCGGCTGGCCTACAAAAATACGTCATCCCTGCATCACTCTATACGAGGTTCAAAACACAGAGAAACCGGTAGCCAGCAAGGCATTCACTCTGATAAAAATATGGTGCAACTACTCCGAATTTAAACTCTTAAGTTTCCCCTTAAATGTCAGACAATATCTCCTAAATACTCTTAAATCTTAGCTAAAACCAATTTCTTGCAAAGGGCTAAGCTGACCTCAGTGCAAATGCAACTTCACTGACAAACTGTTGGGAGGCGCTGCGGACTCTACTGTCCATTGTAGCCTGACCTTTAGTGAAGCCTGCTGACAACAGGTCGAGTTACGGCTAAGGAGAGAGTGACACCATTCTTCTAATAGGCCTTCAGCTTCATCTAGGCTCAGTACTCATCCCTGGTCTCCTTCATTCACTCACACAGCACAGGCAGGGCCTTCTATTCACTGAGGCTCCATTTAATATAGGCGAAACCTAAGCCAGTCATGGTAGAGCCGTGTTGGGTGACCAGGCTGATCTGTGGGTGCATGTGCCTGTGTGGATCAGTAAGGGAGTCTTAATCTGCCTGATTATGGCTACATGACGCGCAGCTCCTAAAGTTTGTACGACCTTTGAGCTGATGAGTTAAACAAAAGCATCCTTTCAACATGATGCTTTTTTCTCACTATCAGATTTACAAACTTAAATTTCAAATCAGGAAAAACAGGTTTAATGAACCAACTTTACTCTTAAACCTGGTTTTTAAATGATTTTTATTATTCCTATGCTACAGAGTCATTTACTGTAGCATACTACAGTAAAGGACTCACTTTTTTTAGTGATTTGTTACACTTTTGCATAAGATTTAACAATAATTTAGCAGGAAAATCAATATTCGTTGGCATCGTTGATGCCAATACATTGCACGAGTTGATAAGCCAAACTTCTAAAAAGCATCAGTATCAGTAAAAGCATCATCATCCATATAAGAACCTGGAACACATAGATTAAATACAGTCTAAAATTAGCAATGTTATGATTCTATTCAATCTATCTATCCATCGATCTATCTGTCTGTCTATCTATGTACAAGATAAGATCTATGTTATGTTTGGACCTGTATACTGTGTGGTGTGGCTAAAACCGAGAAGAGGACTGCATAAAAAAGTTATCACATTCAACATGACTGACTTCTTGACCAGACAGCAACACAAAAGTCACAATGAGGCACAGGACAGGACTGAAATGTACTATGGATAAAATAATTCATCCTGAATCCATCAACACACACACATTCTGTCCAGGCTTCAGCATAAAATCATGGAAAATGTCTTTAAGAGTTCACATCGCACAGTGTTGTACAGGCGGAAATATATTATTCTTAAGTCATGCCAATCAAATGTTTCGGATGGAAACGAGAGACGCAGCGAGGGTGGGAAAGTTTAATAAAAATCTCAGTGCAGAGGAACATCCACACTGCCATACCAGTCATGACAGACGCGGTCCATGCTGACTGCTGAAATGCGGCGCCGAGCATTTGAGTTTGGAAAACAAACACGGCTATTATTGACGTGCCAAATGTGTGTATTTATGTATAAGGGAATAATCACTCTTTCATTGCTTTCTTTTCCGCAATACAAATTTGAGGCTAAATTATAGTTACGGGTCCGTGGAGGAAACCGTGTTAATCGTGTAGAGCGTATTATTACTCTGGAAGCTGGACTAGCAGGGAGACGGCTGAGAATGAGGTTTTCCTGCCTGCTGGGAAACCAATAGGCACTGCCATCCCTAGGCATGGACATAACCCAGAACCCTGCATGAAAAATTTTATGCTACAGTAAGAGGTTTTAGCGTGGCCAATCTGATGGTTAAAATGACTTCTTTCAGTGAGTTCATGGACTGTCAAAAACCTAATTAGGTTTGGATATCTGGGGCATGCATTGCTGTGCAGTTAAATCCAGTATTGCTCCTGTTATTGAAGTAAAGTGTTTTATCAGTACTGATGTGTGCAGTATGTAGTCTTATTTCGGTAAAAAGGGAACCATGGCAATTATACAGCCTAGTTTATGGATTTGATTCCAAATAGATTGACCAAAGTAATGATGATAAAAACCTCTAAAAATAATAGCTGCATGTTAAAAAAGCATAAATGTCAGCAGGTTCCCTATAGCGTACATGAGGAGTTGCCTTAAATATAAACTGTTTAGAAAGAACTGAACACAGGTACAAGTGGTATAAACATGGAGTTGTGGTGGCCGAGGCTTCTGACACAGGATTGATTTTACGTTTGATATTATCTATGAAAACAGTTTAGACAGCGCTAATCACATTAATTGCTTTAAACATGTTTAGTTTTCCTCTCTGAAACCTCCGTCTAAGGTAAACCGGCAGATCACCACACGAGCGGAGCGGCGCTGGCAGCGTGGAGGGATTTGAGCCCTGTTTGACACCGTCTCACTCTTGAGTAGGGGGGTTCAGTAGCTCGGTAAACATTCGGGATGACGGCGGGGTCTTGACATGGCTGAAGGGGGCGAGAGCGGGGTTGAAAGGGTGGACAGGCAGCTGATCACAACAGACAGATTATGGGCCCAGCATGCAGGCTGGTGGAGGTGTGGCGGGCCTGAGGCCTTCATGGGAAATGACTCCTGACTGGCAGGGAAAAGGCCAAACAGTGTCGGGGCTAAAAGGCAGCAGTGTGCGGCTCTCTCCTCACATGCGGCGGCTCATTAGGAACCTGCAGGAGCTGTGGATGATCGAAACAAACCAGCCGTTATGGAGGGGTGTCAGGAGGAAATATGGCTGCTGACATGTAGAGCAGGAATCTGATTAAAAGCTTTAATGAATGGCATAGGTAGAGAATCAAAGGTAAGGTAGAGGTTCTTCTCTTTGGAAAAAAAACTCTCTGACTATGGTCTTTGCAGCCCAGGTCACCACCTACAGGAGTCATTTTTTCCCCAAGAATAAGCACCAGGATTTTCTCTTCCGACAGTCAAGCTTTTCTGTGGTTGCTATAGATGCGAGGGAATCTCCTTCAAAATGAATACATCTCTCTGGCCACTGACTAATGATGGGGAGATGGGATTCAACTGTTTGGCTGCTAACTAGTAGGGGTGGGAAAAAAAATCAATTCACCTATGTATCGCGATTTTTTTTTTTTTTTATGATTTTGAAATAAGTTTTTTAATGCCAGAATCGATATATTTGCTTCATTTGAGTCTATGCTGAGGTAGAAGGATGTTACAGCTGTTATTGTTTTAGTCTGAGAAACATGACGTCATATCCGTTCCGTATCCTTCAACTAAAACAAACCGCAGCCGGCCGCAGCGAGCCAAGACGCAAAAGCAGAAAACGGCGGAGGGTCCGCATGGATATGACCTGCACCCTCACATTTTAAATCCAACGTGGTAAACACTACACATACAGTAAAGTATGGAAACACTTTGGGTTTCACACATTGCAGGAAAAACAGGGCTAGACATGATGGCTAAAGCTGCATGGTGACTCTGTCATGGACAGGAAACGTTATCGTATTGCGGTAACGTGGTTAAGCCAGCCGTCATCTCCGTGGTCAAATCGGCCGACGCTACGACTGTAGAGCACCCATATACTGACATTTATGATAAATGCATTCAAACGGCCCCGATGGAGCTGACCATGGATGTACAGTATAAAGAGAACGGAGCTGACAGGAGAGCAATCGACGGACTTGGCGAAGTTAGAAGAAGTATACACGTGTGACTTCGTCTGGTTTTCAAAATAAGGTGTTAACAAAGGGAACTGTATATACAACATACATATATGGAAATAAGATTGATTGGATTATTTTCACCAGAAGTATAAAACATTTCATGTCCCTTATAAATTCAAAGAAAATACTACTAATTTGTGAGGGAAATGTCTTTAGTCTTTGATTTTTTGGTTGCTGTAAAAAAAGAATTAATAAATAATTCCTGACAATGACTGATATATTTGACTTCAGGACATCTCCGACTACATACATGCTGGAAATCAAATATTTTTACTGTATTAATTTAGATATTTTCCAAAGTAAAAGTCCCTAGAAGTATATGATTCAACCTTTTCCCATGGTCTAGTGTTAAAGTTAACAAAAATCGCAATAAATCGTAATATCGAATCGCAATACTTAAAAATCGCAATACATATCGCATCGGCACCCAAGTATTGTGATAGTATCGAATCGAGAGATAGGTGTATCGTCCCAGCCCTACTAACTAGCATGACATTCACCATTACTCATGTTCAGAGGCCCCCCCATAAAAGAAAAAGTTTCTCACAGCCTAAAAGCCTCCACTAATTCTTCACTGTGATTAGTTTTACCTAATACATCCAGGCTCCTTTGCTGCCAAGCCAGACAGACACGATGAACGGCAACAAGTGTTGGTGGCAAAAGAAATCACTGCCAAATAAAACATGTTATAAAGTGCCAATGCTCAAAAGCAGCCTGTATAACTTTATAAGTATGTAAAAAGGGGTTTGAGGGAATGAGTTGGTTTATCACAAGGTGTCTTTCTCTGCCCTGACCAACGAGGAAAACCACCAACACTTCAGGATCTGTTCGGAGGGGAGGCTGTGGAGCAGAGTGCCCCGGCTGCGGATGAGGGAACATGTGCATTTAATCTGCCTGCTTCCAAATGCCCTGTGGCAACCACAGCAAAGAGCAGAAAAACGTAAATGGATGAAATTATATCCATATGATTCAACGAGACAGCTAAGGAGAGGCAGGTTTCTCATGCGCTTCGTCAGGATACAAAATTAAACACAGCTTGGCTAAAACATTCGCATTACATAGTTTACACATATCATTTCCACTGCGGAGCGGGACCCTTTTAGCAGCCAGCCTCATCTGTTGCGAATGGGGCTTTAATTTGAATCAAAGATAGCGGTGGAGTTTTTTTTTTTTCTCAAAGCAGGAGAGATATGAATTCACACACATTTGCTTTGTTACTCCTTGAAGCGTCTTTTCTCCCCCCCACCTCCTGCACTTTGTGTAATTTTTGGGAAGCCATGATTTATGAATGGTGAGATATAAGTACACACAGCAAATGAGTAAAAGCGAGGGAGTGTTGTCCAGATGCGAATGAACAAGCGAGGCAGAGCAAGAGCCGATAAATTGGTGGGAGGAAGTAGTCATGTAAATGACTAAAGAAATTGTTCTTAACAGCCATTTTGCACTCATGCCTGAATAGTTTGGGGGCCAGATTAAAAACTATGTGGATGGCACAACAGGAAGCATTCGTATGATGACTAAATGAGGCTGCTCACATAATGAGCCTAGCCAGCTGTTTTGTTCCTCTCACAGACTGTTTGCTGGAGATTGAGGAGGAAGTGCAGTGATGGATCTGAACCCCTGTTCCTGCGGTGGAGGCCTGGCACAGTGTGAGCCTGGCTGCACAACAGCATGGTGAGGCTTCATGGAAGCACTTAACCTGCTGTGATTCAGAGGCCTTCATTCAAATGTCTACCAGCTCTGCAGACCTGCATCAGATTAGAGAGCTAAGATGTGATTTCCTCTTAAACCGAGCAGCCTGGGGTTTACCGGTTCACCAGGTTGAAGGGAAAAAGGAAAACAGGGTCACGTTCTCAAAGAGATGAAGCGGACTGACAGGGAAAAGGATATGTCTTGTGTGTTATCATGCAGCGTTAGCAGAGAACCAAACCGACTTCCAGCTTGATTCCTCTATTGCCTCAACATATTAAATTTTCCTTCTGGGCAAAGGGTGTCAAGAAATGATTTTCACACAGAAATACTTTACATTCAACTGTATGAACAAGGGTCAGCTCGACAGCTCTCTTGACTCTAACAAACATTGGATCACGTTTCTGATCGCATCTATATCAATGCTTCTCAGTGAGGGAGGTCAATGTTTGGATGCAACAAAACCAGAATTACAACAGCAGATTGCACAATAGATGCTTTTAAGCCCTTTTCAGACGTGGACTCTGTCACATTGCTGGCTTCATCTATCTGACAACTATCGGAATGGTTTTTTGGCATTTGGACACGCTGCGGGTCTCCATAACGGCTCTTTTCAAACATGACAGGACTGTAGTGTTTACAACATATTTGGCCCATGGTACACAAACCTCCTTTTCTTTTTACCAGCTGCCCAGAGATACATTTACAAATCAATTTCATGATTAATTAGACAAGACATTTAGAATCCTGCTGCCTAGTTTATACAGTCCCACACCCACGAAGAAACAAGTTAGGTCATGACTCTCATTCAATTTCCTATACGTTCACAGGTATAAAAGAAATAATAAAATATCAATAAAATAAAAAGTTGGCTGATGATTACTATGATTTTGCAAGATTTTTTTTCTCTTTAGCCCTGCACCACAAGGAGAAACAAAACAATGAAAACAAATGTTTTATTTATCATTTGCTTTGAGAAAAATCTCACAACTTAATATTAGCTTACTGACACTATTTCATGGTTTATTCAAGTGATTTTATTTCCTTGAGCAGAGGAAGTTATTATTATTAATTTACAAATTTAGTGTTTCTTTTTATTTAACCTTGTGCTGTTGCAGCCTTTTGTCAATGTGACAATATTTTTTTGTTTGTTTGTTTATTTGTTTATTTACACATATAAAAAATTAAAAAAGATACAATATATAATATTATATATATATATATATATATATATATATATATATATAATATATATATATAATATTATATATATATATATATATATATATATATATATATATATAATATTATATATATATATATATATATATATATATATATATATATATAATATTATATATATATATATATATATATATATATATATATATATATATATATATATATATATATATATATATATATATATATAATATATATAAAAACCCTCCAGGGGCTTGAAAAGTGGCATTCTCATAGTAAGTAATATTCAATTTAGATTCCTGTTGGAGGTGTTATGGAAATGGTTTTGGGTCCGACATAGTTAGATTGCGGCCATGCGTTTTACAGAAGTGTTCTGTGTTCTTTCCAGAGCCTAAATTGCCGTCATATTTAAGGTGTTAGGTGGACATCTGAAAGGGAGTTTTTATATTCCTTTGCAGTACTTGAAAATTGAAAGAAGAAAAGATTTATTGTACAGTAAGGGTTGAATATTGGTTAAATAACCACTGGATATGAGAGGGATTTGAGGAGACACATGATCCTGTGAACTCCCATTCAGTGAAAGGCTTCTAAAAGAGCCATCCCACTGTGTCTCGTGCCAGTGTTTATTCTCACAAACCAATCTTAACCATTTATAATGGCTAATTAGAGTGCAACACAAAGCTTCCAGTGCCACAGCCATTAGTAACCATCAAGGCATTAATTATAAACCCATTGACGAAATCCGAACCCGCCATGAAAAAGACAGACTGGGGGTTACGCAATGAAAATCCTAAACATGATCTGTGTTCCGAGCCGGCGCCTGGACTGATGTTACTGGCAGTCAATGCAGGATCCAGTTTGACGGGCCCATGAGCTACGGCGTCCTCTGACACCCGGGCTTCAATCTGTCCAGCACCTTTCACTCACACCTGCCTCTATTCTCACACTCGCTTTCTCTCTGTGTGTCTCTCTCTTCTCTCTTCTACCCCCTTCTGCCAATAAGCTCCTCTTGCTCCGGCCTTACAATGGGGTGTTATATACCTCAACGTGCTCCATGACTCCATTTCATATCGGGGCTATTGGGGGATGATAGACACCAATTCAGCAACAGCCAGTAACGACAATAAAGTTATATTTAATTGATCCACTTTATCGCTCTTTTGTTAGACTATCAGACAAATACTGTACAGTCCAACATGATGATTGGCCTGTGCTCTGAAATGATCTTTTTATTGGATCATCACTATCATCCATCATTTTCTCTGACTTTGTCTCTCAGTCTGTCTAGCATTTTAACTTTTGTATTCAGGCATTCATTTGACACTTCCTCCTAAAAGCAAAAATTAGGGCTGTTAATGCAAATTCGTTTTAACGCCACTAATTTCTTTAATTAACGCAATCAACCTTTCGAAGGTTGTAGCGAATCCATTGGTACCAACCATGTCATACTGGCTTGTCGCAAAAGAGGCTAAATAACGCTCCAAACTTGCGCTAAATTTTGGCGAGGAAAAACTAGCATGGCCACATCAAAGGGGTCCCTTGACCTCTGACCTCAAGATATGTGAATGAAATGGGTTCTACAGGTACCTACGAGTCTCCCTTTACATACATGCCCACTTTATGATAACCACATGCAGTTTGGGGCAAGTCATAGTCAAGTCAGCACACTGACACACTGACAGCTGTTGTTGCCTGTTGGGCTTCAGTTTGCCATGTTATGATTTGAGCATATTTTTTATGCTAAATGCAGTACCTGTGAGGGTTTCTGGACAATATTTGTCATTGTTTTGTGTTGTTAATTGATTTCCAATAATAAATGTATCCATACATTTACAAGCATATTTGAGTATTGAATACTTGAGAAATCTCCTTTTAAGGTACATTTTGAACATAAAAAATTTGATTAATTTGCTATTAATCACGATTAACTATGGACAATCATGTGATTAATCACGATTAAATATTTTAATTCACTTACAGCCCTAGTAATAATATGTTTGAAGCTGTACAGTTACATGCTGTCCGCTCTAAATCACAAGAGAGGAACATAACATGCCTTGTCCAGTTCTACTGTAATGTCCTTACTTTCCCAGAGTGAAAATTGTCCAAACGAAAAGAAAATGTGTCATATTATTCACTCAAAATGCAACATGTCTTGTGATTGCATTTCATTTTGGTCTATTGAGGCTGCTGGCAATGGAGAAATTGGCATCTTTGGACATTGCCACAGATCTGGAAAGATGCCCTTGCTCTGACAACAACTCCTGACATAAACCATGCACACTTTAGAAATAAAAAAAAAAAATACATCACTGAACCACAGTATCAATCCAGAAAACTAAAGTGTATTGCCAGTCGCTGATTTCTAATGGCGTGAAAGTGTTTTAGGGCGGATTCTTGGTGTGATCAGAGACTATTTCATGCTAATGTACACAATTTTATTTAGTTACTGCAAATGGGGACACTTTTCTCTTATGCATTCCAGTTTTGTGATTTCAGATGATAAGGTGGATGTATTTTCCAATCTTGCCTGGTGGCTTTAAATTCTTCTGTGACATAATGAATACCACAGCTGAAGTCACAGTGTTCCTGTATCATAGCGACTTGTTAGGTAAAGAAATAAAAGCCCTTCTCCCTTTTTGGCAAACCATTCGTTGTCCACACAAGGCAAGAGTTGACACAGCTGTCTAAAGACCTACTGTAGCATACACTGGGCGACTCTATAACTCTGACGTGACAACAAATAAACACTGCAGAAGCCCTGCGAGTTGCCAAGCCAAATACCTTGATGCCAGAAGCACTATAGTATTCAGACAGAAAACATGCCAGCAAAATTAAACAATAGGTCAACATGGCATTGCGATCAACACCAGCATAAGGGTGTATGGGAAGAGAGTGCGTTTATGCAACCCTCTGGAGGGGGACCAGACCACAAAGCCTTCTGGGTAAAAAAGCAGCTGCCCAAGAAATGTGGTGCAACGGTGCCCCTAGATTAGATTTGTTCACTCCTCAGCAATGCCAAGGTTGTGTTCTTTTCTGCTCTCTGTGGGTTTCAGGGTCCAGTTTCCAGTTATGTGGATATGGCTGGTTGCAATATATCAGACTGCGCTGGATATTCAGTGTGTCAAGTCAAATCACGCCTCAGGCGTTCTCTGCGAGCACATCACCATTCATTCACATTTCAATAAATCAATTCACCACATTTCAGTATATAGTCCGCTATTCATATTCAATAATTCAGTCCACACTAACACGCCTGTGCCCACTGTCCTATAGGAAAACACATTTATTTGAGTACAAAACCACTCCCCATTCCTGTGCTATTACGATGGACTGGAGCAACCCGCCAACGGCAAAAATCCTGAGGTCCCACTATTCACTGGGATTCTTCGGTAAATGTTTTCATATTTATGGAATATTTCCTTCAAATTTCTCATCAGACATAAGTTTATGCTAGCCGTAATATGAGTCCCAGCCTGGGACTTGCACACAATTTGCCAGTTAGAGTGCAGGAACATTACAATACACCATTTTCCCCATATACAATATACATTTCCTGGTTGTACGTTAAATCATGCATGACCTGATCTAAATTTCTTGGCTGTGTTCCTTTCAGAATAAAATTGGCATGCTGATGTTTTGTTTGTTTTGCCCCTGTATGATCTAAATGACAGCTGCTACGTGACACAGTATGAAAGATCGCCGTTATGGGAAACTGGAAGAACAGAGGAAAAACAAAAGGATATGCTCCGACTTAAAGGCTTCTTACTTCTACTGTAATGCTGCCCAAATAACTGAACCAATCTGGTTCTAAACCCTGCATAAACCTTTTTACATCGATGCTAAACCAATTCCAAAGCTGAACAGACTGAATGCGAAACAGATGTTTTTAGAAGTGAACAGAAAGCGAGAGGGCTTCTTTCTGGAGACAGTTAAAGATCATTGGGGTGTAAACCTCTATGGGGGAGAGGTAAATCCCAATTTAAATATCGGAGTCTTTGTAGTGCCAGTTCTGCTGGGTCACACAATCATAAAATAGGGTAATAAGAAATTGGATCATTCTGTGTATCGTGTCCTTATATGTCCCTCTGCAAAAGATTTTTGGTCCTGTTTCTCTGTCTCTCTCTAAACCCCCCTCTCTCTCATTATCAATCATTATAGTAGATGTGGTTTTGGTAAAGACTCACTGTTTTGATGTATGTGCCATTTAACGCCACAATCCACCCCTAAATATTCTACTTGGATCTTTCCATTTGGATCTCTCTTCACTCTCTGGTGGACATTTGAAAACAAACTGAAGGTCTTGACAGTGTAAACACACACACGGGTCTCTTGTAACAAACGCTCTGAGCTGTGTGCGCAACGGCTGTGCTAACGTTTCAAAAATGCTCTCAAGTCCGCATTCATTGCATACCAAATCACTTGTCATGCATAATGCCTTGTGATGAATTCTGGGCAATAATGTCGTATTTTTGGGATGACATCAGTGGAGCTGGATTGCCTGTCTGGCTCCGTTTCTTCCAGCCTTCACTTCTTTTCTCAAACATTCAAATTAAACCCGGCACACTAACCACAGAACACCGCAGTGCATAATTTAAACTTGACACCCTAAACGTAAACACGTCTTTCGCTACATAATTTATCCATACTCCTCTTAGTGTTTATTTTGCACGGTAGCAACTCATATATATTAGCTGCAGGTCTAGCCTTGTCTGGTGTGGTGCGGGTCTGGCTGGGTGGAGGGATACTGTCGTCTTGGGTTGTGGCACGGCCCTGAGGCAGAAGTGGTCCCGGTGTGTATAAATGTCCTTCTTGTTTGCTTGTTTGGTGGGCGATGTGAAGGCGGCCGGGGTAGAGGTTGTAGTTGCTCTGGACTCGGTTCTATGCGGTGCCCTCTGCCTCACTGACAAGTCAGCAAAAAACAAACTTCTGGCTGCTTGACCAGTTCGGTGGGTATGTTTGCGGAGTGGCTGCTGTGGCACAAAATGTGCCTGGGTACAAAACGAGGCCAGTGTGTGAATGTGAGGAGTGGGAAAGGATGGTAGCCTCAGAGGAGAAAGGACCTGTTATGTCTTCGCCCCGTAAAATGCCACAAATATACTTTGGCTATAATTATCTGTTTGACTGTAGCAAAGTTAAGCACGCCTCCACAATGCACATGATCCATGACGGTATACAGCCAAAAAGCACTACTATTGAGCACCAAGAACCAGGGAAAACTTTAAGAGTCTAGAAGGGAGTCTCTAAAAAGGCTCATGACCTAAGACGGAGATCCCACGGCTCTTCTCCATCCATCCTCCCTCTCTGTGCAGCATAAACCGGTTTGCATCCCTGCACCAGCCCCCTGAACACGACAGAGACCCCGAACACCCACCCCAGACTCTTCTATCCAATGTATTAGTAAACTGATCTGGCTCAGTAGAGAGGTTAAACTGATTAAGGATTTGGATGGGACACCATTATGACACAATCTCTGTGCAGCGTATAACCAGCCCCAGCCCTGCGTCTTCAGGTTTCCGATACCAGAGCGTGATTAAATGTTGAGGAAATGGGGAAACTCAAAATATTGCATTCCAGACAAATGCAATTAGAGTGTATCACATGTAGTAAATCCTGAATGCTTTGATACCTGGTTATGAGGCGAGGTAGCTGTAGACTTTTTATAGCTCGAGTTCATTGTAGCAGTGTGCAATACTTTCAAGAAATGCTTCACTGCTTATATTGTGCATGTTTTACCAATATTGTATGCTGTATTTCTAAAAAAAAAGCCACAATCACCCAGCACATACGCCGAAAAACTTTCTCCTGCATCCTCACATGGGTGCCCATAATGGATTAGTGTCTACCTTTAGCTCTGCCTGGCAGTTGCTTGATCCCAGCTAAATTTACTAGGCTAAAAGTTAACATGCTAACATTTTTGTTGCAGCAAATTGTGATTTATCATGATAATCCAGTTGCAGAACCTCTGCACCAGCAGCTCCAGACCTGCAGTTTTAGACATGTCAACTTGTGACACTTTTTGGCACAAGTTAGCGTGTCTTGAGCAATAAGTTACTCTGCAAAGAATTAACATACATGTTGTACTTACAGGAAATCCTAATTTTGTCACTCAAAGGAAACATACTAAAAACCTGTTGACAGGTTGATAGGCATCACACAGACTGAGAAAGGGAGAACAAATGAAAATTTAACACCGAGTTAAAAATGTAAAACTTTTGAGGTTTTAAATCTTAAAATGAAAAT
Source organism: Sebastolobus alascanus (assembly GCA_916701645.2). Taxonomy (NCBI): domain Eukaryota; kingdom Metazoa; phylum Chordata; class Actinopteri; order Perciformes; family Sebastidae; genus Sebastolobus; species Sebastolobus alascanus. Next base: position 1,327,363 of record CAKAOJ020000092.1, read on the forward strand.
AAAAACAAAACTAGAACCGTCCTACATTCAGATCTATATGATAGATAGTGGGAGAGAAAGAGAGGAGTACTGGACTACATTACTGCAAAAGATTGACTGGAAAACTTCTTTCGGCCTGACAAGAAGTTGGCCTGGCCCACTCGACAAGGAAAACAAGCAAGATCCATCTATCCAGGACTTTCATTCGTATGCCAAAACATCAGTCGCAGAGCCCCTCCGCCAGCAGTTTCATCATACGAATATCACATATGGACAGTGTTGTGTTACTATTAGCATGACGAGCGGACTGCCAAGCGGCACAGCAGACCTGACAGGAAGACAGAGGATAACCACAGGATGGGGTTATGGGTTTGTAGAAATAAATTAGACTATCTAGCTACCTGACGAACTCATTTGCCTGGGGAATGACTGACAAAGTTCATTCTGGAAATAATTTAATGGGTAGCAGAGGCACAGGACCTTCAGATAAAGTGCTAGAAGTTGATCTCCGCCAGGTCTTTATTTGGAATTGATTAGGTCTTTGCACTTGTGCCAACTTAACAGACTTTAGGAGCTCTGTTTCCTAAGCATGCAGTTACTCCTGACATGCTGAATCAATGCCCTTTCTCGCCTATTGACCCTGATTACTTTCAATGAGCCATATACAGACCTCCTCTCACAGTACGCTGGAGTGAATATGTGTGTGTGTGTGTGTGTGTGTGTGTGTGTGTGTGTGTGTGTGTGTGTGTGTGTGTGTGTGTGTGTGTGTGTGTGTGTACTGCCTGAGCAACCAGTTAGCATGGCTGATCCTCAATATTTTGTGTTGGTAATTTGGTTTTAAACAGAGCTGCCAAAGTTAACATTAAGCGTTAACGCAAAGTCATTTTAACACCACTAACTTCTTTACACATTAACACAATTTAAGATTTTTAGGTTGTAGCGGGCTCAGTTTTAAAGCTAGACTGAAGATACTGGTATCATATGAAACTATAAAAACAATGGTGCCAACCATGTCATACTAGCTGGTCGTAAAGGAGGCTAAATAGCGCTCCAAACTTACGCTAAATTTTGGCGAGGAAAAACTGGCAAAGGGGTCCCTTGACCTGAAAATGGGTTCTATGGGTACCCACGAGTCTCCCCTTTACAGATATGCCTACTTTATGATAATCACATGCAGATTTGGGCAAGTCATAGTCAAGTCAGCACACTGACACTCTGACAGCTGTTGTTGCCTGTTGGGCTGCAGTTTGCCATGTTATGATTTGAGCATATTTTTTTGTGCTAAATGTAGTACCTGTGACGGTTTCTGTTTTGTGTTGTTAATTGATTTACAATAATAAATATATACATACATTTGCATAAAGTATTAAATATTTGACAAATCTCCCTTTAAGGTACATTTTGAACAGATAAAAAATGTGCGACTAATCAAGATTAACTATGGACAATCATACGATTAATAATCACGATTAAATATCTTAATTGATTGACAGCCCTAGTTTTAAATCAACTGAGGAATGACATGTTACTTTAAAGAATGAGAAAAATCTTCAACATGTTTTCTTAGTTCCTGAATGGCCAATATTTTGCAGTATTAATTATATAGAGTGTATGTATGAGCCTCTTTAAGTCGGCTCTTTAGGATCTTCTATAGGTAACCAAGGTCAATATATTTTCACTACAGGTAGTTTTGGGTCTCGGCGGTTCAGAAGCTGGACTCCGAGATTGTGGCCTCTAAGTTGTCCAGACAGGCCAGAGTGTCAGAGGCTCATACGGGTACAAACACATTAATATCAACGTCACTCGCCACCCGCACCCAGTGCCCAGACGGCTCCAGTTTCAGGCGGCATTCAGAGGAAAAGTCGGGTCATGTGCTGAACCTCAGTTTTAATTAGCTAATGGCACTCCCTGTTTCATCTCCTGATTGCTCACAAAAGACTCCATTTACCCCTGAAAACACACGCCATCTTGGCACCGGCCCGCGCGTTATGTCTCAACGTCTGCTGCCGAGGGGATTTCGCCACTCTCCTCCAAAAATCAGTCTAGTAAATCTAAATATATATGTTTGCTGGTTTCACACCAGTGAAAAAAAAGAGGAAATTCCATGATCCACGCTTTTTTCCAACGGGCCTCAACATCCAACTTTCCTTCAACAAGTGGTTTGACTGAGCGTGTCAGTGAGTGTTTTGGTGTTTGTCTGCATGCGCGCACATGTGTATGTGTTTGGATGAGGTCCCATTAAGCAGCTAATGCTGGCTGCTTTTTATCATTGCGAAATGGGCGGGTGGCTTTCTGTCTCGCCTTTGGCTCTAACATATGAGTAACACTAAAATATGTGAATCTACCCTTTTACGGAGGAATTTGCTTTTGCTTTTAAGTAATTTGTCAATAGCATCACACTAATGGTATGAACCCTTGGAGAAGAAATTAGGAACTTTAATCAAATAACGAAAGAAAATGATACTGTAAAGTACCATGAACATCACCTCTTTACTTAATGAGCTATAAATCACCATTAAGATCACCTTACTTTACTCACATAAAACTTAATAAGCATGACTATTCAGCCAGGTGCAAATATAAAATTTTAAATGAAGCCTTAATATTGTATCCAAGCCAGAACTGTCTTAACAACACATCCTTCGCCATCTACAGTACATAATTCACCCAAACTGTGCTTAAAAATACTGCATTTCTCCAAAGATTCTCACTTTGAAATTCTGCATGTTAATACAGTAGCGTAACAAAACCACTGAATCAGGTTTGCTTTAATTCTTTATCCCACAACAACATAACTACCTCTCATAACAGTAAAAGCATACTATTATTTTGAATAGTACCAAAAACGCTATGCCAAAGAAACCGAAAAAGTGCACAAGGCTGTACTCCTGCCTGAAGTCACTCTGCCATGTAAACGCTCTGTCCTCTCCACTCAGAGAGCTTCATGCTTCAGGAGGATATTTTCTGACCTTCTTAGCTCACAGACCAGTCCTCAGACACTTCAAATCCGCTGGGCCGGCCTCTGACAAAGCAGAACAATATCAAAGTCTGGGACCACGTCAGGGCTACTCTTGCTGGATATATTTTTAATATTTATGCAGACACAGGAAAAAATGTAATAAACTAAAACAACAAGTGAATTAGGCATGAAACACAACAGGATATTGCAGAGAGATTATGTTGTTTCCTCGTCGCCCGTGTGTCCTGCAGTGCTTGCCTGCCCTACACAACAGCCTGGGGCTAGCTTTAATTGGCGGGGAAAGGGAACCAAACATGTTAAAAAGGGCGCAGAATTTTTTAAGAGCCACAAACTCAGCCATCTACATTAGGAAGGAACTGACTTTTTTTTTTTTAAATGCAGAATTTCTTAAAATATTAGCCAGGTACAGACTGTGACAGGCTCATGCAGGGGTCGGGGTACGACTTGTGATAATGACTTTTTCCTGCCAAGACGCAGCATGACGCAAATGCTGTGCAGCTGTATGAAGAAAACGAGATACAGTATATATAAAGAGAGAAAGAGAGAGGGAGAAAGAGGAGAGAGATGTGTTATGTTTGGATGTGAGGAGAGCCCTGTTTCATGAGCGCCCGTTGGAATCTGCTGCTGGAAAGATAATAAAGGGATTAGCTCTGGTTTTTCTGCAGCGTTTGGTCCTAAAACAGAATGTCTCATCTGCTTCCTCTATAAGAATTGCTCGAATTCTTGAATGCCTTTGTCTATTGCATGAGCACAACAAACACAAGAGGAATCAATGCTCGTGGCCAAAAAGCACAGACAAAAAAAATAAGGATTTGGGATGGACACAACTAAAACACATGAGCATGCCCTTTTAAACACACACAGAGACACTAGGTTTCCTGTAAGTATATAGCACTTTCTTAAATCCGTATAGACTATATACAAACACAGTTACAAATACACACAGTGTGCTTATTTTCTCTGGCCCTCCAAGTTTATCTGCTGAAGTCCCAGATCAACATACATTCAATCCCTGCTGATTAGATGTGTTGATTCAAGCTTGAAAACATTTCACATTTCTGTTTATGTTCTGTCGGAAAAGCAGGAGTGTTACAACCCAACGTACTGTACGCGGAATCAATACTTCCTATTGTGAGAGTCGATGGAAACAATATCCCCATTTTCACATTACTGCACGGCTGTGAATACGTCGTGTTCGTGTGTGTGTGTGCTTGAAAAGAGGGTGATCGGGAGGTTAGGGTGTGTGGCGGAGTTTCACAGAGCCTCATGTCCGCAGACAGAATCCAGCGGCTCGTCCACACTGAGCCGAATTGTTCCAGTGCTCACATATGGTAAACATCTCCAAAAACACACATATGCACACACCTTCACAGTGACACATTCATACATACACCTATACCGTATACACATTCACTCAGTGTCTATTTGCTGTGTGTCACCCAAATGTGACGACAGTCCTCTGACTAAAGACGCTCCAAAGAGCAGCAACAACAACAACGACCCCCAAAAAAAAAAAGACAGATGAAAGCCTTTAATACAACACACTCCTGGAGCATAATTAACAGCTGGGGAGCGTACAATGGAGCAAATTACTTCCAAATTTTTAGTTCACGCTGAGCCAAGGAAGCAGAAACACTAATACCCTGGAGTGACGCAAAGCAGGGAGAACAGCAGCAACAGTTGAGTTTGTGTCTTTTTGGCTTCAATCAGCTCAGTTGTGCACTAACAAGTATCAGAATTAGTAAGAATCTACATGAATTTCTTATCCAACTCCACAGAAAACTGCCATAAAATACAACTTTCCATTAACAGACCCTCACTTCAGCTAATTTTACAAGCCACTGTTACTTAGAAAAATAAACAAGATTTTTTTCTTTTAAGAAAAAAAAACCGCCCCGGAGATAAAACAGGTGCTGTAGCGATATTGCAGACTCAGTTTTTCAATAATTAGGATTTGGATGGGTTCCTGAACCTGAAGAGGACCACTTCTGACAGGGGCTTTGGGTGAAGCCGTGAATTGAGCAAGACTAGCAAATGTTACCGACTATCCCTCTGTGGCTCCCTTCTCCAGACTACTACATTTCTCCTCATGTTTGGCTTGGATATGAAGCCAACTCGCTTAATACTTGTGGGACAGCTAAACATTTAAAGCTCCCATTTAAAAGGATCAAGTGTAGGCATTGTTTGGTTATGTTAACCATATGTGTTGGCTTTTCATGATCTGAATCCCGTCTCAAAAAACAGAGTGCTCGTGAAAATAAACATGGCTTCGCCCTACACAAATTGTGGACTAATTGTGTATTTGGACTAAATCATTCTTAAGGTTGGAGGGCTTTTTCCATTTGCTAAGGGACGCGGGGGAGTGACAGTTTGACATTGATTAGTGTGTTGACTTGTGGAATTGGAGCCTTACCTGTAAAGAATACAACCACAAATCTATTTATACTGACGAGGTAGTGCTGCTCTTACAGCAGCTCACATCTTCAGAGGAGCAAAAACCTCTTTTTTACCTGTTCCACTAAAAATACAGGAATTATAATCATAAATGTTTCTCAACCAAAACAAAATAAAGGTTTCTGTTGAAAAGTAATCAGCAGTGAAGCAAGTCCAGTCTTGTTTTTGGACACAATGGACGTGTATCTTGTTGAGGAAAAATAATCTTGAGGGACTGAATAATTTTGTGAAATATGTGCTTGTGCTTAATTCAAACAAAAAAAAAAACATTTTTTTAACAGATGGTTGCAATTATGGGACAAACTAGACTCATATTAAATCAATAAATACAACCTAATACTTTCAAAAAGAAGGAAAGATTAGCAAAAATAAGACAGCTGACTCTGAGGGGATTTTCAACACTGGATATATATGTTGTGAATATGACTAACGACTGTTTTTTTTCTCTGTTTGGCAAGTGTTGGGTGGATAATTTGACAGGATTATGATGACTCACCATACACTTGTTAGGCTTCTCTCCGGAGTGGACCCTCATGTGAATGAGCAGCTTGTAGCGGGCGTTGAAGGGCTTGTAGCGGCGAATGCAGCCGGCCCAGAAGCAGGTGAAGTCCTCTCCTTTGCGTTGGTCGATGTGGACCTTCTCAATGTGCCTCACAAGCTCCTCCTGCTGCTCGTACGCAGCACTGCAGTCAATCCAGCGACACACCTGCTTATCGACCAGTGCTCCTCCTCCGACTTCTTCCCGCTCTGGGGCTGTGTGAGACCCAGGAGGGCCTACAGAGGTCGGTTTGAGTCCCAGGGAGGAGGTTGGTGCTGTTTGCTGGCTCTGGTGGTGCAGCAGGCCCCCAGGACTAGGACCCGCGTATTGGTGCAGGTGGTAGGGCGGGGGCATAGCGGGGCGAGAGGGGTGGTGAGGCTGACGAAGGTGCCCGCTACGACCACTCAAGTGATGGTGATGATAGTGGTGCTGAAAGAGTTCGTCTTCGCTGGGAGAAAACTCATCCAGGGGCTCCTGTTTGAGGGTAGCCCCTGATCTTTGGCCCCCGTCCAGGAGAGCCCCAGCTTCAGGCCCCGAATGCAGCATCCCAGACATCAGGGCCCCACTCATCAGTAGCCCCAACCCGTCTGAGCCTCCTCCTCCTCCTCCCACACCTCCCCCGGCTGTTCCTCCAGCCCCACGCCCCTGCAGCATGGAGCCCCGCTCCTCACACAGCCCCTGGCTCTGCCCTTGGCCCTGCTCCGGCTCCAGCGATGACACTGAAGAGGAGGACGATGAGGAGGAGGCGGAGGAGGAAAGGGACAGCAGGCAGGTGGCAGGTGATGAAAGCTGACAGCTCTCCTGTAGCGTGGCCTGCTGGGGGCTGCGGTGAGGTGGGGGCCTCTGGGGGGCTTCCCGTGAGCAGGAGTTGGAGGGTGGGGATGTAGAGGAGGAGGAGGAAGAGGAGGAGAAGCCGGCACTGCTGGCGTGGCTGGGCGAGAGGTTATTGCGGAAGCCGTTGACGCAGGCAACCATCGACATCTGGGAGGAGGAGCAGATGATGGCGGTGATATTGATCTCCTCGGAAGCAGCGCCAGCAGCCGACGGAGAACCTGTGGCAGCAAGGCTGCCGGCAGCGGCGTTGGACTGTGAGGCCAGGGACAGGCAGCGTCTCCTCAGACTGCTAGCACTGAGCAGCCGCGCTGAATGACGGGAACCAGGTGGGGACAAAGCCAGCGGGGAGGAGCCATCTTCATTATTAAACGGTTGCACTGCGTTCCCTGACACAGCACAACATAAACCGCTCACTGTGCATACGCCACTACCGTTGTTGCTAACATGCGGCGCTCCAACTATCTCGTCCCTTGTCATCCCCAAGACTTGGCCCGCCCTACAGTTCTGAAACCCGGCCGGAGACGTGCTATGAACCCCGGACGCTGTGTTGGAGATCTTGTAGCCCATCGAGTTCTCCTGTTTGATTGGGTAAGGGAGAGACGAGCGAGCCCCGTTGGCACCGCCGCAGCCCAGGCCGGGTGAGGCCCCTGGCAGGGTCCTCTGGAAGGCAGAGGAGGATCTGTAAGGAGAAAAACACACAAAGAGGAATATGAGCGCTATTAGCTCACAGGCTGATGACAGATACTGGCTGGTTCAACCTTCCCACCAGCAGCACTGTCAGAGTTTAGCCTCTCACTCCCCCCTCCTCCTCCAATCATTCTCTCGGTTTACATAAAAATCATGTCATCCTAAATGAGTCCCACTGACCTAAAATATTTCTCTCATTCACCGTCTCATTCGACCTTATGGAACAAACATTAACATTGTGTAGGATTCAGTGACATAAGGTGATGCTGGACACCAGGTAGTATCCACTGCTGATGATTCAGAGTGTTTTTATGAATAAATGAAACAGGATCTCCTGGTAGTGAGAGGATATGAATGGGCATTTATGACTAAGAATAGAGAGAGGGGGAGGGACGGATGGCTACTGAGACCGAGAGGCCACTGGCTAGTGTGTCCAGCTGACAGGCTTTGATGACACAAAGGGGTTAAACCCAACCCAACATTGGGGATAAATAGGGAGTCACCTGTTTTGGTGGCATAATTGCAGCCTATGAAGGGTCACCGTTTACAATACTGTGTATTATGGTGGGAATCTTTGCCCCGCTGAATGGGGAACCCAGATCAGATTTCTCCATGCGTTGCTGTGATCTCCTACATAATCATTCCTGTCATTTGGCTCATTATGGATTTTGTCCAAAGCCCCTGAGTGATGTGAGAAGAGCTCTCTTTTCTCCGGGCTGTCTCATGAAGGAATCGTCTTTGTCCCTTTCCCCTGAGCACGCTGGGGGGAAAACAGAGCTAACGCTAGCTAGGTTTGGAGAGAGCCACTGGCAGACTTTGTCATCGTTGTTGTTAATAAAGACTTGACCCCCCTCCCCCCCGCCTCTCTTTCTATTCAGGAGCACCATTTCCTGTTTGGCTATAGTGAAAATATTGAGAGACAATATGAATGGCTGTCCAGAAGCGCTTTTGTCGGATGAGGAGGGGAAACAAGGGGCAAACCCCACAACAGAAAACTTTACTGGAAATTCTTTCTGTCTTGACCAACAGTAGTCAAAGATTGCACAACAGAAGAATCGCATTAGTGTAACATAAATGTTGTACTTTGGACCCCATCGGTTTGTTTTATGAGACTGGGTAAAGCTTTCCAGCTACATATGTGTACATCTGGTTCACAATAGCAAAGATAATGAAAAACACATTGTACCTGCATATTGTTAGTAATACTATACCCAACAGGAAACATTCAAAACTGGAGCAGGAACAAAATTATTCTAAAACGGCAATGATAGTGACAGTTTACCTGGTGTCATGATGAGGGCCGTCCTGCAGAGTGAGGTCGGGTGCAGGTCTGTCGCAGTGGAGGCTCTGGGTGTAAAGCCCCCCTAAATGACCCCCCACCAGCAGCGGCAAGCTCTGCCCACATCGCATCAGGGTGCCCTCAGCGTCACCCAGCTCAGTGTCTAAATCCTTCTCTGAGCAGTAGGCACCATTCACTGAAAGAAGAGCAGAAGAAATATCACTAAACTGGCTAAATCCTCATTACTGTATGTGAAGCTTAGCGGTGACCCAATGTCACTCCCAAATTAAAAATGGGCTAAGCACAGAAGACCCAGTGATCTACTGACTGCCCTGGAAGAATAATCAGTTTATAGTGGGATCCATGCCATCAGTGACAGGTTGAAAACCTATTAGTTTATGAATATACTCTTGAGGAATAATTGTTGGCTGCCACACCACTGTAGTATCTAGTGATATATAGAGAGCTCTTTGGCAAAGTCCAACTGGTGACAGTAAGAATAACGTCCGAGAGATTTATTGCCAAATATTATTGCTGGAGTAATTGAGGAAATGTATTCCAAATGGCGATGCGTCCATTTTGGAAAAATAAACAAACTCAAATTAATGTGCCCGGAAGATCCAGCCAGTAAAAGTATATATATATATACAAAACCATTGTATCAATAAATAATTTAAATGACATGCTGTCCCTTTAAATTGTGGCTCTAATTATATGCAATCAAACCTTTTGTGATCTCATTAATTGATTTAATTAATTTGACATATAATTTATTTAACTGATAAATTATTCATTTTGTAAAAAAAACAACTTGCAATTAAAGTATGATGTAAATACTCAGTGATTTAATCTAGAAATGCTAAGTCAAGGGCAAATGGACTTCAGTGATTCAGTGATTTATGCAAAAGGAAAAAAAGTAACTGTAGAGGAAGAATCATTTATAACAAATTAATGTGTCATATCTGCACAATAGGAAAATAAATTTGTTACCAAATTAAAATCAGCTTTTTTCAAATCTAAATTTACTTTTTTTTATCAACTTAAGTGTTTTATTCATCATGCTCAAGCACCACATAACTAAGCACATTTTTAAGATTTTTCTTTTTATCATCATTTTTATCATTCCCACCTGACTATTTGAGAACAAATAAAAGCTTCATGAATGGGACCAAAAACATAATAAAAATAGGAAAGAGAGAGATGAAAGTGCACGAAGCGAGGGCCTCGATGTATGAGGAAATATTTGTGAAAGGTAAGCCGATATCCCCACACACTCAAGCGTAGGCGGCCACGCGTCCCCTGTTCCAACTTTCCTAACTCAATTTCTCAAATTGAATTTTCTCCTAATGATGTTATTGACAATATTATTAATAAAGTCACCCAAACACCCTGAATGTGAGCGAAAACATAAAAATGTACTGTAAGGGAATTGGATACAAGGGGAAAAAATTACCTAAATGTGAAAATAGTGAAAGATTCAGCAAAAATCAGTTTGGGCTACAGATGAAGAAGGAAAAAAGACTAACAAAGGAGAAAGATATTACAACATGAGTAACAGATGGAGAGGGAGAGTAAACAGTAGAAGAGAGAAAGGGGGGAATATGGGAAAAAGGTTACGAGGACGAACAAAAGACAAGAGAAAACAAGGGAACTTTGTGAGCCATGTTATCCTCAGTTTAAGGAACATCTTTTCACATATCCCTCCTACAGTTGATGTATCTTTAGTCTCCTCTGCATTTGTCTTGTCGCGGGTCACGGCCGAAACACAAAGAAGTAGAGGAAAGGCAAAGCGAGCAACGCAAACAGTCGAGTATCGCCAGGGGACCGTCGGAACAACGCTGGTTTCACTCAAAGCCGTTAACAGAAGGCAAGATGTCTTTCAGCTCTGGTCTGTTTTCAAGCAATACAAATCGTTTTGTTTATCAATTTCTGGATTGTTCTGACTTTTTTTGTTTTACTTTTACTTTTTTTTCACTGCTTGTTGGCTGAGCTCATGCAACTGGGTTTCTGTATGAAAGTTGCAAGGCCTGCTGATGTGAAGCCAAGTGTTTCTGTGCCTCAAGTCAGGAGTAATTCAATCAGGATGGCCAGAAGTGACATGAGTCAGGATGGAGATGACTAACATCATCAGAGATCTCTTAATAAGGCTTTGACTGTCCATACACATGCACACAAAACAAAACAACCAAATAAAAACATTGTCATCATAAAGCCCTGGATGGCCTGGCAGCCGGTCAACGAGGCCTTGACTGAATGCACATGTCCTCTCTCACACACACATATCATAGTCATCACCATATAAGACCCACACCAGGCAGCCCGGTGAATGTAACCCGAATTATGAGACACTGCTCTTTCAGAGCGCCGTTTCACAATACACAATGGATGGAAAAGTCCACTGTGTAAATGAGTTAGACATAGAGAGAAGACAGGGATGATCCCAGAACGCTGATTACCTGTCAGCAGGTTATTTTACTAAAACAGACTAATAATACAACCATTGTTTTCCAGCATGAATTTTTGGGGAAATATGACTAGAAAGAGTCTTCACTGCCAGAAATCATTGAGCAGAGCTTGGCTTTGCATGTATTTTGCAAAACACTACACCTGGTATTAGGGCTGGCTATTGAACCTCAATACTTTTCAATGGCAACTTTTATCCCAATTCACAAAACGAAAGCTGGCAAATATCTGGTTAGATTCATAATCTTGTTTACTTATCCTATGATCAGAAATTAAAATACAAATTTTGCCAGTTTTAGACTATTTTATACAGGCAAAGTTCTTGATCAACATAAGACAACATAATTTCGAAGCTTTCACCTCTTATATATAAATTAAATTAACCTATAAAAAGGATCTTGTATAAAAATATATTTATAATTCTGCACTACAGTACTGATAAAAGTCAGTTATCATATCTGCACTAGAAAATGTTAAAATAATACCCATCTCGTATCATCACTATTACTAAGGTACACATGATCTTAGTGGACATAAGTGCATAAGTAAGTTTGGGAATGTTGGATCAATAGACCACCATGCTGTTTAGTTAAACTGCATCTACATCAGACGAGACTTTTACTTAAACCTGCAATAACTAATGTTTTGGCCACTTGGAGGAAGTGGAAACAAGCTGTAAACTCAACATTGACATACCGTATTCTCACTTTTAAGTTGTTGGCCAAACACTTGCCTATTTAAACATCCAGCAAATACGTAGCAATATTAGCCTTTATTTGGAGTTGTTTTAAAGGTGCTCAATATGGAATTCAGAGCATATCTATTGCCTCCACACAGCTCTCAACATGGAGACGGCTGAGCTGACGGCTAGCAGCTAACAGTGCTAACAGCGCTAACAGTGCAAACAACAGCAACAGCGCTGAGAGAGCTAACAACTCTGCTCAGGACGCCATTACTCCACTATATCTTTATATAGCAAATAGTTGTTTGCTGCTACTGTATATTAATGCTCTGAATTTCGAATTTAGAGAGTTTCTTTAAAGTCTTGTTTGTTTGTAAGATGTTTGTTTCTTGTTGATGTTTTAGGGGAAGTTGCACATACATCTTTTTTTACCTCCTGCGAGCATCTGACTTTCACATGTTTTAATTGCATCCAGGAGTTTGCGTGACAATTTGTGGCAGAATCATCAACTGGCCTGGAGGGGGACAATGAGTGAGAGTCACTGAAAACGATCTTGCATGGCTTTAATTTACTCGTTCAAATACAAACAGTTACTGTAGTACCTAAAAAAAAAAGCCCCCCTTCCTGTGCTCCCGTGTCCAACATTTACGACCACTGTTGCGAAAGCTCAAGTGGGCTTAAGTATCTCCATCCTAGAGACACCTTCTTAGTGTCTCCAGGACATTAAAGTCAGAGTGTTACATGAGTGTTAAAGGTCTTGCTGCAGAAAGTTAGCACTCCGGTGATTTAGAGCTTTGCTACATTAACAGTATCAGTCATGCTCTGCTTGGGGAAACTGGCTCCTCAACATATGGTGGCTTGGATGGGACCCAACAGTAAATTCAGTTTATATTGAATGTGCCATGGTAATTTAGCGCTGAACATTTCATTGTGTGTTAGAGCCTAGTTTGATCAGGAGGTGGAAGCCAGAGAGAGTATCGGGGGCTGTGGTGAAATGTAAGATATCCAGCAGCAGTGACGGGAGGAGAGAGTGTGTGTGATGTGTGTGTTTGTGTGAACGAATGAGTGAGTGAGAGAGTGTGAGAGTGAGAGAGATGACCATTCTTCTTTTCATTGTGCAGAGTTTATGGGTGGTCTGTTATGCAGCTGTGTGTTCATCATACTTTACATTCCTTTGGCTCTGGATTTGATTTTTTTTTCCCGTGTTATGTTCTGGGGAAAACTTGAAAAATCTCTGTGTGTAATCATCTGAAAAATAAAAAATTAAAGGTGCTGTGTGGTTTTTGACTACTAGTAATTCAATGCAATGCTTTTATGCAAGTCTTTGTATCATGCACATGCATAAGTTCACGGGCGACACGATACAGATTCCGACCCCTGGTTTCACTGACAACAGCCGCTAGATGGTGCGGCGGTAGCACTGCCGCCATTTTGGACTGAAAAAGCCAATGAGTCAATTACCATGGATGTATAGAGAGCGTAGTTGTAGTTGTAGGCTATTAACTAACACGCAGGGCAAAAGCACAGGACACATCCTCTTCTACATCCATGGTCTGTGGTCTATTGGACATCTATTTTGGAGGTCTTTGACATGAAAAAGTTTGAGATTGCTCTCAAAAACCTGTGTGCTGGATTATTCTAACTTTTTATGTCCATCGCTCACTTTATGCTCCTCAGGGAAGCGGCCGGGCAAAAAGTTTAATAAACAAATAAGTAAATAGTTATAATAGTATGCATATTTATAATATTTTTATTGTTCATCACAGGCCATCTTGGTAGAGACATTAAATATGACAATAGCATAATTTTGTTTTACTTCTGTACGGCACTTTGTAAGCAGGCGTTTTACTGCCGTCCGACAGTCACTTTCAGTCCAAAATGGCGGAAGCGTAGCTATGCTGCTGGGTGCTGATGTTGCAATGGAACGAACAATTGGCTTTCACTTCTTATCAATATATGTTCTTTGGCGCACTGAAGCATAGCAATGCGCCCACAAAGGCAGGGACCAAGAAGACTACTATCAAGTTAACATGGATGTACATGATACAGGTTTCAAAATAGTCCAAAAAGTCACCTTTGCAAATGTTTTCAGAGGAACAAAATGTATTCACCACTGAATGTAAATATAACTTTTGTTTGTTCACACGAAAACTCCATAGGGGACTTTTGAATTGATCTCAACCTGTAGGCGAGGTTTTTTAAAAAAAAATACTTGCATTTACAGTTAATCCCTGCAGATTATCTATGGAAATGGAGTCCACTGTTGTGTCCAATTCTAGTGAGCACCTTAGAACAAGCAGGGTGGGATGCTACTCTGATATACACACAGTTGCAAGCATTCAGGCCCAATTAGGAGTGATGCTGTAAGGGCGTGAGATCAGGGACGCAGGGGCAGAAAGAAAGAGGAAGGGCAGTGCCAGAAGCACCGGGGGGAAATGTTGTGTTCAGCGAAGAGACGATGTACAGATGTGCTGGCTCGTCCTCACAAAGAGCCACTGATGTCAGCATTGACAACTAAAGACGTAGGCACAAATAAGGACTCTATTGTTATTCGCCTCTTAAAACACCACTCTAAAAAAAAAAAAGCACTTGGAACAAGGACTGTGTCCCATGTCTAATAATACTCTGTTACATCTAAAGTGGTATCTTCCGTTCCATAAATGTCATCACATGGTATCTATTGCTTACCCTGCCTCCTCTTCTCTCCTGTATAATTAAAGTAGCACGTTCCTTTCAGTGAGCATCACTGCAGGATGACGGTAAACTGAGGAGCCCACTGCGACCTATAAGAGGAGAAGCAGTATACCAGTTTGTATGCTCCATTGGACATGAATATATAAATGAATGCTTCAAACAAGAGTGTAATTATAAAGGGATAAACGTGGTTATTCGAGAACTTGTTTTGGGACATGTATGATTATTTTTTGGCTGAGGTTGTGGAGGGAAACGAGGTTCCAATCACCCCGCAATACGCCTGCTCTGATGTCATCCATTTGTCACGCTTCCTTCTTGTCAAAATCCTCTGGGAACACCGCGCATAAAGCCGTAAAACTCAAATGCATCATAGATCGTGAGTGGAAAGTGCTTTCTAATTCTTCTTGTGCTGATTAATGCAGCCACTGTGACCATGGAGGCTGAAAAATAAGACAATAGGCAGAAACAATGAATGAATACAGACTCGAAAATTCTGATAATTAGGGCTCGACTCACTCTTTAGTGGAAGGTTGCGGTCACTGTGACGGTGATTACATTGATTGTTGAACACGCTTCACATACTGGATGAATTTCACATTGGGGATCACGGCCAGTTAGGGTGCGCTGTAATTGTACACCTATTCAGGCTGCCTCGGGGGCTGATGATCAGAGTCATGTTCAAGTTCAGCAGTGTTGTGCCTTGGCTAAAAACTCTCCCCTGACCTCAGTGACTAATAAATGACTAATAAAGCAGAGCAGACACATGTCTCCAATCTAGCGGAACTTAACCCCTCTGAAACAACATGCCTATTATCCCAAGATACGCAGTTATGACTGCATTACCATACAAAGCATTCCAGTCCATACAGTAAAGATCAAACCACATCATCACATACTGTAGTTAAATATGTCGCTGTCTCTCTCAATGAATCTCTCTCCTTCACGCACTCTCTGGTATCATTATTTCTCCACAGACAACACCAGTCCTCCATCTGATCAGCAGATGGTCTGGACAGCATTATTAAGTGTAATTGGTGGTAATCTGGGGCGATTTTTTATTTCGGTGACACTTCATTTTCTATAATTCTCGCCTCTCCCTTTTAAGTCACCTAAGCGTTGTGTTAAGTGCCAGAGTGAGACTGTGCTTGTGCCAGCGTTTAATGTGTTCAAGTCTTCAGAGACATGCAGGCCTCAATGAAAAGCAGATGTTCAGATGGATAGATGGTTTAGGGAGAGGGAAGGGGAGCGATCAGAGGTGTACTGTGCTTAAAGCAGGAGGAGGCTATTGAGGAGGGAGGGATGTTGGAGAGGGAAACGGGATGTCAGGAGTGTGATGCAAACATCTGAACCCAAGGTACAACAAGCTGCCAAAACCGCAAGACAGATGCCTCTGGAAATCCGATGTGACACCTCAACTGGCCCCACTTTGGCGCCATAAATCATAACACTCAGCACTTAAACAGTTAATAATGATCATTTTATTCCTATTTGCCCCGACACCCCCACCTGCCACCGGTCTCCCCCTCACTTTCAACATGAGACAGGTCAACAGATACAAGTGTGTGACAGCAGCCTGCGGGACTTTGTAGAGGGAAGCTCTGGTTGTGCGTCCCGTCTGGTGCAGATGTTGTGTATTAGGGTCCAAAGCCTTCTCTGAATCTCATAACTCATGTCTATATTTGTGTCTGCGGCATAGGCCCGGAACTTATTTGTTTGCTTAGTAATAGATGTATGATTGAAAAACCTGAGGGCACAAGTAAATGAAAAATAACAATGTCTAGGGAGAAAGCTCCTCTTAAAGCAGGTGCGGAGCGAGGGAAGAAGAAAAACTCTATTAAATTACTGGTGGAGCACAGAAATGTCAGTGTTTTTGTAGCAGGATTACCAGTACCAGAAGACATGAGAACTTTCATGGGGATAAAATCAATTTGTCCTAGCTGATTTTAGCTGCTCTCAACTAGGTATCTTTGTTCCTCCCTGTTTTCTCATCGTCAACTTGGTCACTCAATAACCTCAGATTAGCTTCTAGAAAGTCAAATACAAAAGGTTAAGTGAAGAAAAGGGGCTCATGTGCCTCCAGAGGCATCCAGCTGAAAGCCTCGACTATTTCTGTGCACTGCACAAAAACATCTTACTTCCAAAAGAGTAATAACATTAAAGAAATCATTAGTACATATAACAACTGAGCCCAGATGTCCAAGCAAACCTCTTTGCGGATAGGTCTGGTTGTTCATACTAAGTGGCTACAAAGTTTTAAGTGATCCTGATGAACGCAGCGGTCGGTAAACGATTAGCTCTCCTGCCTTTTAGAGAAGAGGGCACATGTTGTGGGAAGCAGGCGTCTTTATAATACCAGGCTTTTCAAATGGAGCAGTGCTAACCGCAGTCATGAACACAAACAAATAGTTGGCAGCTAACAACGCTCCCATCCCCAACCCCACCAACCCATCCCGTCCCAGTGCCAGACTCGGTGCCCGCTTTACCACATGGCTTAAAGAAAGGGCGCTGCAAGTCAAAACCCAAACACAGGAGAAAATGTGGGATTACGTGACTCCACACACACACACACACACACACACACACACCTACACACACACTCCTCCCTCTCTGTCTCTCTCTCACACATATACACACACAGCCTAAAAAGAAAACTGAAGTCTTTCAGCGGAAGATGCACTGAATGGCTGTGGTCATTCCTGATCACTTCCCACAACATCCTACTAACCGTCACGTCCAATCATTTCCTCCGCTGTACTCCCTGATTAACATAATTAAAACTTTACACTTGTGCATGTCACCACCTGGTGGTAGCACCTTGTCACTGGTCGTGTCCTCCAGGCCATCCCTTGTGAGAACAAATCTATCAACAGGCAGAGGTGGAATAGAACCAAGTACATTTAGTCAAGTACTGTACTTAAGTACAATTTTGAGCTACTTTACTTGAGTATTTCCATTTTTCTGCTACTTTATACTTCTACTCCACTACATCTAAGAGGGAAATATTGTACTTTTTACTCCACTACATTTATTTGACACTTTATTTACTTTTTACATAAAAAGACAAATGATATGCTTTGTGATATGATGCAGTACTATACTACTAATCTACTCAGTAGTACATAAAGTATCTAAATTGACTCCAGATTGAAGAACTACAACATTAAATGTACGTGTTTAGTGATAAAAACAGAATAATATAATATTCTATAAGAATATATATATATAAGAACACTTTAAAAGGAGCCGTTCTGCATAATGAGTACTTTTACTTTTGATACTTTAAGTACATTTTGCTGAGAATACTTCTGTACTTTTACTTTTAGTATACTGAATTCAGGACTTTTACTTGTAATGGAGTGTTTTTAGACTGTGGTATTTGTACTTTTACTTAAAGCAGCAGTGGGTAGAATTGGAGCAAATAGGATTAAAAAAAGTTACTTTTATAAAACAGTCACTATATCCTGACAGTAGTGCATGAGACAGGTAATCTGAAAAAATCATGTGCCTCTGTGTCCTCCGGTGCTCCTAACGGCATCTGCATGATTTCACAGACCCGAGGAAAACAACCAATCAGAGCCGAGCTGGAGCCTGGTCAAACTAGTCAAACTAGGCAGCGCTGATCAAATATGAATCAATATTCTGTTACTGCAATGCCTAATTATCGCCTTGAATGTTTTCAGAAACATCTTGTAGTGTACTGTTTAGCTGTAAGATGAGAAAGTTTGCTCCAGCTGGTGGGCGGTGCTTGGTATTTCCTCAACTGATCTCAACATGGCTGCCGGGTCACAAACTTTCTCATTTTACAGCTAAACAGTACACTACTAGATAGACTACAAGTTTGACAGTTTGATCGGAGTTTGCGAGTGATTGACAGCTGCCTCCGTTGAATGAACAGCCAATAGGAATGCTCTCTCTCTGAAATGATGTAGTTGGCCAAAGTCTCCTGTCATGAGCTAGATTTTTTTAAAGCCTGAAAACAGAGCCATGAGGAGGTGCAGAAGTCCAGTTATCTCTCAGAGCACTTGAATTACAATATGATGAAAGGTTATTATGGAATTTAAGTAAAAGATCTGGGTACTTCTTCCACCACTGACAACGGGTGATCCACATCAATGGGAAAAAGACAAAAAAAAGCCTGGTCTTAAGAGAAAGATCTGCAGATAATATAGATAGTCAGAAGTAACACAATATTCTGTTTAAATTTGAAAGCACATAATTTGTTCGTTGCATGCGATTCCTCGGACTGCAAACATTTTTCACTCAAACTCAGTGACAGAGCTTTCAATGCAACTAATACTAACATGTTTTAATAGAACATCTGATCCCACCACGATAAAGGCAGTCACACGATACACATAAATGTGGCTATTTTTGTTGTCATTTTTCAATCGAGGATATTGTTCCAGACATTGTGTCCTTTTCAGTAAAGATTAGTTTAAATGATCAATGGTTGTTAACACTGGAGAAATACCAGACCTACATTGAGTAGTGAGTTTATTAAAATGACCCAGGTCAAAGTAATGCCTAAAACAACAGCCCTGCAATAAATCCTCCTAACTTCATGAAGGTTGTAATTTCCAGTTATTGTTGAAACTGTGTTGATTCAACTTAATGGTCATTTTGGAGGTTGAATTGTATCACATTTTACTGAGAGGTCTGCCTAAGATTTAGTCTACCCTCTTTGTTCACTAGTTTTAGCAGGGTGAACCTAATAAACTGGCCACTGAGTGTATATTCTCAGAGGTTGATAATTTCCACATTTTCACATAAATAAATGCCCATATTGCTCCTCTCTTTTACAAACTAATATAAAGATTGAGTCATGGCAGTCCCAGTTATATAACATTTGCTATTCTAAGCTCAGTGTAAGCAGGTCTCTACATAATTATCTGATGCTCAGGAAGTGATGCGTTGACGTTTCCAGCAGTGAAATGATCAGGATCAACAGAACTGAGTAATTAGCATAAGCAACGATAACCACATGAGGATATCTGAACAGAAAAAGAACAGAGCTCAGCATACAGGAACCCAGACTTAATCACCAGGAAATTCAAGGAAAAGACATCATAGTGTTCGAAGACAATGTTTGCACACTGACCTCTGGGAACGGCAGTAAAAAAAGCACCACAGCATTGATTGATTATCGCAAAAATAAACATATCCTCTATCTTCAAGTCAAACTATCTTAGAACATTTGTTAATATAACAAAAATGTGCATAGTCAACAAACCACTTTAAAGCCACTAGTAGCCGCAATTCTATCCTGACAATCACTATCATAACAAGATTTTGCCCACAAATCTGTACACTGCCAGGATTAATCACAGACAATCACAAAGTTTTACGAGGAATGCTCAGCCAAACCACATCCTCTAATTTGACTGAAAAGCCACATAATTGTAAAGGCCAAACAGTGTACAAAGCATCAGTCAGGCCCACAGACTGACTTGATAGACCGGCAGACTGACAAGACGTGATGCACTTGGCTGGCAGACGTGACGGGGACGTCTGGCCTAGTGACAGACACCTTTATAGGGCTGGTGAACAACACGGCTCCGGAGCCAGACCAGCAGCGCTGAAACCTCGGCATGGGATCAGGAGGTGCTTCAAAGCCTAACAAGAGGCTGCTCTGTTTGAGGAGGCGGCAGTAAATACTGGCAGAGCGATGCCAGTCCAGAATACTGACGAGCACTCGGCGCACCACACCCTCAGAGAAAGTGTTAAAGGTGAGACTGGTACACTTCTCAACAGAATCAAGTTATTTCCTGCAACAATTAAACGTGAACAGTGTTACAAAGTACATTTTAAATCAGTGTTTATTTGAAAGGTTTTAGATCCTGAATCTGTGTGTGCACATACTACTTTGAGTGCCTGTGTTTTTTCTGTGTTCACTCATGAGAATAACCAGTGTATATAAATCTGCTGTAAAAAATAAACATGGCGATTTAGTGCAGAAGCTGCGTTTTCCCCTTCCGAACAATAGGCCTCAGTTTGTCCGTGTGCCCGCTCAAGTCGTACCAAAACACAGCAGACGTCCCTCTGAAACTGTAGTGAAATCAGATCCATTTGTCAAACATCAGCTTGGCCCTCTATTTGTCAAAATTACTATAATAGCACAATAAATCTGTACTGTTGAGGACGGCTGGGTTATTAAAATAACTTTTGTCAAATAGACGTCATTAAGATGATGGATTTATTCTCATGTTGAATTTATTCCATGTGGCATAGCAACAAAAAAAGAGGCTCATGATAGCACAATTTTATTTCGCCTATTTTTCCTTATTTTTTTTTTAAATGCAAATGGCATAAAGAAAAGTGAGCCATGTGACCATTCTGTTAAGTGTTTGTCTCTTTCTTTTGTTTGTTTTTTAAAGTTCTTAAATATTTGACAATAATACATGTTTGCAAAGGTCTGTAAATTGCATTATTATGATGATACTTTTTATTATGAGCAATTATTACACTGCTTTGTTGAATACTTGACTCTGATTTGTCTATCACGGTGTTCTACGGTCTGCTATTTCTTTATAGCAGACCGTTGCTATGTATAACAGACCACGGCTATGGATGCAGTTCTGATGCCGGACACTGTTGGACCATTTTTGTGTCAAATTATTGATTTCTTAAGTAAGTAGCTGTGTAATACATCAGACCGGCAATACGTCATTCACAGTTGACTTGCATGACCAAGCCCCCTTTTGGGGGAAACAATCCCGTGACCCTCGTAGACGGGAACAGAGTAAAGAGAAGAAGTTGAAACATGTCTCCAAACTTTAAACAAACCGGTAATAGTAATAACGCTATGCCGAAGAGTTGCTGTGTAGTTGTTTGCACCAACAATAAATCCCAAAAAGCTGATCTCTGATTTGTTCCCCTGCCATGCCCTAAAAAAGATATAATAGAGGGGCTTTATGGCTCCAAGCTATAGATCAGACCAGCATTGCGTCATCGCTGAGGCTGCGCTCCCTTTTGGGGGAAAGAAACTCGCTGTCACATGAGAGAAAATGGAAAATGACGAAAAGCTGTTGTGTAGCGGGTTAACCGAGGTTTTGAGGCACATACGATACGTGAATATTCACTGTCAGTGTGGTAAATCGCTAAATGATGCTGGTGACAGTGACTAGCATGGCGAGTTAAAGTTAGCTTGAGTGTGAGGCTGCTACAGTAATAATATAGTCATACATTTACGTAATAGCAGCATCAGACTGTCATCTCCAACTAAATCTCAGCTTATAGATCAAAAAGTTGGCTATTAACAGGTTGGTTATTTACAGACAACACTTAGCCAAATGAGATTCAATCAAATATGTATAGAAGTCTGGATAAGCAATATCTGGCCACTGTGTTGGACGGGGGAAGACTGAAGGGACATGATGGCGATCAACCTTAATTTATTAAAGTATCACGAACACTCTGGTTCAGGCAAGGTCGCAAAATAATATAAAAATAATAATACAAAATAAAACATACATGTATAACAAGAGATGAATGCATTTGAATTTGTCAATTACAATCCAAACATACTGTACCCGTATTTGCCAGTCTGATGTATGCTAACATGATGATCATGGTGGCGCTAGAGGAAAAATCAGGGGGTTACCAAAGTCATTCATCCTCTATCTCTGAGTGTCATGGTAATCCATTCAATAGTTGTTGAGATATTTCAGCCATGGACCAAAGAGGTGGACAGACCAACCGACCGACAGACCATTGCCACCGCAAATCCATGGCGCTAGCGTGACTAAATATAGGCAGGACAAAAGCCTACTCAGCACTGAGTTACAAAGTCAGTGAAAAACATTGATTTGATTTCCTCATAACTAATCTCAGATATAGAAGCAGCTCTTTCCAGAGCAGCCAGATACTATGCTGTCTTACTTTGTTAGCCTAGTTCATCCCCGCGCCAGTGGCTTGTTCATTTTGGTCCAAGAGGCTGTCGGTACAAAACTCACATTACTCCTTCAGCCCTCTTCAGCCAGCACCCAATATTTACAAGGAATCCCAAATCTGTGAGAGAATTCGATTGAACACAGATGGCAGGAAATTCCTCGGAAATGACAGTGGCCAAACTCAACCACAGAACATGAGAGTATCTCCATGTAGCAGACGCATCGAGCCTCATCTGACAGATACTCCCTCTTCTTCTCGCCCAGCACCGCCTCCTGCCATCGATTATAGTTTGACAAGAGTAGAGATTTATATGACTTCTGTAAAACAAGTGATCAATTTGCGGCAATTACTGTATATTTCTAATGGTTTTAGAGGCAGCAGTGGGGGAGAAACAAATGAATAGTTAGGAAAACGTCTGGAGGAAAATTCCCTTGATGGTCGGTGGTCCAAGTGAGAGGTTGAATTTAAGTGATGGTAATTAGATCACATTCGAATGGAGCAACATTTGAAAATGATTATTTTGTTACCTTCTCACAGTGCACATAACCTTCTGTTATTCTCAGAGGGGATGCTAGTTGTTTAAAACAAGGGCCAAACCAGATGTTTTTGGAATCAAAAGAGGAATCCAATTTCACTTCCTACTTCTTTGTTACTTTTTGTTGTTTTAGCGCAGGAAGAATAATGGAATGTTACTTTGTGAAAAGGATATGTTCAAAGCATGCATAGTAATTGCTTTGGCTTTTGAAGTTTCCGGTTAAAGTGCAGGCCAATGCCTCTCCTCCACAGTGTCCACAATGAATATTAGCAAGTCAGGATGATTAGGGGTTAACTCGCCACCAAAACGGAGCTCTTTGAGGAAAATGGGTTTTTCAAAAGCCCATAAATTTGCTTTGACAGCCGAGGCACAGAGGGTAAGCTTTTATTTTGATTTGATTACTGGTGTTGTTTCATGTCACCGGTTTATAAAACCCTATATTTCAGCACGCAAAATAAGCTGGTCTGCTTAAACATAAGGCACTAAATCCTTCTGCGCATTCTCAAAACAAATGTTATCTTTCAACGCGGGACACATCACACAAGAAAAAGTACACTACAACAATGCCCAGCTATGTGGGAGAATTCGACCGTGGTGCAGTCATTATCTGATGATGCACTGCAGTTTGGTGACTTCACTTGCTGACAACGTGGTTTATCTTCTTTCAGAAGATTTTCTTCAAACACTGATGACACTTCTGACACACACATCAAAATGGTTAATATTCTGTAACTGATTCAAACCAACAGTGAGGAACTGTGCCAAAGACCTGCTATTGCACAGCAGTCAACATCCACCCACCAAAGGGCATTAACTGAAAAATGACCCCCTCCTTCACTCAGAGGGCACCACAGTATTGGGGTTTTCATAAATATACAGAATAAATAAGAGAGGGCCCCAGGTTTTCCACTGAGCAAACCTGTGTTGAGTTTCAAACCACACATACCTAAGGAAGTCAGCAATACCATTCTTTTATTGTGTGGGGAGTCCTCATTCACCAAAGGCTTTAGCACTGAGGACCTCCCCCCCTCACAACCACACACACACTCACAAACACAGATCACACATAGCGACAGGAACATACGCTCTAGGTAACTCGAGATGGACAGTCCAGCAGACATTATATTTCACTTCACATCAAACAAAGCTCCATAATGCTGCTGTGAGGAGGGACACTGCAGTTCATCTCTCGTCAACCTCAGGAAGAGCCCACTGTTGGCCACCGCTTGAGCAGCGGTGGCATGACTCCTCCTGAGCCCCCGTGGTTACACGGATTAAGGCTCAGTGGGGCCCGTAAAAACCCCAAATGGTACCAAATGACACCTATGGAAACACATTCAATCTTGTGCGGTGGGAGGTCAATACACAGCTATTTACACAGACAGCAGCGCTGTGTGTTGGAACGGACAGGGCCACCATCAAAGAGCTTTATGAGCAAATATATTCTCACTGCGTAAGCATTTTAGATGTCCAGGCATTAAAGGCCTCCTGTGTTTTCCCTCTTGTTTAATGACTGTAATAAGATTCCTTTTATTATGATTTCTGCTCTAGCTGCGTCCCTTCACCACGTGAGTCAGACGATGGTCACGGCCAAAGTGAGACACGAGTTTATTCTAAGTAGTAAAGCCATTTCAGAGTCGGAACTTGTCACTATTGACTGTGGGTGAGCCCCAGCACCTTCAGTACCATCTAGGGCTGTCAAAGTTAACACAATAATAACGCGTTAACGCCACTAATTTCTTTAACGCATTAACGCGACTTGCTATTTTTATGTTGTAGCGGGCTCAGTCTTGAAGCTGAGATACTGGAATCATATGAAACTAAGAAAACCTAAGGAATCCATCAGTACTAACCATGTCATACTAGCTTGTTGTGAAGGAGGTTAAATAACGCTCCAAACTTGCGCTAAATTTTGGCGAGGAAAAACTGGCATTGCCATTTTCAAAGGGGTCCCTTGACCTCTGACCTCAAGATATGTGAATGAAAATGGGTTCTATGGGTACCCACGAGTCTCCCCTTTACAGACATGCCCACTTTATGATAATCACATGCAGTTTGGGGCAAGTCATAGTCAAGTCAGCACACTGACACACTGAATTTGCGATTAATTGCAATTAACTATGGACAATCATGCGATTAATCGCGATTAAATATTTGAATCGATTGACAGGCCTAGTAACATCACAATAACTAAGAACACATAAACAGGGATTAGCATGATTGAATCTGGTGCTTCAACAAGAACTCATAGTTTTACAGTGTACTGACACATGCGGGACAAAGACACACGGTGCAAAAGGACATACAGGTACTGTCAACAAAAGACAATAGATATCATCTATCACCCGTAGACCAAGAATATATGATGTGTAAATGTAGGTCATGTACAAAATGCATGGTACATTATACAAAACTAGCCAAACTGCATGAAGTCTCTAGTATGAAAGTGACCACAATAATGTGGGAAAAGCAATACATACATGTTTCATGACATATTTAAATTTGACGTAGATCACAGAACATTTATGTATACAGTATGTATGCATATACAGCACACAACTTCTTAACATCTGTTCATATTAAATCATAATGTATGCACATAAATGCATATATATATAGCCCCCCTATGTGATTTTTAGAACGAATATTCAAATGTCAATTTTGGCCAACTTTGAAAGCCTTAATAGGGACCATAGTTGCATGTCCTCCCCTACTCTCTCCACTCATTTGCTATCATCTCTCTACTATCTACCCTGGAATAAAGGCAAAAACGGCCCAAAAAAAAGCAGCACATACCAAGCAGGAGTGGCTCAGAGTCCTAAGTTGATTATACATCAACCTGAGTGTGATAAACTCAAAAGTAAAAAGTGAAGGTTGTTAGTTGATAGATTTTTGGATGGGTCCGTGGTGAGAAGGAGCCTAATCAGACGATAACGAGCAGAAATAAAGAAATCATTCTTCATCATCATCTTGGCCTCTGCCATGATGTGTGTTGTTTGGCTGCTCCTGGCCCGAGCGAGAGTGTGAGGCCTGAATAAAGAGGGAACCTTGAAGGGCTCTGGCCTGTACCATGTGTCAAGCCTTTCACATAACCTGGCACTCATTGTGAAGCTCTTTTACGAACCATAAAAAAATATTCATTTCGCCCCTGACCTGTTTTCCAATATAGGCTCCCAAACCCATAAAAGGGGTTGCTTTTCATTTATTTTTATTTGAAGAACTTTGAAATGCAAATGTTTGTTTCCTTGCACGTTAAAATTGAGAGAAGCCATCTTAAAAGAGAAATTTGATGTGAATTATGAATTCTGGCCATTTTACATCATCCCTAACATAAACATGCGGGTTCTCAGTGCAAGTCTTTTTGTGCTGTTAAATGAGTGTACTTTGGCAGGCTGCAGTGTACATATACTGATGCTTTGCCTCTCTCGCTGGACTCCTTCATGACTCAGAGCTCTTGAGGCTTGTAGAAGACTGGCATCTTTACAGTGGCCTAGATTGGCCATATTTTCGTGTCAAATGACAGGGCTGGCCCTGTAAAAGTGGGCACTGTGGTAAACTGTGCATTTACATTTACAGCTAAAGCTATCAAGGACATGGCTAACAAGTCTTGTTGACTTTTGTTGAATTGCGGTTTTAGGGGCTTCACGTTAAATATTTCTTTCACTGCGGCCTTTTCTAGCCCTCAAATGAAAGTACATCGTTGCTATGCTTCATTTTTTTTAAATTCATTCTATTCAGTTTATAGTTACTGTTGAACTTTTCTAGCTGGAATACAAACCTGCATTCTTTAGAACAATAATGATTGTGTTATTGCAAAGAATGTAGATTTATTGTTCCCAGTGTATCAAATCATTCTCAAAAATTTGCAAATAATAAAAAACACACACTGGCAATTTATGCTGGAAGCCAGTACTGCACTGCCATTTATGTGCAATCAGATATGAGTACCATACCAAGACAATCAAAGAATCACAGATGCATACAAATGACTCAAATTAAACTTGAATTATTCATCACTATGCATTACGCATCAATGCCATTTTAAATACTTAAAACATACTTGGAAACATTCAGATATTTTTCCAAGATGACAGGTTTCATACAAGTGGTGATGCTTAATGCAACATGTCAGGTCAACTATTCCATGTACAAAGTCCGACTGTGCCCACGCCTGGCAAGAGGCCTGGGCTGCATGGTGTTTGTTTGAAGTGGTCCGAAAATGTGGCGAGAAGACAGGCAGAGTCATGTCTGATAAGTGTTGGCGGTACTATTGTGATCAAGTGGAATGGGCAATGTGCTTAGCAGTAAAACCAAAGAGCTTTCTTCGAAATATGGGAAGTGAGAGGAGTTGGGGGTGATCATCAATGAAATTTGAAACTGGACAAAAAGGCCATGTTTCATCACCTGTATCGTCTGGCAAAAATATTTGTTTTGCTTTTCCCGTCAAGTTAGTTGGCAGGAGATGTTGTGATGACGCAACTTTGTTGCCAAACCAGCTATCATCTTCAACGCAGAATGACTAAGTTCAAGCCAGACAGTCAAAATGTTGGCTGTTTGGTTTATGGTTGTCAGTGTGAATTGTTACTTGCTGATTTTGGTGATTTATTTTCACGGTGAATGTAAAGCACAGTTTGAGTGTAACAAATGCTTACAGGGAGAAAAGAAAACATGACAATTTGTTGTACAATATTTGCTTTGCTTTGTTTGTATACTATTATGGGAAAAAAAACCACAAGCTTTCACAATGCAGCGCAGTAACAATGCTAAACCTTTAATTATATAGTTCTTTTTCAACTCAGGCAAGAAAGCACTAAATAACAGATTAAACAATAAAACTATCGTCATTCAGCGCAGTATTTCTATGCTTTGCTCACTTAACATGTCCTGTATCGTATTACCAACAAACCCTGAAAGGCCTGTAACACAGTAAGGCTGTGTGTTCCTCTACAGGACAGCAAACACACTGTCAAACTCTATGGAGCGCTGCAGAACGCACCGGGCTGTGTAATGCTGTGGAACAAGCAGCAGGTATTTGTTAGTTAATCAGCGTTTGACTTAAGCAAGAGGCTGATGTTGCGTTCAGGAGCAGCAGGGCTGTTTTGACTAAGCCATCTCAGCAAGGGCCCGGTCATGGAGACTCCCAGCATTTGTTAAAGATTAGCGGCTTAGTCCTGATGTACTGAGCCCGGGTCAG
Organism: Sebastolobus alascanus; assembly: GCA_916701645.2. NCBI lineage: Eukaryota > Metazoa > Chordata > Actinopteri > Perciformes > Sebastidae > Sebastolobus > Sebastolobus alascanus. The sequence goes on from CAKAOJ020000092.1 coordinate 1,355,572, forward strand.
GCAGAGTGCAAGGCTCGGACGTTAGGCGAGTTTCACCCTATCTCTCCCATCTGCAGCTCTCACACAGCATATCTACTCGTCCGAGCACATGAGACACACTGAATAATGTGATTAAAGGTTTTGGAGTTCGCTGAGGGGAGATTGTACAGAAGTTGTTCCTTCAGGAAGCAGCACTACCCCGTTTGACAGACAGTCACTAAGGTCACGACACAGAGGCATTTACAGCATATACAAAGTAATAAGCATATCAAGATTGCCCTTCTTACCCTATATACTAAAGTTTCTTATTCTGCGTACCAACTGTGTACATGTGTGTGCCTTCTGTGTGTCATGCTTTGGTTGGTTTCTATTGCATGGGAGTGTACTATCAGATGTGAACGCTTCCAGTCAGAGTATCTATGCTGAATAAAGGAATAACAATAACCCACATGCTCTCAGCCTATCATTAGCCAAAATGCTAAATGAAAACCAACTGTGTGGGAACAATAAAATAATTTGTCAGGGGAGAAGGGTGCAGATAAATTCTGAAAGCGTTTTCCAATTGGCTGAGGCTCTTGTACGCTGGGCCAAGTGCTCAGCACCTGGCTGTCACGGCATTGACGCTGCCTAATTCATTTTAGCTTTCAAACACATGCCTATTAGATCACTGTCGATACGAGCTGAAAGTGCCTGATTAGGCTTTTTATTGGTATTAGTCATCAAGTGCTGCGAGCTGACTTTTTAAGGGTAAAAGTTAGATAAACAGAAAGGAGAGAAATCTTGCTTTCCTCTCCTTTCTTCAGTCCCTCAATCTGTCCTCTAAATCTGTGACTTAGCTTCAGTGAGGACATACTGGGGCTAAAGCCAGGTACTCATCCCAAATATTCTTGTCAAAAACTCCTGGTGATATATAAAATACATTTTCTGCTACGGGAATTTTTATTGGTTATTGAAGCCGTGTGAACCCATGTGTCTTGTCTGTGTGGATCCAAGAATCTCAGCGTATCAGTTTAAAGGTAAGTAAGTGAAGGTCTTTTTGATGGGTTTTGGCTTCCCTGTAAAGGTTGAACGCTGAGCCGGGGGAAACGGCTGTAAATGTCAAGCCTACTCACTGGTTCCCATTGGGCTCAAATCTTTCAACTCCCATTCTTAACATAACCTGCCCGCCACCACTATCTTTATTAAATATGACAGAAATCAAGGTTTGGAAGGTCCAACGCGTCGCGATCCAAAGCAAACGTTTCATATCTTGATAAAAACAGACATCTACTCGTAAACACCCACAAACGCACAAATACCTAATCACATACAGTATGTGCAAATGCACTGATGCACAAAAACACACAGATATTAAAGGGTAACTTCAGTATTTTTCAACCTGAACCCTGTTTTCCCATGTTTTTCTGTCTAAGTGACTAATAGGGACAACAATTTCTGAAATTGGTCCAGTATTGACGGAGAGCGCCGTAGACGGCAGCTGCTCACGGGCTGCAATGTAATCCCATTGGGGCAAGCTGGCACCCTCATTTACATTTATTGACAGTGCTTGTTTTTGCCATGACAAGCTCTAATTGTTATTATAAGTGTCTGACATTATGGAAAGAGTCTCGCTCCTACTGAAATCTGGCGAGGTGACGTGTTGCAGGAAGACAATGGTGGAATAGAGGAATACCTCCAACGCGAGTGCCAGCCGGGCAGAGTTTGTTGTGTTGGAGTACAGAAAGCGTAGCTTAGAGTTATCTAAAAGATTTTCAGTGTCATGGCTGAATATTAAGATGATTTCGACAATGTGAATGAGGTCTTTGAATTTGATGGCCACCTATACTTATTTGAGCCAGAGTATATGGATATTCAGATTTCACAACGAGACTTCTCCTTGAGCGAGACTTGGACACAATAACAAACAGACCGGATCAAGCAAAAGGGAATGAAAACGTTTTATTTCTCTGTAGGGTCCTTTCCATACTGTTGTCAGAAACAATAACAACAATCAATCAAATAACAATCTGAGCCTGTCAGTGCCAAAAAAAAAGCACTTTTAATGGACGTAACGTTACATTGACGCTGCTCACTTGCCCTCGCAGCTTGTTCTGCTGCTAACGGTTACAGTGTTCTCCCTCCATACTGGACCAATTTTAAAAATTGTTGTCCCCATTAGTCACTTAGACACAAACACATGGGAAACTAGATTGAAAGATACCAAAGTTACCCTTTAAGTATGTGTTCAACTGTCCCCAAAGCATTAAATGACCATAATATCTCTTTGGTGATTGATTCAGTCATTGAAAAATATCAGTGGGTCAGCATTTACTTTAGCAAGTATTGAGATTTCTTCCTTTCGAAAACAAAGTTGTGTGTCCTGTTTTGGAAACATGCAACAAGTGGCTGACCGGTGTTGCAACAGATTTCATTCTCAAGCCAAAAAAAGCCAAAAACAATAACATTTTGCACTGTGATGTATTAACCTCTTCACTAGACTTTTCTGTTGGATCTCTGCTCTAATTAGCTGGCACAAAGTGTGTGTATCTTTTATTAACTTTTAAAGGTTTTAATGTTCAGAGTTCATGAACATGTCCATTCTCTCCTCCACTTTGACCCAAACACACAAATACACACACACCGTCCAAATCTGCTCACTCATAAAACTGCCAACAACGAGCCCCATAAGAGATCCTCAGTGTCCAACATGATGTTTGTGTTAAGCAGTGTATTATAGAAGCCGACTTCTGGGTCTTGGGGGGAATGTTAAGCATGTTAATGAAGAGTGCATACTGAGGCTATTACTCTGTGTAATATGGATCCATTTAACACACTTACTGCTTAGCCCATATGAACCATATGAAGAAAAGGGGTCCTACATTTAATACTGGCAACAGTAAATCGAAGAAGAACAGAGCTGATCGTCTTTAACAAAATAGCTTAAAGCACAATTGTTTCCTCAGTTAGAAATACAGGAAAACACTGCCAACAGAATGAAAACTGCAAAGCTTTCGTTCCAATGCAATGTGATGTAGAGAATATAAAGCAGACAGATACGACAGGAGCCAGAAGATAACAGATGGCTCTGCTGTTTCCAAAGGAAACTTCTGGACAGAGCAACCAGCTCATCTGCGAGCTGTGGTTTTCAGTTCCAAAGGGTGAAATCAAGCAGACATCTCTGGTAGGCAGCGACATCACTACAAACCAATGTCATCTTAGATTCCTTCAACACCCTGTCTGGCAAATGGTCTGTCAAAGATGATTAAACAAAGACACTGACATGCAACAGACAATAAATAGACAATCCTTGGATTAGCTGAGAAAATGGAAAGGGAATATGAATCAACAATGCTCACTCTCCCCTTTACAAATCAAGACGCCCTTTAGGCACTATATCTCCATCTGTTGGTGGTTGTAGTTGGACAACTACCAGGTGTTAAGGTGTGTGGCTATGATGAAGCGGAGCATTCTTGGATTTAGTAAAGCAAGACTCGGTCAAAAACCAGTATATGGCTGGACCGTGTATGGTGAGTCTGTGAATTTGTGGCTAAATTGTTATACAAATAGTCAGTGGTTATGTCTATAATGTTAAATCCAGTGGTACATGTCCACCAGGTCCGGCGAGGACACTAGGGAACACGCTGTTCCACTCAACTGGCCGTTCAAGCGGTGACGTACCCTGTCGTGGAACGCACGTGATTGGTCCCTGGTATTTTGCTAGCCGATTCAAACAGGAAACAACATGGCGGCCTGCTCGTAAACTTTATGTTTATTTTTCCGTCTTAACAATCCACCAAAATGTACTTCTGAAAAGCAAGAAATCGGCTATGCCACTGCTGAATCTCGTTTCATTTTAGAACTAGATCGCCTAGTTTGACAGCTTGGTCCAAGTTTCATGAGCCGGAAGCGTCACTCTGGACGGGCTCATTTGCATAAAGGATTGTTCCCACTTTTTAATTTTGAAAGAGCAACGGCCAATGAGGAAACTCCAACACTCGGCCGACCAATTGTGTAACTTCATCACTCAGTGATAGACTTTTACGTTATTATTGGCTGGCCCTCTGCGTTCCAGCCAATAATACAAGTGAAAAGCATTATTGTCTTGTTTGCTGTTCCAGTGCTAGATGGAGAGTTCTCACACAGAAGATATTCCCACACAACAAAAAAAAGTCACAGCATCACAACATGGGAAATTGCATCTTCTTATCACATACTTTATCTCCTTGCTCTGATATTAGCCCACTGAAAAAACAGCTTTCCCTTTCAAATATAATTGCCTGTAAAAAGTCTGTAAAAATAACCCTGAGCGTTACAGATCACAGTGCTGGCATAGAGCCTCTAAACTTTATTAACATCCAGAGTCGGCCTGGCGAAGCTCCCAGCTCCCTGCAACTTGCACTTACAAGCGTTAACCTGAACCGGGCATCAGCCTCACTTTCCCAAAATCCTCTACTTCCTCGCTTCACGCAGTATCGTGCTGTCCAGATTTGCAACTAAAAAAGACATTTTTTGACAAAGCACCAGTCCACCTGTGCTACAATGCTGCCTGTGTGCTTTGGATGAACAGGATGATATCACTCTCGGCACTGAAGGAACCTTTAGAGGTCCTGACTTCAAGCAATACGTAAGCTATAATAAATTCTCTCAAAGATTCGCTTGCCAGTGCTTTAAAATATATCATTGAAAGAATAATTCAATAGATATTGACTCTGTGTGATGAAACTTGGCTCTCTATGAAGGACAATAAGGCATACAGATCTATATCTGCCAAGACATAATGCACATACGAATATCTGAGTCCAAATCAAGTGCAAGTTGTCACGCTCAGGGTTTGTGATTGATGTCGACCCACATCATTCACCGACAAGCAAAAGTAGTTTTTTCTCCAAGCAACCTTTATTCTGCCGTTCCTTTGTGCACTTATTAGTCCCGGTAAGCAAGTTAATACAGAGCAGGGGCTGGACTGCATTGCACATGACTAGAGAATAAGTAATTCTTCCAGAATGCTGGGCTTCTATTAACAAGCACTAATAAAGTATATAAACTGCACTATTAGACTTTATAATGTCTTTCATAGTCCTCTGGGGCAGCGCCAGCCAATGGTGCAGTGAGCTGACTGGGCACTGCCCCATGGCAGCTTCCTGGCAGAGAGACGGAGAGAGAACAAGAGAGAGGATAAAACTCAAGCTTTTTGGCTGCTTTCTCCTCCGCTCTAATGAAGGCATTAAAACAGCCTCGGCTCGCATCATGTTTGCCCATTTGTTTTTGACCACTTGGTTGAAGCCAAGGTTTGATTGGCTGGCTGATTAATCTCCAACATGACCAGCCTTGTAAAAAAAAGGAAAAAAAGGGCAATTTCAGACACCATTTAAAAGAGTTGAGCATTTGAAACTGTTGCTGTAGCAGTTTTAAATGGTGATCTGTTTCCAAAGAAGTGATGCACACTTAGCAACTATTACGTGTTGTGAATGTTACTCACATCTTGATCACAGTTAAAGAGATAAACTGCTGATACAGTAGTAGGTGGAAAAGATTAAATGGGAGCCTCCTCATGATTGACTCAAATGTCCAAAACTGCCGTCTCACGCGCAAACAATCTGTGTTCTTGCAGCTTGTTTAAGGAGGTCAGCGAAGCCCTGATCCTAATGGCCACATCGCTCTCCTGCCACCTCTCTCTCTCTCTCTCTTTCTTTCTGTCTCTCTCTCTCCAGCTGACAGCTGCGAGGGCCCAGTCAGCTCTGGCAGAGGCAGCGCAGCGGCGGACGGCCGTCTTAACTGCCGCAGTCAGAGCAGAGCGGATTTTTCTTTGATGAAACACAGCAGCGTCGAGCCAAGAACAGCAAGTGGCACAGCCGAGATGTAAATCAAAAACCCACCCGTGTGCTAAGTCATACACATAGAGGTCTGCGAGAGGAGTCGCTGCTGTCTGAAAATGCATGAGTAATACAGACTCTATAGACATGTGGTCAGCTGAGGCATGTCTGTCCAGGCGAATAGAATCAGAGAGAAGTATCTTTACTACAAATAGTTAAAAGGTAAAACAAATCTGGTCTTATTCACAAAGACCTGGCAGCTTATTCTTAAAAGTGTAGTGTGTGAAACTTTGTGAGTACTTCTCAGGGCAAGGTTTAGACTAAAAATAAATTTTTATGATGACATATCTGAGCCAACTCTGCAGTTTTTTTTTGATTAAACTGAGGCCCAGAGCACATTTCTTCTGGTATTCCAGTGATATTTCGACACTTACTCAAACCAGATCATATTTTTGCTATGTGACTGGTTGGATTCATTGGCAGAATGTAAGTCAGAATTCCTTTGGTTACAGTGAGATGCAATAGTCACACCACACTGGTCACATAAGAATGAGGACATTTGACCCGACCAGCACCGACTATGGAGAAGGAAAAAGACAGCGGAGAGGTGGCAGCGCTAAAATTTAGGGCTGGGACGATACACCTATCTCCCGATTCGATACTATCACGATACTAGGGTGCCGATTCGATATGTATTGCGATCTACAAGTATTGGGATTTGATATTACAATTTATTGTGGTTTTTGTTTGCGGTTTAATTTTTTTTTAACACTAGACCATGGGAAAAAGTTAAATCATACACTTCTAGGGACTTTCACTTTGGAAAATATCTAAATGAATACAGTAAAATGGTTGATTTTCAGCAGGTATGTAGTCTCAGATGTCCTGAGGTCAAATATATCAGTCATTGTCAGGCATTATTTTATAGCAACCCAAAAATCCAAGAATAAAGACATTTCCCTCACAAATTAGTGTTTTTTCCTTTGTATTGTATGTATTTTGTATATACAGTTTCTTTTGTTAACACCTTATTTTGATAACCGTACGTAGTCACGCGTGTATCCTTCCGCTAACTTTGCCAAGTCCGTCTCTAGCTCTCCCGTCAGCTCCGTTCTCTTTATACATCCATGGTCAGCTCCATCGGGGCCGTTTGAATGCATTTAACATAGATGTCAGTATATGTGTGCTCTACAGTTGTAGCGTCGGCCAATTTGACCACGGAGATGACGGCTGGCTTAACCACGTTACCACAATACGATAACGTTTCCTGTCCATGACAGAGTTAGCATGCAGCTTTAGCCATCATGTCTAGCTCTGCTTTTCTTGGCAATGTGTGAAACCCAAAGTGTTTCCGTACTTTACTGTATGTGTAGTGTTTACCACTTTAGATTTAAAATGTGAGGGTGCAGGTCTTGTGCAGTACGTTTTGTACTTTCTTGTTCCGGCCGGCTGTGGTTTATTTTGGTTGAAGAATACAGAACGGATATGGCGTCACGTTACTCAGACTACAACAATAAAAGTGGTATCTTCCTTCTACGTCTGCATTGAATCAAATAAAGCAAATATATCAATTCTGGCATTAAAGAATCAATTTCAAAATCGTAAAAAAAAAAAAAATCGCGACACCTAGGTGAATTTCTTTTTTCCCCCACTCCTACTAAAATTCTCTAAAGTTTTATGTCTTGTGGGTTCACACATGCACATGTTCATTTTACAACTTCAGTGGACCAATCAGAAGATACTCAAGAAGAAACAGTCACAACCTCCCATAAATCTCCTCCTCTCTCTTTGAATCCAACCTCAGTCAAGTTGATGCAACACTCTTCCTCTGCCACTTATCTCCCGTTTCCACACACGTCATGTTTATTCCCGGCCAAGTTTGATTGAGGTGATTCAGCCAAGCAGATGCCAGACCAGGGGTGTTCTCTCACTCTCCCTCTCTAGTGGCTGTGACTCAGGAAGCGCTCTCATTCCATTACCCAGCATTCCCTCCTCAGCGTCTCAGCCAGACAGAGGTTTACGGGAATACCGCTGCAGAATCATCATCACCGGCCCTCCGCTTTATGAATCAATGGAACATGCTGCAAACATTACACTCTACAACACCCTTCCCAGGCAGCACCCTTGCATTTGCCCATAACTCACTGCTGAGCTCATACTAGACTCAAAAGACGTGGGCTGAGGCACTCATGGGAATGTACTGACTGGTGAGAAAACTAGTGAGAAAAATGTTACTATCACTGTACTACTTTGATATACATAAACAGGCCCGCATGTATAGTTCCACATGATTTAGAGGCACAAATGCAGAAAGAGAGGAATGTCTGGTTGTTTGCTAGTCACTTCCTGTTGACAAATTCTATGTAAAATATGACTGGGTTCAAGCTGACAAGTGAAAAATGTACTCTTCACAATCTGGTAAAAAAAAAAGATCTCGGTTAACCTTGGCTGTGAAACTGAGAGAACCACAAGTTCAATAAAAGGTCAACTCTCTTTTAGTAGCAGAGACAGCAAAATGTTTCCTCTGAGGGTTGATCAGTCTTTCACAACATCTGGGAGGAATAGCTGCTTTAACCTTCCCTCGCTGCTACAACCTTTTGGCATATTGACCGACAGTGATGTTGAGATCCTCAGTTACTCTGTCAGACTTCAACTGTACTTAATAGATCTTTTTATGTGCTCAAGTTGACTTATTCTCTTTTCCAGAGAAGAGATCTGGAGGGATTCAGTGAATTGCTTACAATTCAGCAAGGAAGAAAAGTTTGCGTTAAGATGAGAAAGGAATGATTATATTGTTGTAATCCAAATTTTTATGGGCAAATGTAAATGTTAAAGTGGCACAAAACCGACATTTTCAGATAGATAGATAGATAGATAGATAGATACTTTATTGATCCCGAAGGAAATTTAGGAAATGAGACGAGATGCTTGTGTACCTGAGGATTTGGACATCAGCCATAATTGAATATAATTAAAAATACAATAATTCCAATTTTTAAGAAATCTTCAAATATCTCCTGTAAAAATGTCTGAGGTGGCAAAGACCTTTGGTTTCTGCTGGTCTTCTTGTCTGTTTCTGGACTTCATGATTTTTAATTTCACAGACAGACTGCCAAACCAGACTATGACACATAGTGAATTACTGATTCAATAGTCACACTGTGGGAGAACATCATTGTAATGCTATTATTTACTCCACAGAGCCTTAATCTACAACAGGGATTGATTTAAGATCATAAAAATTGAACATGGTGTCCTTTATTTAAACTGTGGTCAAAATTCACACCTAAATATTTGCACTGCATCACCTGCTGAATCATTTTGCCCTGGTGATCCATCCATCAATTAGAGATACATTCTCTAAAGATTTAGGATCTAGTACCATCCCTCTGGTCTAGGGCTGCAACTAACGATTATTTTCATTGTCGATTAATTTGTTGATTATGTTCTCGATTAATCGAATAGCTGTTTGGTCTATAAAATGTCAGAAAATGGTAAAAAAAAATGTTGATCAGTGTTTCCGCAAGCCCAAGATAACGTCCTCAAATGTCTTGTTTTGTCCACAACTCAAAGATATTCAGTTTACTGTCATAGAGGAGTAAAGAAACCAGAAAATATTTATTTAAGAAGGTGGAATCAGAGAATTTTTACTTTTTGATCTTCAAAAATGACTCAAACATATTAATCGATTATCAAAATAGTTGTCGATTAAGTTAATAGTTGACAACTAATCGATTAATCATTCCAGCTCTACTCTGGTCTTTCAGCAACAAGTTAACAAAGCACTACTACTATTCAACAAACCACTTAAACTCTTGAATCATTGACACAGACTACTGTCATACCCCTGATTCAGCAACTTAACTGTGACATAAATGACAACTGGCTCACAAGTCAAAACCAAAGAAAATACTGAGATCCAAGATGAATAAATAATAAGATCTGTTCATACATCAAAGTCAAGCTTAAAGCAATTATAAGCCTGAAGTCCACAGAAATTTAAGAAATCCAAAACCCCTTGAAACAGCTGAAGCAAACATTTTCCCAGAACTATAGCTGTAGAAACATTTTACGTGACACAAATCTGAAGATTTACCGAGATGAAAGTCTCTAAACAACGACCCAAAGAAGGCACTAGATCATACGAATATTTTAAATGTGAACACCAGTTCCCTTGTAGGTTAGACTGAGCGCCATATTTTTGAGTACTTTGATGATAAATGATAACTATATTTTTGGAACATTTGCATTATGAATTACTCTTCTATATCAGACTTTTTATGAAGACGTTTTGCTTTGAAAGTAATGGTGAAATCTATCCGACAGGGAGAAAATGAATGCCAACTGCCCACTCCTCTTTCTATAAAGAATAATAATAAATAAACCACATAGTTTGATTACAATATGGGACTTCACCAAAAGCACTTAATGTGTTTCTCTGTGCACACACAACCAAAACTATTCACAAGCTACTGGTAAGCTGTCATTAAGCATTTGACACAGCAGAGTCTCAAAGCGGGGCTGTAACGGTCGGTTGTTTCTCATAACAGTCAGATTATCGCCCCGCGGTCTGATGTCTACAGATGCTGCTGGGGAAAACACAGGAAACTAAGTCATTTTGAGGAAATTCAACATTGGTGCCAATGCCACTCCGCCACAAAAAGTGTCTGTGCATACACATGTGTGTGTAGTGTACGTGTTCAGCATATGCTGGCACAGTGTCTGTATGTATTAGCAATGGATGCTGTGTGCTTGCATACAGGTGTGCATACTGCATGTATAAATACAGCTTTATAGAAAACATGTCACGATGATGTGTGTTGGCAAAAGACAACAAGAAATTGCCACAGAAATGTAAAAAGCTCCGACAATGATTAAATCCAAATATCCATTACTCATCTCTTTACAGGCTGAATCAACAGACAGACCTCTGCATTTATCTGAGAGAGGGAGTTTGGGACTCCAGCACACCCCTCTAACTCAAACATTTTCCTCAAATAAGCTCACACACTCTGCAGCTTCGTCTCGGCCAGGAGAAACTTTAGTACGGTATCGAATGATGCTAGAGTACACACACCATTCAAACCTGATATTCTTTTTCAAGAGGGGTCAAGTGTTTTTCTTTGCAAGCTAAATATTTTCTTTGCTGGTGGGCGCTAATATTTATAGCACACTGGATTCGCAGTGTAAGGATGATCAGCCGCTGTTCCACTCACGAAGAGCAATACGCGTGGTTTCCAAACCTACGCACCAGGTGTGACACAAGTCACAACTTGATGTAAAGAAAAGTAATGAAAAACTGTTCTTGGATTTATGCTGGGGATATTTCTTAAATTACAATTACACAGCGATGGCAAGGTTGAACAGATACAGCAATGGGTTTTGACTAGCGATACCGGATCGGATATCGGGCCGATACTGAGTCAAATAGCTGGATCGGGTATCGGTGACTATGGGGCCGATCTATTCAATTCAATTTTATGTTTATATACTACATACATTGTATACTAAAATTTAAATCCATGTTTAAGTTTTGACCAATTTGTTGCTGAATTAAAAAGATTTACAAAGGTTTTACCAAATTGCTGGTACACAATTTATTATTTTAATAATAAATAACAATTCAGTAAATTTCTATCTATGTATTTATTTGTTACATTTGTTTTACAAAGTTAAGAAAGCAAGGATTAAGTCAAGCCTGATGCTGCCTTACACATAAAAGAGTGATCCCAGACACAGGGAGGCATACAGCTTATTAATTAAGAACTGGTATCGGATCGGTACTCGTTATCGGCCCATAGGTATCGGTATCAGGACTGAAAAAGTCCGATCAGTGCATCCCTAGTTTTGACTAAATGTTGAGTTATTCGGGATACCTGCCCGTAAAAATCGAATCCAAGTCTGTTTAAAGTCTACTAACACAACAGCACTTCAGTTCTGTAACTCACTCCTTCATTAACACGCAGCTCTCTCACTCACTATCAATCTTTCATTCTTTCTCACTCCATTATACACTTGTAAACACACATGGATACACACAAACGGACATAAAAAATTAACATGGAGTGTAGATTTACATTTTTGGGAGTGATTAGGAAATCAACAGAGCAGCACTGAATGCAAATGTCTGAGAGTACTTTGTGGTCTGCAGCATTCCTCCCAGAAAAATCCTACTTTGAAAGGATTCAATGAAACATCAGCTGTGCACTATATTTTATCACTTTTATCACTGAGTAACTGTTCACTTTTTGCAATCGCAGGGTGCACAGTTAAAGGTCAGAAATCTCCCGTCTGAGGTAAGTTCTTCCTCTAGTGTCTCACTTCCATCAGGATAAATATTACAGTCCGTGTTTGTTCAAAGATTCCTTTCAGTATAAATCTAAAGCGATGGTTGAGAATGCAGTTTAAACTCCAGCTCTGTCCCCAAATGGGAGTATGTAATACGATCAGCCTGAAATGAGGCATGATACAAAAGACTGATGAGCACTGAGATCACTTTCATACTCCACGCTCACCATAAGAGACTACAAAACAACACAATATGCCTGCAGTACAGTGCATATTCATATAGGATAGAGACAGCAACGTTAGGAGTACAAGTTGGACTGAATAAAACTTTTCATTACTGAAATATTACAGTAAAATATAATGTGATAATGCATTACTGCCAAATTATGAATGTGTAGTTGAATCAGTATGTGCTGAAAGAAATAGATGTTTTTATTTTTGTGGCACTCCAAAAGGAGGCTTGAAACTATTTTAATTCATAAACCGACAAGATATTGAAACTATTAAAATATCACTCAACTGCCTCACAGAGTCAGATATGCGTCTGCTTCAACGTTAATCTGCTCAACATAATCCACAAACGCATAACACATCTTGCGTTCCCACAATTTACGGGAAGCGAGTTCAAAAGCGTCGCAAAGACAATGAGACGATTCATTCTGGTCCGGGATGCTGGGGATGGAGGGCTGAGGGCACAACTGTGCTCCAAGAGAACTCATAAATGCTGAGACACATTCGGCAGACATATGGTTTGCGTTTAGCAAGAAGAAACAATAATCAAATCCGTTGATCCTCTTCTTGCTGCAAGGATGATTGCTAATATAAAAGTCTGTTCCGTCTAATCATAATTTAGGATGGGGCTGTAATTACCTCCGCCCTCTCACAACAACACTCTGTCTAAACAGGATGGAGCAGCCTTCCACACAGACTCAAAGCCCAGTTTCCACTCTGAATGCTATCTGTATGACAGTGCTCATTTCATCTATGTAATTGTTTTAAAGTTTTTCACTGATGAGCCAATGTCAAAGTTTATTCTATTTTTTTTTTCTTTTGGAAGGCACTAATTCTAATAGGAATTTTGAGCAATTTGAGCATATAGAGTTAATTATCTTTAAGATTAATATTGTTCTAAATTTGAGAGATTTATTTATTATTATTATTTATTCTTTAAAATGCTGCTTTAAACTGTCAAATCTTCAAGTTGCCAAGTTTTCCATATTTAACTAAATGAGCCAACATCATACTAATACTCCGGTGAACTAAACGCTGCCATGGCTTGTTAACATCCATAGGAAACGCGCACTTGCTTGGCAGTTATTCCACATACTGCAGGCTACATCACTTCACATGGCCTTTGTGTGCAACAGAGACTTTGATTCTGGTGTTATTTATGAATTGGCTGAGGATCCAAGTGAAGTCTGGGTTTAATTAACAGACCTAATCCACAACTGCAAACAGGGCTCTCAACACAAATACACAGTACAGCTGCCTCAAAGGATGCTCTTTAGGAGCCATATGGAAGCAACATTATTTAGGATGACTGGCTTTCAACTGAAATAACCTAGAGACTGCTAATTGGTCACATTTGCAAGACTGACACAGCTGCTGTTTGACTGAATTTGTTATTGTTATCGTTATAGTTTGTTTTAATGAGAGTTATAATCATTATTACATTAAATGGTCTCCAATTCATCCATCATGTTCAGAATTCACTCCACTTTATAACTTCCAAACACTTCAGCAGCATCACTTAAAGACGCGTGGGCCTACCTTGCACGGGGGGGAGAGAGAGACACGAGCGAGGAGCTTTGGCTGCCAGATGCGCTTTCTCCTCGGACGCGCAGAGTCTCTTCGGGCCGGCGCAGTTCATGTGAGTCGGCGCGTCATGGGAGCTCCGGTAAGTCTGCGATCCGAAACCAGCGCTCCCGGCTCGCCTTGTGCAGATGTCCGCCTTGCTGCCGTACACGGAGAGCGACAAGCCGGTGAAGTCTGCGAAAGCTGGGGTCTGACAGTGGCTGACCATCCCGAACAGCGCTGAAGGGTTCTGCATTGATGACTCGGCTTTCCCATGCAGTGTGCGGGCGGCCGCTCACATTACCTGAGAAAAGAAGAAAATAACGAAATCACTGCATCAACACGAAGGCATTCAGTCGAACAGGAATAATCAACACATTGGACAATACAACTTCAGGGATTTGGAAACACCTACCTTATCCAATTAGCCAATGAGGAACAGAAAAGGTGTAATTGAGCACATCAGCATGTTTATCAAACTGAAGTGGAGAGCATCTGCAAGCCTGATCGATAGCATCCTCTCAGTGAGGATCAGTCATCAGCATCCCATGCGTCTCTCCCCCTCTTCCTCTCTCTCTCTCTCTCTCTCTCTCTCTCTCTCTCTGATTGGCACCCGACAGCTCCACTGCTCTGCAGGATCCAGGAGCACCAATGAAGACTGTGTCCGTGTTTCTGTGGGAGGATAAGATCTGGATCAGGACAGCTGTTTGCAGTTCTGAGCTTGGATGTGAAGGTTGCGAGCTACTGTATGATGCGGGCGTGCTATGATAGCCTACTTGGCACATTTAGACCCAGCTCGATGTAAAACATGTAGAACAGGTCATTCAACAACGGTGTTCTACGTAAGCTTTGCGCGGTGCGTTATCACACTGATTAGATCATATCAGCTATTGCTCTGCTTCGTTTCAAAACATGTTTGACCGAGAGATTAAATCAACCACTGTGACATTCAATGAAATATCGCTGAAATGCAGTGTTTTATGCCGATATAAAGCGCATCACAGTTCTTTCTGGACTTTTATATAGGCTGTTGTGAGTTTTAGGCAGCTGTCATTATTCTATTTGATTTGGTTTCCAGCTTGTTTAAGGTGATATCGATGGGGGGGGCTGAGGAAACTGGGATGTGAATTCTCATAAAGCAGTTAATTTTGACATAATATCGGTTTTTGATTTGATATGTTCCCAAACATTCCTCCTCAAAAATGTGAATGAAAATGTGAAGTTTATTAGAATTCACACACTGATTGGTATTTTGTTCAACATATGCTGCTGTTTGGTTTGAGCTGCCTTCATTATTTAAATTGCACTGGTTATTTCTGAGTATTTCTTTGGATTCTGACTGCAAAAAAACTACTGACCAAAACGATCACTTGGGTATCTTTGAAATATGGTAGTTAAAATTGGACTTACTTAATAATAAAGAATTGTCTGCCAAGTCTTACCAACGTCCTCAATTACGCGTTAAATTGTTCTTTCCTGTGATAAACCCAGTGTTCAGAGAGCTGGTGTTCGTCTACTGAACTTATGCTGTTCTGCAGCGCCACTTAGTGGCCTTTCCGTGGAAGGGAAAATCCTTACTCAGGTCAGTTGACACCGTCAGTAACAACATACATGGTTATTATTGTGGAAATACAAGAAGGGTGGGACAAACTGCCCAGTGATAAACTAAAAACGTTCTGTAAGAGGTGTGTTCTGTCAGTATAATATGAGGTCTGGGCTGTAAAAACGCACAATTGCAGGACGGGAATAACTGGATCTGGTGCTGCCTTTGCGTGCTGTTGTAAATATGAATCCACGTGGATGAACATGGACGTCCAGAGTTACTGAGATGTGCCTTTCAGCAGGAGAGAGAGAGAGAGAGAGAGAGAGAGAGAGAGAGAGAGAGAGAGAGAGAGAGAGAGAGAGAGAGAATTATATGTATTTATATTTTTTAACTGCAATGTATACTTTTTTTCTATTTTTATCTTAACTTATCTGTATATTCTGTATATATACTGTATGCAGTTTGTATTTTTAAATTAAACCTTACCTATTTTTATTTATATACTTTATCACAATGTTGCAACGTTACACAGCTCTGTATACACAACTTTATTCTAATAGATCTTTACTTATTGTATGTACATTTTTGTTTTTATTTCACACTTGCTTTGGCAATGTAAACAGCATGTTTCCCATGCCAATAAAGCCCTTTTAGTGGATATTATGTGTTACTGTTGGCATTTTATGCAAGTAGCCTACCCATTCTTTCCCTGTAACTTTGTCATGCTGTTTTATTATCAGTAATGAAGTTTAGAAACCATATGCAACATATCTCATTAATCTTACTCGTTTTCATTCTGCTGTATGATACTTCTGACCAAAATGTTTTCTATAAATGAAAAGCCAAAACCTGAGTCTGGTTAAATTTGAACAGGTGACTCATATCAACTCTGACATCAACTACAATCTTTGCGCTGCTATATCTTACCATCTGGTTGGTTTATCTGGGCATATAAACACAGCCACCAATCAAGAACAGATCAAGTAAACAATGTCTGCATAGAATACAAGAAGTAGGCTATTGTTAAATTGCTGTTGTATTTGTTTGGAAAATTTAGAGATATAACATAGTGACTGCCTGCCACATACAGGCCTGTTTAAGTAAGTATAGTATAGCCTTTTCCACAAACACACACCTTTACATGCAATAGGATGCTGCTAGGGTATAACATATTTTGTCTATTTTCACACAGACAAAAAGTAATGTATAGAATCTACATCTTTCACTCTCAAGTCATTAACTAGCTTGTGACTGATGTGAAATTTCAGTTCTTTTCCTGCATGTTACTTGAACTGTTGGGATGTGTTTCTTCTCTACTTGTCACCTATCTGGTAGGAAGTAACTTGGACAATTTAAGTAATATGGGCAGATTGGGGGCCCTGGGTAAAAAAGTTCCTCCTCCCACTCTCTGTGCATTAGAGTGCACAAATGCCAATCAAGTACAGTGCATACATTTTAATACATATATAATGGTAATAATATGAAACAATGGTGGCCTGGGAAAGTTACCTGCTAGCAAGGAAAGGAAGTGATGAGAGCCAAGGAGAGAGGGATACAGAACAAATCATTTTGAACAGCTGTTATAGTCTGTGTCAGTACTGATTAAGTGGCCTTGTGATAAACAATCGGAAAAATGTTTGCCAAATTCACTCTTTTCCTTTATTTCTGAACATACACGATAAATGTGGGAACTGAGTGAGTTTCATGGTCTCTCGGTGGGGTCCAGGGACCCCCAGGGGTCATTGAGGGGGTTCCAGGGGGTCCCCAGCAAAAATGGGAATAATTTATTTTCACTATAAATCCATCCTTTAGTAACATAATGACAGAATGTATAACTATTTTGGTCATGGGTTTCATACACTTTCTGTAATAAAACATCTAAAAGCAAAAATCAAAATCAGATGGGGGACCCTAGAACAAAATCTTATCAAAAGGGGGTCCGTGGTCTAATTTGTGTTAGTTTAGGGGTCCTTGACATGAAAAAGTTTGGTAACCACTGGTCTAGATGGCCTGATGGTCACTGGCTTTTATTAACCTTACCTGAAAATAAAAATGATTCAGCAAGCAGGACACATCCATCACTGGGGATGACCATGAAGTGAAGTAGGTGTGCCAGACCTAAATCAGAATTTTTTTTTGACATTTCTACATTAAAATACCCATAATTATTCACAGTAAGAATGAGATTCATGTGCCAGATTTCTGTTTCATTAGAAGGTGCAGTAACGTTGACCTAAATGATCTCATTAGATATTAGAGACAGCTGCTGTTTCGTTTCTCTTATGATGCCTATTTAAGATACAGTATGTATTAACTGTTAATATTTTAGCACTCTCATCCTCACCGCTTGGCCCACCAATACTGGTATTTATCATTGTATTTATTACTATTACCTATCTTACTATTATTATTGTTGTTCTCTTTTTTTTTGTGCTGTTTTTCCCCCCTAATCTCATGTAATTTAACCCATGGTAAAGGAAACTTTTAAGTGTATGTATGTCTGTGAAGTGTGCGTGTCTGTGAAGCCAAAGACAAATTTCCACGCAAGTGGACAATAAAGATCTATTCTACTTTAATACATTAGAAAGCAGCATCAAAGTGGAATGTAGTAATGTTGACCTAATACATTAGAAAGCAGCATCAAAGTGGAATGTAGTAATGTTGACCTAATACATTAGAAAGCAGCATCAAAGTGGAATGTAGTAATGTTGACCTAATACATTAGAAAGCAGCATCAAAGTGGAATGTAGTAATGTTGACCTAATACATTAGAAAGCAGCATCAAAGTGGAATGTAGTAATGTTGACCTAATACATTAGAAAGCAGCATCAAAGTGGAATTAGCAGAGGGCAAAACGTTAACTTCAGTAAGTAAACATTTGACCTAGCTAACGTTAGCTTGCTAGCCAAACATTTCAGGTGGTGGTAGAGCATACCATTGAATTTAAATTACACTTACATTAAACATGTGGCGAGAAAGAGGACGTCCATTTCCCTCAGTGTCTCCCAAATGTGTATTTAAATTACGTAGCAAAGCAGTTGTTAAGCTAACATGTTAACTCGATAGCTAGCGCCATTGTGGGGGGATTAACGCAAACTACCGCCGAGTGTGTTAATGCTGAGTGACTCCCTCACACTGCTAGCTTCGGTGTTGGGTAGCTAAGATTAGCATAGCTAAGTTAGCTAAATGTTCATTATGATTTTGATGTGATGTCTCCGCTGGTATAAATCTCTAACAACCTCGAATTATTATAGTTAGCTTAGCTAGTCTTTTGGCTAGTCAATAGGCAGATGTGTGGTGCGGCACTTAACTCAATCAACGGAGAGAGACATACCCAATGTGTGTACTATCATTCAACATACTTTCGTGTGAAAAAAAAACAGTCTCTTTTCGAACGCACTGATCAGTAATTTATGTCGTCACTTCCTGAGAGCCGTGTAACCATGGTAACCCTTGCCAACTTTATTGTGACCAAAACGATGGTTTGTGATAATCAAAGTCTGAATTAATTTTAAAAGATATGTTACGCTTAGCAAAGTGAAATCTTATTTTTTAGGTGTGAAGCACAGGAAGGTTTACCTGCTGGGCATGTCTGCCTGACGCACCTCCGACGGTGCCATTGTTAATTTAATTTACAGTTAAATTGAAGCGTTATTCATGTTACAGAGCTGTCCGCCAACGTCCGTTATGAACGTCGTCGTCCATACCGCATTGCATTTTGGGATATGTATGCGCGCTGTTGTGTCCAGCGTTGCATACTGTAATATTTCACCGGAAATGGTATGCTATTTGCCTACTATTAGTTTCGCACTAAGGTTTCGGACATACTAAAATATCTCACATACTGTCTTAGCGTACCAAATAGCTTGTTCGTACGGAATTTCGGACGCAACTTGTGACTTTCTCCTAAAATGTGTGTAGGAAACATGGATGTATTAAAAGAACGTAGGAAACCCGAACTGACGGTTATCTGACCGAAGTTTGTAGTAACATCCGGGGTACTGGGGTCACAAAATGGGCTAATCCACCTGTATCCAGCAAGATAGCTACCCTTTTCCATGGGACTTCAATGTGGCATAGCTACTTCTCTTCTTCAGACCAAGCTTCCTAAAGGGAGACATTTGAAGTACCATCGTTTCCAACAGTACTGGGAGGTCTGTTAAGATGGGAACGTTAACATTAATTTATGGATCAGAAATGATCCGTCGTGCTCCACCAAAAAAATACTTACTACTGGAGTTCTAGAAAGTACGAGCTTCTTGGAGAGGCCTTGAATGCAGCTGTTGTCAAACGCGGACCCGAGTGGGCGGTGACTCACATGTTTAACAATCAGATGTCAGTTTTGTAAGAGGCGCTGTTGAAACGGGAGTTCACCACTAAGGAGCAAGCATGTCTTTGCACAGATTTATGGTCTATTTGTCGACAGCATGTTTGTTTTGTTTTTTGATAACAGTCAATTTCTTGCTCTTGATTTTGCATTACATTTCACCAAGTCTCGCCAGGAAGCTAATCCTGAAAATGGGTGAAATGAGCACCATGACTCAGAATCCTAACTTTAAGTATGAAGATTGGGGTCTGACGTTTGGCACTGTGAAATTCATCAGAGTAGCCTCTCACCACTTGTGGTTGTCGCTCGGACAAGATGCGTTTGAGGGAGGAGAAGCTCCGGACACACCTGTGGTCTCCATGGAGGGGAAGAAAACAAGTATCTGCAAGTATTTGAAAGGTGAGTGATGAGATGCAAGCTCTCATGTTTTGCATCTCTCTATTTCTCTCTGCTCCTTAATCTAGAGCTGTATTTTTTTTTTCTGCAGACAACAGACCGCTGGTGTTGAGTTTTGGAAGTTGCACCTGACCCCCGTTTATGTACAAACTTGAGGAGTTCAAGCAACTCGTCAAGGACTTCAGTGATGTAGCTGACTTTCTGGTGATTTACATCGCTGAGGCGCATTCAACAGGTGAGTAAAAGTAGCTGAATGCCAGGTAAAGTTACATTTATTGGTGGAGGAGAAACTATGCATCCAAAATTTGTAAGAGGAAGGTCAGGCAAACTGTATTTATTAGCACTTTCTTGAAAGACTGAGCACAGTTGGACAAAAATAAACTCTTAAAAGTTTTGAAGATGGATGTGTGCCTTGCAAATACTTGATTTTCCCTTACCCTTGAATGTAGAGAATAATCTATATTTATAATGGCCTTCACCACTTAACATCTTGATGAAATAATCCCTGCAGTGGAGGATTTTTAAGTGCAGCATTTAAGATTTTAATTTTTGCATGATTACATTGCTTAATATGATGCTTTCATGTTAATCTTTTAATTTCTGTCATCATATTTTATATTTTACCAAAACAGTCCAATGTTGAGTCTTTAAGTTCAGCAGGAAAACAAAATGTTCACTATGGAAAAGTCCTTCAAGTCTGTGAGATGAAGCTATGTGCTTCGAGATCGAACAGTAACAATACCATAGTCTGGGCTGAATTCATCTCAATAAAACTGCTTCAATTCTCGATGCTGTCATGCACTTATGCAACATCAATAAAACCACATTTATTATGTGTTCCATAACTGTGATGTTCTGCTGCGTTCAGTGTCCAGTTCCAGTGAAATCACATTCTTTATCTCTGTGTCAGACGGTTGGGCCTTTGCCAACAACTTTGACATCAACCAGCACCAGAG
This sequence comes from Sebastolobus alascanus, assembly GCA_916701645.2. Lineage (NCBI taxonomy): Eukaryota > Metazoa > Chordata > Actinopteri > Perciformes > Sebastidae > Sebastolobus > Sebastolobus alascanus. Next base: position 1,376,647 of record CAKAOJ020000092.1, read on the forward strand.
CCTGGAGGACAGGCTGTCCGCAGCACAGATCGTGGTTCAGAAGGAGCCCCTTTGTCCGGTGGTCGTGGATGAAATGAACGATCTCTCCACCATAAAGTACGGTGCTCTGCCTGAGAGGCTCTACGTGCTGCAGGCTGGGAAAGTTGTCTACAAGGTGAGCTCTGTGCACCACTGACACCGAAGACAAACTCCTGTACTTTTATTTTATGTGGTTGCGATTGAAGAATTTTCCGGGAAAGTTCCATTCGTGCAACGAATCGCGTGATTAAAAGTAAAACCACCATGTGTGGGTGTAAAGGTCCCGACGCTATCTGTAATCATGCTATCGCATGAGGTGGAGCAGTGGAAGAAACAAACACAACACCCGGAGTCTTGGCATGGAGCCAGGCTCATGTTAGCCATGCCAGAATCACACATTATTAAAAGTCACGGACATGTCTATGATGTCTCATGTTCTTTCTGATCCTAATGAAAGTGGTATCTAAATGAAAATGTTATTTCCTTATGCGTCATTGACATTCCTCTCTGTGTTTTCTCTCCAGGGTAGCGTTGGGCCTTGGGGCTACAGTCCAATGGAGGTGCGTTCGTTCCTGGAGAAGATGAACTAAGAAGGTTGTTTCAATTCAAGTCTTGTATATTGGCCGTCCGACCAGTCTTATATGTAGGGGTGTTCAGCAGGGGATGGGGGTGTCAACATCATAATCAATTACTGATATAACACAATACCATTTTTTTTTAAAATCAAGACTCAAATCAATTCATTGCCACATGTACATGTAGTCCTACAGCTGCTCTCTGGCATCTCTTACAACCATTGCATAAGTAGAAATATTATAACCTTTCCAAACTTGCACTAATATTGCTTCCAGGCTCTCTTTTACGTGGGAAAACATACCTCAACTGTCAATCTCTGAGCTTGAACTCGCCTCTCGGTGTTTCTTAGTGACGGCTGCAGATTAAACCGTTGGCCTCTGTAGCCAGATGAAGTGAAACACAGAGACACAGTCCAGTCAAGAGTTTAACTATGAAAGAACTTACGATTTAAGTCAATGAAAGCACTTGTTTTGTCTCTTCCAGGTTCAGTTATCATTAAATCAGCATTTTAACTGTATTAATCACTAAGGGTTTCTGTTGTCTATAAATGCTCCGGGGTAATTTCACAGGAGGATGCCTTTTATATGATGATTACAGTGCAAACCTCTGGTAACTGCAATCTGATGAAAGATGAGTCAAAAGGCCTTCTCTGGATTACGTAGGAGCATTTCTGATTCAACGTATAATAAGCATCTGCATTTCCTTTGAATGTGCTTATATCACATTAAAATTGTGTATGTTTGCATTAGAGTATAATAAAGCATAACCTGGGAAGACTCCTGCATCCAGCTCTCATTGTATACGCAACATATTCTGTTTGGTAACCAGTGTCATGATAAAACAAACAGTTTGAAAGTTTCCATACCCCTTCTTCCACTGCAAGCAAACATAGCTGGATGGAAATGAGCTAAAATTAAATCACATTTTGTTCAGTTTTCACTCAAAACACATGGATTATTGCTCTCAAAGTGAATTATTAAAATGAAAAGCAGCAGAATTGTGGGTAAACCATTGTTCGAAACACATCTGCAGTTGCATCGTCGCTGTGATTCATCCTCTCCTCGACTTTAAGACAAAACGAGATAGGATGCAAAGCTCCAGAGTTTTTTTTTTTTTATTTTTACATCATGTTTCTGTGGAGAAAATGGCCGCGGGGCTTTAATGTTGACGCACACAGCAGTGTGACTCCACATGACAAGCTGGCTGTTGTTTGCTGTCTGGTCTGGAAGTTATAAATGGTAAACGTACTGTACTGTATGTGGGTCATGCCAAGTTCAACAAGTGCAGACGCATATGTGTGAGTTGTGATGTCTGGCATTCAGGTCCGGATGTGAGTTAATACCTAACTGTCTAATCTCTGAACATCCATTGATTTGGGCTTCTAGCGTGTCTAACTGCCTCCTTCTATAGTGTTATATAACAGTTTAATCAAATGTGCATGTACTGCTTTTCAAGATCTAAGTTTTCATGGTGAAGGAGCAACTATTTTGATAACGGAAAATACTGAAGATGCAACTGTTTAACAGCATTTTTTATTATTTATTTATATAATTTATTTATTATTATTTTTATTTTTTATTACAGCTTTTGCCTCCTGTTCTCCACAACACTAAATTAATAACCCGCTCATATATTTGGATACATTTTAATATGTTCTCCTGGAACATATTTCATAATACACACAATAATAGAGCAGATTCAGTGGTAGTGAGGGCCTTGACTATTCTGATTAGTGTAAAAGTGACAGTAAAAGAAAAAACCCTGATGAATAAAATCTTAATATATAAAGCACAAAAGGAGCCTTTGGCACAAATCAAATAAGGCAAACAAACTCCAGGATCATAGCTCAGGGTTACAAGTCTACTACTAGGATATAGTGGTGAACAAAGCAGGTTTGTGGCACTGCAGCTTTCACAACCCAAACTGTGTGGCTCTAAAGTTGGAGAGCAGGTTTGGCTGCTGCCCAGCCAGGCCACATCCTGTGGAGAGCAGCACAGCCTCGCTTCCTATTGTTAGACAGAAACCAGAACACTGCAGATCCGCCCCACCACGGACTGTCGTTAAGATTCACATGCGAACCTTTAAGTAAAACCAATGCCAGCTTGAACAGTGTGTTCAGTTGCTTTAAAGGGAGTGGGAATCTTGTGTTTAGGCCAGAGGTCTCTGCAAAGCAGGAAGGTCCTCTGAAGCCCACCAGAGGGCAATGTGAAGCCATGTTTACTCCAACAGGAGAGAAACAGATATGAAAAACATGAGGCTGTTTTGCTTTTTGGCTCCCAGACATTAAAGTGACCCAACTGGTTGATTATGAATCCATTTCGAAATCAGTTGGCCTACAAAAAAAACTTCCTTTAATGTAATAACCTCAGTTGGTTTAAGCTGCACTTTACAAGCCTTGACAGTTACTTTACCATCTTATCCTTATTTACTATCTTAACTGCTGATTGAGATATCATTATCTTGACCGAGCAATTTTTTACAAAGAGGCAACAGATGCATCATCTAACATAAGTGAAGGACCTTTCATAGTACAATGAAGTTTGTTGAAGGGGTTTACATATGCCAAGTGATGCACGAAGGGCCTATTTTTACCTTTTAGACTGGTTGTCCTGTTAAGATTAATAATGTAGACATGACCAAAGACGAGAATAACAAGTTCCAAGGAACACACAAACATTAACAACATGGAGTTTTCTTCTTGACATTGGGAACACATACAGCATATTGTGTCAGGGTTCGTCTACATGCAGTTCCCGACCTTTCAGCTGTATCCCACGTCCTTCTCCAGCAGGTGGAGATGAATAGATCTGGACTAAGCAAAACACAGACAGCTCCTAAATGAATCCCCCTAAAGATCCTCTCTGACTTTTCACAGTCACACCATGAGATGTAGCTTAGTTGGACTGGGTAGTAACACACAACTTGGCAACCCACCCAAGTTATGGCTAGGTGGTAGTGGGTTGTTGGGTGACTCACCACTCACACTTCTGCCTACAGGTGTAAATTTATAAAGGTATGAATTCTCATATAGTAGTAATTCTCTCCTTTTAGGTGGTGAATAACATTTTTCATGTTCTTTTTTTACAGCTATCATTTGTATTTTGAGATATAAATTCTTTCTTACTACACTAACTTCACAAATTTAGATACCAAACTCCTTTCCTCAGTGAGAGACAGCCAGGTGTGAGAGCAGCAAGGTGAGTATGGTTGTTTGCATTTAGCATGGAGTTCAGATTCTGAAAATATTGAGCCCGACTTTGATTCAGAAAATGGATGACAGGAAGTTAAAAGGCCACCTTAAGCAGAAAATTCTATGGCTCAGTCCTGTTCCTTGAACGACCCCGACTTAACCCGACCCCAGTCTCCCAGTCTTGGATGCCATCCATGCATCAAACACTATCCTATATACATTGTGTGACTCTCATTCTCATTCTGGCCATATTCACACCCAATTCGACTGTTATCAGGCCATTAATTAGGCGTTATCAGTCGCTATAAGCACCATAGATGTGGGTCATTAGGGGCCTACTACTTTGTAAAAATGAAAATGAAAGTTAAAAGCAACATGTTCTAACATCTTGTAAAACTGAATGAAACGTTACATTTTGAACACAAACCAAAAGGCTTCTTTAGGTTTAGGCAACAAAACTACAACTTCTTTAAGTTTAGGCAAAAAAAAATGAAGTTTAGGGAAAAACATTGTGTTTGGGGTCAGACTGTCTACAACACCTGACTTCTTCTCCTGTCATAATTACTACGGTCGCTAGAGGTCGCTGTCGTGTTCTTTTATAATTTTTTTTCAGTGATCTACCATGTGAATAGATGATAAAACCTACTAATGGATGTAGTAGGCCCCTATTGACCCACATCTATGGGGCTTATAGCGACAGATAACGCCTGTTTAATAGCCTGACAACAGTCTAATTGGCTGATATTCCACATCTTCCTTGAGTAAAAATAAAGGCCTGAGGATGTGTGGTGTGATGTTTTCAGGTGCCAGTTTGTCCACAAGTTATCCTTCCTATTGGCTGTTTCAGGGCCCTACAGTCTCGATAACTGTATGTATTATCAAACATAAGATTTAGCACTACATAATACCAATCCAGGCTGTGGAGACATTGGTATAGTTGTCTCTGATTTATATTATTTTTAAACCATGAGTTGTGTTTAAGTGAGTGGTGTTGCTGGAGCAGTAACAGTCAAATGAGAGGAGATGTGAATGTAATATTAGCTGCTGGCTGTTGGAGAATTAAACTTATACACCTGTATTTACCCCACACCTGCCACAACAATCAGCTATTCAGTGCTGGCAGCGTGTTTGCTGTGTACTCAGTGCAACCTGAAACTGGATCCTTCCGGCTTTTTACATTACAAAACATAATTCTATATGGCATTTTTTATGCAATATTTGAAAACTTTATATATATGTGTAACTTAAAGGAACAGCGTGTAGCCATTAGGGGGATCTATTGGCAGAAATGGAATAAAATATTATAAATAAGTATGTTTTCTTTGGTGTATAATCAATTTATATCTACATAGTGAGTGGGTCCCCTTCACAGAGCTGGCCGCCATGTTTCTACAGTAGCCCAGAACGGAAAAACAAACCACTGGGTCAGCCACGTAGTTCTCCGACACGCTTGGCACCCGGGAGAAGTTCCAGTTGGTTGCACTCTGCAACCTACCACTAAATTAGGGCTGTACCGAATACCATATTTTGGGTTTTGAAGCTTCGGTGAGAAATATTCAAAGGTATTCGAAGCTTCGCAGCACAGCACAGCAGGCTGACATGTTCTTCTGTCTGTCTGTCTTCAATCTCCCCCGTTTCAGTTACCAAGACACCACCGCTGCCGCACTACTGTGCACACATGCATCTCTGCACACAACAAACAGTGATATCCGTCTGAGAATAACTAATAATAATTAATATTGAATATGAATAATGTTGTGGGATTATTCCTTATTTTATGGGCTATTTTGGTATTTATACTTTATTTTTACGAAACAAAACCCCCCGAAGTATTCAAATACTGATTTGGAGGTCGATTATCACGACAACGGTCGAAGCTTCGAAGCATTCGGGTCAGCCCTACACTAAATGCAACCAAATCCTACACACTTCACCTTTAAATGTTCATTAAACATTACTAGTCATGTCCACAGCTTTGGTAGCATATTCTAGTTCTAGTCTACATTGAGGCAAAAATAAAAACAACCCACACAGGTAGTTAAGTTATTGTAAAATTATATTAACAAGCAATCTTTCCTCAATTTGAAATAAAAAAATATCAGCAAATAAAGGCAACATAGGACAGATGTATATAATGCTTAATGTTCACAGGAAAAAAAAAGAAATAAAAATTCTCATCACATTTACAAGACTGCTGCTAAGTTTATAATGATGCCTACTAGAATCGGTTTAGAAAGCTTTGACTAACTGAATAACTGGGGCAATATATGTAGTCAAAGATTGTATCAAAATATTTAAAAAAAAAATGTGTGGGCAGGCGGGCAAGAAGGGGCGGGGCCACGGGGACGACCGATGATACAGGAGGGAAGTATGAACAACCAATAGAGATTAAAATGGGCCGCTCATTCATAGCCATTTCATCAGAATCAACCAAACTGGAGATAACACGGAAGGCTACGACGATGAAGAGCACAGAGTGTTAAGCACAGACAGGTAAAGAGATATACACCACATCTTAAAGCAGGTGTCCACATAGAGAAGAGCAGCACTAGGTAGTATGTTGTACACAGATTCTCAGCATTCATGCACTCACTTCTTACGCCGAAGTCTGGTTTCCCTTGACAGAACGCAACGGCAACCTAGCCGTTTAAATTAAAACAGCCGAGAGCGCAGAATCGCATTGCTGTCAACAACGAGAGACTGAAATTGATCAAACGGGATCAATTTGACATAGTAAGAACCATCTGAGCACTTACATACCGTGAAAGGTCGTCACAATAAAAGCCGTAATCTTTCAAGTCTTTTCCCCTTACGAACCTCTTTAAATAGAAGGGTGGGCATTGGGAAGGATAGTACATTATTCAGAAAGGTGGCCACAGAGTAAAAGGCAAAAGTCCTATGTCACCTGACTTTTGTGACACAGTATGCATGGCGATAAGTAAAATGACAAGACAAAGACTTTCCAAGCTCACAATGCATATGCACACTCTCCAGTGTTTTAAGTGACAAAAGCGGAGACATTTTCCTGCACATCTTGCACCACAAAGCAATAATTAAAAAGTACAAGAGGTAAACTTCAACCATTTTTTTTTTCTCTTCGCTCTAGGGTTGAGGGGACCGCGAGGGTTACGGGGGAAGGGGGGGGGGGCTCTGCAAAGAACGTAAAACGTGTCATGTATGCATTTCAGTAGCTGGTTTTGTCACACTTGGGGTTGTGATAAATGGAGAAATTGTCCTTCATTTTTGAGCAAGGAGCAGTAGTCGCCAGCCATTTTGATTTTTCCTCCGATCAGCATTCTGGCGTTAAAGTGTGGAACCAAAATGGCGCCTGTCCCTGATTCGGTGCTGATGTGTTTGGCCGTGTCCTATAGTGAGTTCAGATCCTCGGAATGATGGCAAATAATGTCGGGTGGGGGTGGAGGGGAGGTCACACGCTCATCGTCATGGTTGGAGAGTACTGTGGAGGCACAGATAGAAGAAGAGGAGATTAAAACACACCTTTTCCGTAGCGAGACGCCCAGCTAGCTCTCCGCGCTGCTACTGTAGTCCGTGATGTCAATATGCTGCGACTGTGGTTTCTCGCTGTGGTCAACAGCGCTCTACCTTTGGCTTCATCAAAGTACTGTTACAGTCACCAGCGATGTTAGCCGAGGAGACGAACTGGCAAGACGGGAGACTTACGTTCTCGCTCTGAAAGGAGTGGAGGAAGTTTCCACTCAGCTCCCCGTCATCCCTTGGGGTCCCAGGAGGATTGCTAATGCCACTTAAATTGTTTGGGGAATTCTGGAAACAAAGAGTTCACAACGTTTTTTAAATGCATAACATTTCACTTTATTCGCGATTAAAGGGATAGACTGGGTGTTTTGAAGTGGGGTTGTATGAGGTTCTTATCCATAGTCAGTATATTACCTACAGTAGATGACGGTCAGCGCGCCCCCAATTAGGAGGAACAGACAGGAGTACCAGCACAGGAGCAAAGCAATAGAGTGCTGTGGACGGAGCCGGCAGCAAAATGTATTTTAGCCACCTAAAAACATCAATATCAGTTTAAGCGTACGCTATATCTAGAACATTTTCGGCGGTTTACCTTGCTGTGAGACAGCTATACAGTCTATGTTTCCGACGGTGAAACGGAAGCCGTTATCCAGGCTCTCGTCAAAGCAATCAGACTCCATTGAAGAAAAACAGTAATTTTACTTGCTGGTCTATCGCTGCCTCAATCGGTTAGTTTGTGTTTCACCAAAGTCGCACAATAGCACAAACAAACTAACTGACCGAGGCAGCGGTAGACCAGCAACTCCTGTGTTCCGCGAATTACAGTTTTTTTTCCAATGGAGTCTGGTGTCTTTGGCGAGAACATAGATGGATACAACAGCTACATTTCCCTCTGTCGAAAAAGGTCTGTCTGATGGCAAGGTAGTGCGGTGAAAGTATCCTAAATATAGTGTAAATTTAAACTGACAGATTTTTTTAGGTGGGCCTTTCTATTATGTGGCTAAAATATGTTTTGCTGCCGGCTCTGTCTACAGCAGTTCATTGCTTTGGTTCCGTGTGGTTATCCTATCTGTTTCTCCCAAGCTGGGGGCGTGCCGACCGCCATCTACTGGAGGTAATACCCTGACTATGGATAAGTACCTCATACAACCCCACTTTAAAAAACAACCAAACTATTTCTTTAAGCTCTAAATGCAAAGACTCTCTGTATGGTTCCAATATTTACCTTGTTCATTCCATCCAAATCACCAGAGCCTAAGAATGAAACAATATGAAAAACAATGTTTGTAATCTATGACCATAAGAAAGATATTTTTATACAGTGGTGGGTCTACCTGAAATATAATCTATTGTCCTCTACTGAACTACCACGTAGCACAGTGGACAAAAGTAAACTCTGAAATCATTTAATGCAACCCGAACATGCCTGTGTTGTGTTAGTAGGTGTATTTTAGTAGTGAGTGGTGTTACCTAGTGACCCGTTCATGTGGTGTGGTTCCATCCCAGCCATGGCTCCCAGGGGTCCGTCAGAGCCGGGGCCCATAGGGAACTGGAGGGGAAACAAGACAGCATGGACTCACTAACCACATCTCCACAACACATCCAACCGAGTTCAAGTGATTAAAAATAACCAAGAACTACACAATGCATTTACTTATTAATGGTATCCTCTCTACCTGGTACATTTTTCTGTATTAGGACATTTTAAATGCACTGCCTCCTTATCAACTACCAGTAGCTGCAACCTCCGTTCATGTGGACAAATTAGGTACATCATTCCTAGAACCTGCACTGTTTTTGGTAAAAGCGCTTTTAAAGTTTTTAGACCCTCACCTTGGTGTGAGCTACTGAGACGTTTTAAACTAGATTATTTTATAAGCATGCACGATTTTAAAAACAGGATTAAGGATTATTTCAGCACTGAATGTACTTGTCCTGGCACTGAATGGAAAAATCTTTGGTTGTTGTAACTTGCCATTTGTTTCAAGTCTGTTGTCTCTTTTATGAGAAATGTTTTAATGTTGTTTTTAAGTCTGTTATTTGCGTTTTTATGTGGTGCTTGTGTGAAACTTTTAAACTGACATTTTGGCCAGGACCCCCTTACAAATGAGATTTAAAATCTCAACGGGATTATTCAGGCTAAATAAAGGTTAAATAAAAATAAACTCTGATACTGTGAACTTCAGTCCCTTTCAACTAACATTTCCTTGTTCTGATCATTTCAGCTCCACTGACTGACTGAAACAGTAGCCTGCAGTATCAAATAACACACAAACAGAACACGTATAACAAGTGCATTTGTTTTGTTTCTATAAAAATCTCTTCTATACATTCCTGGGTGCAACTCAGGAATAGTGCAAATGTGCTTTAGTAAAGCCAGGACACTAGTGTTGAGTAAAAGTGTTCTTCATGCAGGCCAGCTCCATCTATGCACAAGGAAGCAAAATTTGCGACCACTTAACAAACCATAAAAATTAAATACTTGAAATATTTTTTTTTTTAAAAAGATGAGTGTTGTTCTGTTTGTAGTTTTTTTCCTTCAACAGCAGTATGCAGGGGCTCGGGTCGATGTGTGTGTTGATCTGTCTGAAAGCTACTCCTACATATATACCTATATCCGACTGTGAGAAAGACATAAGACTAGATCATATAATGCAATTTGGTGGTCTGGAACATTAATAAGTAAAATTTAATTTCAAATTTTCAAACCAGGTTCAATAATGTTATCATCATTCACAGAAGAATCTCAATAATTTAGTTTGAAAAAAAAATAATTGTTTGTATACCTTTTTGTAAAGCAATGACATAAATTTAAGGGTAGAATAATTTTCATCTCCAACAAAGATCAAATGAATTTGCAACTCAGATGTATAGACCAGATCATCCCACCAGCTGTATGCAGTCATTAGACAAAGGAAGTGTGTTGTGATGGTAGACAGGTCAGGTGTTCAGTTAATGGTACAAGCTTTTCATAACGACGTGTAATGGAGCTCACAACACACTGAATACCTCAGCCACTTAATTGTTGTGACCCCCATTACATTCACAGGCCTGACCCTGATGGTTAGGTGTGTTGTTAAAACAGATTGCTTGACACAGAATGGATGGTGGGCTGGGTGCAAAAGGGATATAAGCAATTAGGTAGTAAGTTGGATACAAAAATAATTTTCTAGAAAGTGCTCCGTCTTCAAATGTATGCTAATACCCTTTTTTGTTTTTTATAAACACGGAAAAACTCACTAAAATAGCCGTTAGACTCCTTTCCCGTTGCCAGTATGCCGTGCCGTTGCATTGGCCTTTCTGTTTTTATTTTCTTGTGTCACAGACACGCCGGCCGGCACCAGAAAATATTATGGTGGTTACTTCTTTTTTTTTAATATCTCTTACTTATTCAGTCTCTCTTTGAAACTCTGAAACCAGAGTTTGTTGGAACAGTAGAAAGACTAACAAAGAAGCGTTTTGATGAGTTTTATTTTGTTCCTGACGAGTTTAAATAAAGTGTGTTTTATGACGAGCGGCAAGGTAAAATTACTGTTGTCTGACTGGAGTCTGGTGGCTTTGAGGAGCGCATATTAATCGTATGTTTTGTACGTTAATGAATTATAATATTTGTCCAAATCCCTGTTGATTTTATTTATTATATATTCACTTCAATGTGTGCCACATAGCAAAGCGCCGGAAAAGGGGTGAAAATTAGCGTGTCCACCCAGGTGTCATGTTTCCATCCCTGCTGATCGGAGCTGGAGCCGATAAATACCCGTCACTACTGCAGAGTTATTTGTTCTGGGAATAAATACCGAATGTAACCATACCCACTAAAGGAAAAAGCCAGATGTTAGGTGTTTGTGGGGTTTTTGTTCGGTGGGAAAGGGGCTACTTAACGCAATGATCACAATATCTAGAATGAAGAGAACGATGAAACAGAACTTACACTATTTCGGTTGCCGGGTCCAGTGTTGATCATGGTGTACAAATTGTCACCAGAGTTGTTTGAGTCTGAAAAAGGTGCAATCATACATATAATAATTGGTACTGGATAGTGCATGAAAAGGGTAATGTTTAACAGCTTAGGTCAGGGAAGCACTAACCTGCAGGGCTGGGCATGATGGGAGTTCCTGGTGGCCCCCCACCTCCAGAAGCACCCTATGGAGAATAAACACAGACATGTACATGTAAAAAAGGTCTTTAAAATTGTATTTTCCTAAGCTGAAATTCATATAGTGTGTGGAAGCTGAGATGCCAGGATGTGTTCTCACCCCATATGCACCAGGAGAGGGTGATGAGTAAGGCATCTGAAACCAAAAACACAAACATTACAGACCAGAAATGGGAGAGTGCAAACCCTTTCTACCTCAAAATGTCATCATTCATCATTTGATCATCTTAATACCATTATAGCGGTCTGTCCAACTGTCTGTGACACATAATACTACAATTACATCCCAGACTAGAACCTTGGAGCACATTAGACCTCAGCAGCTCTGAGAGGAGATCTGACTGCAATCCGAACCGCATTTTTCTGGGAGTATGTGTGTTCGTGCATTAGTACTCACAGAGTTGGCATTGTTGGGATTGGGCCATGGCCGACCAGTCCCTGGGCCCCTAGATGGTGAGACCAATATGCATTTTAGTTAGAGAATACATTAAGGTTGAAAGACTTGTGTGTAGGGATGTCACAATACCAAGAATTTAGCAGTCGATACCAATACCAGTGAAATTCCACGATTCTCGATAGCAATTTGATACCACGGTAAAAGAAAAGTAAAACGATAAATTCCCATGTACTTCAACATTCACTCCTTTATTACCGTTTGCATACTGGCTTTTGTTAGGAAGTTAAACAGGTCATAATTCTCTCTCTATTATCTATTATATTGCTGTGGAAACATCTCCTTCAAAAAACTGTATTTACTCAAGTTTCTTGCCAAAAACTACATTTTACAAGATTACATCTGAACACACCATGATAACGTTACAATTTACCTTCGCCCAATTTTTATAGAGCTTGAAAACTTCATAATGCACCTCCTGTGTTGAAATCAGCAGGATGAGAGCTCTCGTCCTGCCGATTTCAACACTGATTTGTTGTTTGCAATGTAGCATTATCTGGGAAAAAATAGGGTGCATCCCCTGGATGCGTCAATAGTGAGTTTACTGCATCCCAAACACATTTTATACCGTCCCCGGTATGACGGGACGACGTTAGCCTTGAGCCCTGTGACAGTACCTAAGGTACCTGTAATACTGTAGAAAAATGAGTACAGTCACGTTTCCAGAATTTTGGCATTGACTCGGTACCGAAGTATCGTTGCTCATGACATCCCTACTTGTGAGAGAATATATTTACAAATTAAAAAAGGCTCACATGTTCACTCCTGGCATACCGGGACCCATGGTGTTGTGTGGAGGCCTCATCCCGCCACCGAAGTTCTGAGAAGACAAAGAAACAAAAATCCGAAAATTGTCTGTGAAAACTGATTTCAAACCAAATGAGAAGAAAGAGAAATATCCATGCAAACTACTGATATCATCAAAATAACTTTGGTTTGGATTTGGTTGGTAGAAAATGTACAAAAGGTTTTTACAAATGAGTCTACAAACCGGTCTAGTAAAGACCGATGACTACTGGGTCATCGAAGCAGTGGTGATGTTATTCTACGTAAGTAGAATAGCTTACCTGAGGGCCGGGGCCCATAGGTCCCATGCCTCGAGGGCCGCTCATTCTCTGCATTGGCCCCAAGTTAGGATGGCCTGGAGGGAAAAAGGGCATTTATATGACGCAATCATCCGGGAAATACTTTCTCTACTGCAGGTAGTTTAAGTGAATACAGTACTGAGTCACACCTTGTGGCCGTGTTGGGTCCATGTTGGGCAGCATGGGATGAGGACCCGGTCCTCCGCCTGGTGGCTACCGGGGATAAAACACAAAGACTCAATGAAACTGCAGTTTTAAATATGTGATATGTATTGTGCATCCATGCTGTGTGTGTGTGTGAGCTCTACCTGGTTGGCCATCCTGATGGGGGGACCTCTTGGGCCTCCAGCGAAGCGAGGCGACATGAAGGACTACAACAGAAACAACACGAGATTTAAATAAAGCAGTGACATAAATCCCTCAAAATGTACTACTATGCTAATTTCTCAACAGCTTATTTGTGCGAATACTGAAAGCAGCATAGAGCATTAAGCTGAGACGGATGCCAAAGCATGAAGCGTCAGCACTGAGTTCCCAAATGACAGCAGATAGCAAAAACAGAAAAAAAGAGAGGAAGAGGGAGAGGGAGTGTTACCTGACTGTGAGGTCCCATCATACTGTTAGGGGGAGGAGGCTGAGGGTGAGGAGAGCCCTGGGGACCCGGAGGACCCTGTGGCATCGCACAAAATAAAGGAGGCAAGGAGGAAGACAGAGGAGGGAGAGACGAAGAGTGGAAGAGGGAGCGAGAAACAGAGGCGACAAAAGAGGGGCAGAGAGAGAAGCAGGGTTACTGCAGGGCAGAGGACAGTTGGAGTGCAAGAACCAAAGTGTGGCGCAAAAAAAATGTCCAAAAATAAGATGCTCATTTACATGTACCGAACACAGTAAACGAGAGAGACCGAGCAGAGAAGAGCAAGCAATGACTTGAATGAGAGAACGGAGACAGAGAGATGGAGAGGATGTGTGCTCTTTGCCTGTCAGTCAAGTCTTGAAGAAGCCTGCTGCATGCAGCATGTTATCAGCGCTAATTTCCCTGAATTAACAGTGTCAATTAAGCTCTATGCAATTAGCTTTATAACAACACTAAACACCGGCACTGTGTCGCTAATGTTGCTGATCTGACAGAGAGTGAGGGGTCTAATTGAGCCTCCTCCAATGGATTCTGATATGGAACGTATGAGTGTGTGTGCGTTCATGTATCAATGTCAAAATGTCTTTCCTGATATTAACGTGATCACATAATGAGTCACGCCTTTGTGGCTTCTAGTGCATAATAAGCTGGTGGATTTGAGTTTTGTCTAGTGGAGGCAGAGCAGCATTGCATTTTGATGTCACCCCTTAGAGCCGGTTCCACACAGCTGCCTGCCAAGAGTTTATCCTCATGAGGTATTGATTTACAGTAGGTGCTGCACCTTTCGATTTCTCCATTAGGGAAAATGGCCAGGCCACGCCTGCCTGTTTACAGCACTGGAGGGGCCCAGGCAGACAGAACGGCTATGATGTTTACTACAAGTTCACTGAGCAGAGTGGAGCGAAACAAAAGACAAAAGCAGGGTAGATACCAATGTGGAGACCTGCAGCTTCATGAGATATACAAAACCCTGACAGCATTTTACAAAGCGGATGGGTTTACATCGTAGTTGCGTCTCATACCGACGCTAAAGGGTGCCTTAAGCGTCGGTATCTAACGCCGACGGACGTGGCAAAGCGTCTGTATTTGACGCCCTGGGAAAGAGAACATGCTGGTCGATCCACAGGAAACCAATTTAGGACAGTTTTGATGATGTATTATGAAGTGATTTATCAAGTGAAAACAGTGAAGTAGGGGGGGGGAGTCAATTTAAGAGTATCCTTAACACACAGTATCAGTGTGGTGATTGGCTGACCTGGAAAAAGCCGGGTGGCATGGGTCCTCCTGGCATGCCCTCACCAGGGGGCATCCCTCCCATCACAGGACTGGGGGCTGCTGCTGCACTCTGAGAAAAAAAGAAGAGACAAAACAGCAACATTACAACCTCTCAATGTGCCGCACACAACAAGTTGACTAGTTAAGACAAACCGCAATCTCAGTATACGCATGGAGCTTTAACATGCAGACGAAATGTTATTGTTGGAAATCTATTTTTATCCCTTCATGACTAGGTTCTTGGCACAGCTGGCTACAGGAGGAGCACATCAGGAAATGTTCAGGAACATTTCCTGCATGGGGTCATGTGTGAATGGGAGCAGGGATCAATATTCAGAGAAATCTGTGCAGCCAATTTCCCACCTCAAGGCTTAGTAACATTTCAAGGAAAATGCCGGTGCAGCTGTTCTGTGAATGAAAGCAGTAATATTTCAGGGACAAGCATGTAAAGAAATGATGTCTGTCTGACGCTTTCACGTGAGGTGAGGGAACCAATCACGCCACTCATGACGTATTTGTATCCGTGACTTTATTTATGAGTTAGCATTTACGCCAATGCCTTCCCTTGTCTTGCAAACTTGTTGAATATTAAATACATTAAAGGAACATTGGCACCGGACAAAAAACAGCTCCTCGCCCACCATGTTCGTGAAAATAATAAGAGACGCCCTCCGCCATGTGCATTATCCGGCCAATCCCATAAGTATTGCATTACCGCTATCTGCTGGACTTAGGCATGGGACGATATGAAAATTTCATGTCACGATTATCCTGGCCAAAATAATTGCGATTCATGATGCTATCCCGATAATCATCAAAATATGCTTAAATCTCTTAAAATGACACTAAAGCATACTGGAATGACTTTACCTTACATTTTTCGAAGAAACATGTTTTTTGCATCACAGATAGGACACACCTTTTTTTAGTGAACATTGATTTTAGTAAAAAACAAAAAAATCAAACAATCTTTAATAAGGTAATCATGAATCAGGCCCCCTGCATAAATAAAAGCATAAATAAATAAATAACTAGAATGGTACTCGGAGATGGCAACAGATGGTACCTCCGCCGAGGTGCCTGACTTTAAAAACAGATCACAGCTCACAGCTGGCCGTACCGTGAGGTGGTCGGCTTATTATTAACACGGTGTGTTTCCGTGTGACGTATCGGCGGATGCCTCTCTCATTCAGCAGCTTTGTTATGTCTGTATAACGTTACACTACGTTGTCTCTCATCCCGTCATCTACAGCTTTTTTCTTTCTCACCGCGGACGGCCAGCAGCTACCGCACACACGTATCTCTCTGCTCGAAGAAGGCGGGGTTATGCATTATCAACGCGTCATCAGTCACACTGCCCATGTGTTATACCCTGTGGTCTTAATGATCAGGCTAGTAATTCTTAAAAAAATTCCTGAATCCGGATCATGATCCGCCACCAAAATCGAATGGATTGTTCATTGTGCCACACCCCACCCCTCCAGAAAATGTCATTCAAATCCATCGCGAACTGTTGGAGTAATCCTGCTAACAGACGGACAAACAAACAAACAAACCAACGCCGGTGAAAACATAACCGTAAAAATATCAACATTGAGTGAGTCTCTTACATGATCATTTCCATCGATACATGAATATTTTTCACTTCTACCTGATTATCCCGATGATGGAAATTCACCACAATCAACTTATTGTGTTTTATATTTATTATTATTCCCATACCTATGTGGATTTACCCAATATATTCCAGCATATGGTATTAGTGAAATCGCACAAGACGGAAATGTTCCTGACAATCTGAATGGGTTAATGTGCGTTATGTGGCCACAGGTTTCATGACCATTGTCCAGATTTGTGAATTAAATTAAGATTAAATTACATGTAATTGCTGTTTAAACATCATGTAATCCACCCTCAACTCATCTCAAAAGAGAAGGAAACATGGATTCTGTAGACACGGATCATTTGTGGATCTACAGTATGAAAGCGGTGTTAATGGGGTCCTTGTTGAGGCTCCTGTGCCCCGTTGATCCACGATCCAGAGGATCAGATGAGTATCAGTGGGATTCACTGAGTCAGTGGCTCCAAAGTGCTGCTACACAGCAGGGGCTTGCTGGGCTGATTTCCTGCTCAAACCGCAGCCCTAATTCACTAATGTGCCATTTGCTTCGGTCACACGCTCCTAATTGACTGAGTTTTTCTTCCCTGTAGCCGAGGCAATCTGAGATGAGCTAATGTCTTCAGAGCTGTGGGCTTTAGCTTCCAAACAAACAGCTACGGAACGAGAGAAGCTGCTTCAGTCCCGTTTATTAATGCGTAGCTCACTCACGTTATAGTGTAGATGTACGCAAACAAGCTAGGATTATTACAACGATGGATGTACCAGCACCCACACACAAACACTCTGTCCAGAGCTCTGCAGACATCACTGGTCAATAGCCAACACACTCCCTGGTATCGACTGCTCCTTCCCTAATTATATCTGCTCAGGCTGCCACTGCAGGGCCACTGTGAAATACCTCAGCAGGGAGAGAAGTGAGGCCACAGAGAGAAGTCACGTCTCATCAGGCCTCACCACCACTGGGACACGGAGACACAGACAGCCTTGAAATACAGTTTCTTAACTGAAATACACTGCTATAAATGTGTAGGAGGAGAAGAGATTTCAGTTGATCCGCAGACCAAATTTGCACTCTTCCTCGCCCGTCTTCACCAGTTACTCTCAACAACCCAGCTCACTCAAGTGGAAATGGTTGCTCTCAGTATTTGGTAAATTAAAATAGCTCACATACCCAGAAAACCATAAAACTTGATCCCACTAAGGTGCGAGCAGCATGTACGTGTTTGGTGACCTGGCTGGTATGTGATGCTTTTTACCAATGGCACAAGACACAAGTGCTCGCTCAGTCATAACAGTTTGTACTTTTCACTTATGTTTTTAATTTGTCACTGCAAGTGTCCACAACACCAGGCTTTTAAATGGTGAATCTGCAGGCCTACTTTGTAATTGATAATGAGAAAACAAATGTTATTTTCAGGGCCGTCAAAGTTAACGCGATAATAACGCCTTAACGTAATTTAGTTTTAACGCCACTAATTTCTTTTCCGCATTAACGCAACTTGCGATTTTTAATTAACCTCTTAAAAATCCAATGGGCCGCCAATATTTCAGAGTTTGTAGCGGGCTCAGTTTTAAAACTAAGAGTGAAATATTTTGGTTGTTAGATATGATTAAGACCAGAATCCTAGTTGGAGGAGATAACCGTGGATAAAGTCAAACCTGTGATCAGAATAGTCAATCTTATGACTTCTTCTATAGTCAATTAAATATTGAAAATAAACTATATCCCCATTTTTTGGGGACCCCCTGGAACTCCCTCAAGGACCACTGGGGGGCCCCAGATCCCTGGTGGAGAACCCCTGTTTTAGATGAAACAGGCGGGCACACTGAACTTCAGGCTGCAGTGTGTTTACCACTGTGAACACCAGCAGCCCTCGTCCCATGTCATGTTGCTTTTTCATACGTCAGAGGACTAATTTGCTGATTCTTCGCGGGTCTTAAGACTGCGGTGAAAACGTAGAGAGCAATGGCCCTGAAGGAACCTTTTAGTAGTTAAATGTAGTTCCTGGGACAAAAAAAACGGTAACTTTTGGCGGAAACCCCGCTTAGGTTTCTGATCTCTGCCTGACATGAGGGTACATTCATGTCCTTAGTCTCTGAATACTGCTGTATTCATCAGAAGCATTATGAAGGCCACAAGCCGAAACGTGTTGGTCCAACTATAAAGTTGTTCTGTGTGCTACAAGTGTTGCTGGAACTTTACCTCTTCACACTTTTTCCCTTCTCCATGCACCTTGAAGTAGGTGAAGTTGTGCCAGAAATCCCTACTCTACTTCTAATATACAGTAGTACAATGACAGTATATATAGTACAGTATCTCTATCATCCACTAAAATCATCTGACCAAGTTGCACTGAATCACCCTCTTTACATCAAATTATCAAAATACATACAAATATTAAATATTTGTACAAATATCATACAGATGTTAAATACATATCGTTTTGGCATTTAATCTCACCATGTTGGGAGTATACACTAAACAACTGTTATATAACCAAATCATCTGCATACATAAAACACTACCTGTTTTGCAAGCAGTGAACTGCCCAGACAAGTCATCCACATGCAAGTCAAACAAGAAGGAAGTTAAGATCCCATCCTGCTGCCTGACACAGTTACTGACTTGGAGGGAGTCACCCAGCAATTACTCCATCTAACCTGCATGGCCTGACAGGTTTACCAACACAAAGGGATTCTGGGTAAACATTAAGATTGTTTTATAAGGAAGTTTTTTCATGATTCATTAAATCAAATGGTAGGAAAAGCAACTTAGAAGCACATAAAGTGTAATCGTGACTACAATAACTTAAAAAAAATATATTTCTTTAACATCAGTGACGGACATACTGTGTATGTGCAATGTTTTCATGCATTAACACTTTGGGAAGGATACTAGCCAGAGGTATAGGTTCATTGATATCACTACTATTTTAATGCTTTATACTATTATATACTGCTTTATGGTTTCTGACAGGAACTAAAAGCACTGAGATCATAGTATTGCACCATATCGAATACACCACAAAGCTTCTGCCATAGCATACCATTTCCTTACTTTGTTACTTGTACCATTTGCATTACTAAAGGGCATTAAAGGGCTTATACAGTTATTCATAGTTAAAATTCATGGTTACAAGATTTTATAGTAGTTTTTCCATGACAGACAAACATAGAAGAAAGACAGTATGATAATACAAGGACATAGCGCTCTCACAGACCAGACAAACCGGTGTGACCCTAGGAACACATGCATGCACATGATCTTACATCAAGACACGCTTTGCTCCAACTAGAGATGCACCGATACTAGGGATGGGTCATGATTTTCGATTTTTCGAATAGTCATTAAATTATAAAAAAAAATCGACTACTTTAAGCGACTATCGTCTTGTCTTAAAAAATTATATATTTTCCCTTGTTCTAACCGTCGCAGGTGCTGCCTGGTAGTAACGTTACTACCGGTAAAAAGTGTGTGGCACGTTCAGTTCGGCTCTTTTCTGTCAGCACAGGTGTGTGTGTGTGTGTGTGTGTGTGTGTGTGTGTGTGTGTGTGTGTGTGTGCGCGCAAGCGGCGTCGCGCCCGTCGTAGTTTGAGCAAGTTCAGAAAGTCCTCCAGCCATGTATTTAAGTAAAAATAATCGACCATTCTAACTTACCAGTACATAAGAATTATGCGTTTTGTTGCAAGGCATGCAACTTTGCAAATTTAGTGCTCCATCAGACAGTGTGCCTTTTAACAGTAGTAAATTCTTCAACTCCAGCAAAGTGTGTGTTGTGTTTTTTATCCAAAAGAAAATATTATTGATTCAACTGAAGGAAGAAGTTACTCTGTTGATTATAGGTAAAGATTGATCTACAGTTTACAGCTGTTACGATTAATCGATTCGTTGTCAACTATCACATTAATCAAAAACCATTTAGTTTTTTAAGAAAAAAAGAAATAAAAATTCTCTGATTCCAGCTTCTTAAATGTGAATATTTTCTGGTTTCTTTACTCCTCTATGACAGTAAACTGAATATCTTTGAGTTGTGGGCAAAACAAGACATTTGAGGACGTCATATTGGGCTTTGGGAAACACCAATCGACATTTGTCACCATTTTCTGACATTTTATAGACCAAACAACTACTCGATTAATCAAGAAGATAATCAACGATGAAAATAATAAACCTACTACAGTTTACGGCTAGTTTCACAGTTGAGTGGTATATGCTTATACTACCGCATTGTCTGATCCCTTCACGGTGAAACAGCTTGTTTTGTTAGTAGCTCATTCCTGTAATGAGGCCTGCAAAGAAACAATGAAGTAAAACAAAGCTGTATTTAAGATATTGAGTCATAGAATAATGTCAACAATCTCCGTAGCTTTGTAGGAGTCTGAAACTAAAAAGCAACGTGCATGGCGGTTTCCCAGGCATGTTATGTTAAATCTTTATCATGTCCTACTAAAGCTCACAGCTGTGCTTGCTGGACTGTCCCAAACAGCCTGATGCTGCTTTCGGTCTAAACGAGGCGCATCTGTCCACAGTCTCTGGTACAGGAAAGGGGCAGATGTCTCAGCCCAGCCCCGGGCTACGAGGCTCTTGTCTGGGGCCTTCCATACAACTTCCCAGGGGACCTCTTTTAAGGCAGACTACCCCCCGCCCAACATGATTCTGCGCGCATGTGTGTGTGCTTAAGAGCACACGAGCGATTCCAGCCAAACGAATTTCTCCTGAATTCTCGAATCACTGAAGGAGGTTACAAAAGGCCAGAAGCGGCGGCGGATGTGCTTGTGCTCTCTTTACAAAAACAAAGAGAGGGAGGGGGGAGAGAAAGAAGTAAAGCAGGGTGAGGATGACCAAGAGGTTGACTGAGGTAACCGTGAAAAAGCAGTGGTATACGCAGAGAGAGAAGAAAAAATGTAAGATTTAAAAAGGGATGAAGGAGGAATGATTTGGGGGGGTTGGGCTGCAGCGTAGACCACCCAACCGCCGTCTCCTGACCTAGCGTGCTCTTAACAGCCTCAATTCTTCCACTGGAACCAACGCTCAAAAGAAACCAGCCCCTATGTTTAGCTTGTAAATGTTTAACCATCAATCAACATCATAAAACCCTCTCTGGATCCTGACTGGATGCTCTCTCTCTAGTCACTTCTAGCAGGTCCCTTCTACTTCTCATCTCTTCCTCCCCAACCCCCCCTCCTCTTTTTATTCCCTCAGCTCCTCGGCGGCGGTGGATGCTGGGCATATGCCACACTGCCACTCCCCTTTCCCTTTTCAAATCTGCCCCTCAGCTCCGTGACAGCCATCAATCAGCCGCTGACGCCATGGCGACGGGGCCCCTCGGGGAGCGTTCGTCAGGCCCAGCGTGAATACGCCGGGGTTTTTACGAGCTAACAGAGCAGCGCTCACCTCCCCCACACCTAGACAAAGGCTAGGGTCCAAGGACTTGTACTGTCCACACACACACATATACAAACTATAGCCTGACCCCCAACATCCACAAATTAACACAAGGAGAATGAACATCAGAGCGAAGGGCAACCACAAGATGTCGGGGAGAGCCAACTGCACAGAAAGCACACTGCCCAGACTGACGAGTCACTGTTCCCTCATTTGCTTAATGTTTTCCATGTTATGAAAATTGTCTCCGTCAAACCACGAGCTGCAATCTAACATCTTATGTGTTGTTTAATCTTTCACAGCCGGTCGGAGGATGTTTCCTCACTGTAATACAGGGGAAATTGCAAAATAATATAAGAAATTAGTTCAGTTGCTATTATTATGTAGGGCTGACCTGAATGCTTCGAAGCTTCGACCATTGCCATGGAAATGGACCTCCACATCAGTAATCGAATGCTTCTTTTTTTTATATATAAGTACATAATAATAAAGTATAAATCCAAAAATAGCCCATGAAATAAGGAATAATCCCAAACATCATCCATATTCAACATATAATACATAACATATAACATATAATTATTCTTTGTTATGCTCAGATGGATATCGCTGTTTGTTGTGTGTAGAGGTGCGTGCGTGTACAGTAGTGCGGCAGCGGCACTTGAACGGGGGAGATAGACAGACAGGCAGCAGAACGTGTTAGCCTGCTGAGTTGCGTTGCACCGTGAAGCTTCGAAAATTGGTCACCAAAGCTTTGAAGCC
The DNA here is from genome assembly GCA_916701645.2 of Sebastolobus alascanus. Classification (NCBI taxonomy): domain Eukaryota; kingdom Metazoa; phylum Chordata; class Actinopteri; order Perciformes; family Sebastidae; genus Sebastolobus; species Sebastolobus alascanus. Next base: position 1,399,296 of record CAKAOJ020000092.1, read on the forward strand.
CAAAAAATGGTATTCGGGACAGCCCTAATTATTTATGTCTAAAAAGATGTTTTTCTCCAAAATAGATGCAAAGTTTTGAAATCTGTGAGACTTTTCTACATTTTAAGATACAATCACAGCATACAAAAGCATCCAACCCATGCAAGCAACCGAAATTAATCAAAGATATTGCAATCAATTACCATGAAGTCAGCTCTGTGACTTCAGGCTGGTTTCAAACAAAATGCATCCTTTGTCTGTACGAGTGAGCATAATAAGGAATGTGGTTATTGAAAAAGGGCAGAGCCACGCTCCTGCTCCCAGGTCACCTGCCAGATCAGGAGGCCTGTTACCCTGACAACCCTATCTGCCAAGAGCAGGACCAGCATCTCCGCTTTAACCCCTTCCTGTCTGATACCAGCCTACGTACAAACTGGGCTGTGTACCAGTCAACCGGAGAGGACTCCTTAACCTCTAATGTCTTTCCTTGGCTGTGCTGATGCAGCAAAACCTGCATATTTTTTATTAAATTTACAGTACTGATGAAACACAAAGATGGGAACAGCAGCAGCCACTGACCAGCGGTTTCTTTTGAATGCTGACTCAAAACAATGCAGCACTATCTCTAAAATTGCAGAATTATCGAGATGCAAAACACCCATACCATGCAAATATGGGTGTGCTATCATAAGAGGAGCAATGCGCTACCGAATGATGTACTTGTCCTGAGCGATATTTAATAGATTCTGGATCCGAGGCTGCTTTTACAGTTTCAAATTCATTAGGATGATGTCACTGCAGATAAAATGTTTCACTATATAGTTGAGCTACCACACATCAGGGCAGCTGGAAGTCTTCAATCACGCTGTGTGTGTATAAAGTCTTAGAAGTTGTGCAGAACACACAGCAGTTTCTTTTTCACAACTGAGGCGGGGAGCTCGAGCGTGGCGTGGATAGGAGGGAGAGCGCTCGACAGGTCTGACTCAGGACATGCTGACATCAGCATCATTTTCCCAGAAGCCTATAAAGCTCGCTGTTGGGCGCATCATTCGACCCACCGACAGGGCAAAATGACCGATCGTAAATTCAGGAAAAGAAAGAAGAAAAAAAAGATGGCGTCCCAAATTGGATTAGGTAGTTAAATACAGCTCCAAAGGTGCAGTGGGCAAAACAAAATGACTTGCATCTAAAAAAGAAAATGTGCAAAACACCAACGAGAAACATCTTTAAGAGATATTTTATTCCGCCCTCTGTCATTTATTATTTGTATTATTATTATTATTATATATTATATTAGCTTGGGCCACTTAGGCTATTACTAACTCATTTTTAGCTTTTCTTAGGGCTGACCGGAATGCTTCGAAGCTTAGACCGTTGCCATGATAATCAACCTCATCAACCAAGTATGGAATAATAAAGTATAAATCTCCAAATAGCCCATGAAATAAGGAATAATCTCACATTATTCATATTCAATGTTATTATTAGTTATTCTCCGATGGATATCGCTGGTTGTTCTGTGTAGAAATATGTGTCTGTACAGTAGTGCGGTAGCGGCACTAAACGGGGGAGATGGAGACAGACAGACAGAAGAACATGTCAGCCTGATGCGCCGTGCTGCGAAGCTTCGAACACCTTCGAATATTTCTCACCGAAGCTTCGAAGCTCAAAAAATGGTATTTGGGACAGCTCTACATTTTCTTTATCTCATGTAATTTACCCCATGGCAAAGTAAGCTTTTAAGTGTCTGCATATCTGTGAAGCCCAAAGACAAATTTCCTCACAAGTAGACAATAAAGATGTTTATTCTACACTAAAGAAAGCAGGAAACGAAATCTGACAGACACGATTTTAGTGTGAATCATGATCATTCTTTAAGCTAAAAGGGAATGACAATAACCTGAAGCTGTATCACTCTTGAAGGGGAATGTGGGAGATTTTGTCAGCCCTCGAGTGTTGACAAATAGAGATTATGAGTACTTTGCTCTGATAGCTCCAACGAAAAAAAGTCGGACTCATTGCACAAGCCGAGCTGGAGGCGAATTATTTACACCACTTCTTTCTTAGCCTTGAGAGCAAAAGTTGTTGTCGTCTTTAGCCGAAGACAGAGCAATATGTGCAACGTGTACTCACGTAATCATGGAAGGCTTTTGCTTCGCTGGAGTGGTCACATGTCTCTCTCCTCTCTGGTGCAGCACAGTACAAGTCCCAGAATACGCTGCGGACAAGACAGGTCATGATGCAAACATAACCACAAAAACAACCCCTGGAAATGTTTACAGGGAGACGACAATATTATCACTTACCACCACCAGGAATGTAGGAATCCAGGGGGTTCTCCGAGTGTTATGTTTTTCTCCCATCGGATCTAGGAAAAGGGGGATTTCAATAATTATCCATGGGTGGCATTTAAATACATTTTAATATTGTTGTTCCTAAAAGAGCACATGCAAGACATTTACATAAAAGTGTTTAAATTAGGGCTGTCAAAGTTAACGCAATAATGCAAATTTGTTTTAACGCCACTAATTTCTTTAATGCATTAACGCAACTTGTGATTTTTAGATTGTAGCGGGCTCAGTTTTAAAGCTAGAGTGAAGATAATAGAAACTAGAAACTTAAGGAATCCATTGGTACCAACAATGGGGAAGGATGTTAAATAACGCTCCAAACTTGCACTCAATTTTTGCAAGGAAAAACTGGCATGGCAATTTTCAAAGGGGTCCTTTGACCTCTGACCTCAAGATATGTGAATGAAAATGGGTTCTATGTGTACCCACGAGTCTCCCCTTTACAGACATGCCCACTTTATGATAATCACATGCAGTTTGGGGCAAGTCATAGTCAAGTCAGCACACAAGTCAGGACTTGAGTTTGCCTTGTTATGATTTGAGCATATTTTTTTTTATAGTAAATGCAGTACCTGTGAGGGTTTCTGGACAATATCTGTCATTGTTTTGTGTCATTAATTGATTTCAAATAATAAATATATACATACATTTGCATAAAGCAGCATTTTTGCCCACTCCCATGTTGATAAGAGTATTAAATACTAGACAAATCTCCCTTTAAGGTACATTTTGAACAGATGAAAAATGTGTGATTAATCACATTTAACTATGTACAATCATGTTATTAATCGTGATTAAATATTTCAATCGATTGACAGCCCTAATTTAAATACAAAAAGGACATTATTGAACTTTTCCCCCATAATTTCACATACCTCTGATAAAAAGGTCTGTGCAGACTTCTGTGCTCCTATGTGCAACAAATACTCATAGACGTACAGAGCCAACCTGTGTGGAAAAAAAAAACACAACATTTATTTTAACCAACATGATGAAAAATAAACGTCAAAAAAACAGCAGATTGAATCTTCTTCAACGGGGCACACTGAGTGACTAGAGTCGGGCACAGGCCCTGTGAACAATGGCTGCCAAATAGCCTATGCCAAAAAAATGAAATGGGGGACTGTGTTAACCAAGCCAGCTGGGTGAGATTCACCAAGAAGGTTAAAGGAAAGTGCTCTAAAGCAACAGCATAATTTAACCATCGTGTTGTGATAAAAACACATAAGCTGTGTATTAGCTGGGGTCCAGTATCCTGGTGCCACTGATGGGGCTGAGGGAAATAAAAAACGGAGCCTCTCCAAAAGCGCAACAGAGAAAACAATGTACTGTGTTAGCAAAGGCGGTGTTATTGTTTTCAGCCTCTCCGTGCTCCAGACTGAATAACCGCACAATTACGAGACTACAGACGGTGAAAACACAACCAAACTGAGCTCGTAAAGACACAGCAAAACGCAGAAAACACAGCTCGGAGGAGGAATGGCGAGCAGACAAGGCGGTTCATTCAATTCAATCCTCGGTAGGAGGAAATCGCCTCTTGCTTAGCCCGTCCAGCGAACAACAAGAGAGGAACTTACGAGGCTAAAAAACACACATTATAAAGGATTGTGAGCTTACTTTTCTCTCGCTTGGCCGTCCGACGGCACCGGGGTGCCTTTGCCTTTGGGGAACATTGTTTTGTGGTGGAGGACGACCGCCTTTTCTGGGTTTTTTTCTCCGTTATTTCATCTGTCAGATCATCGCGGCCGCGACCCTCTCGCACTCCAACCGCACTCCTCCTCCTCCTCAACCCCGACGACTCAACCGAGCCTGGTCCGGGGGGGGAAGAGGCGGGGCCAAAAGCCTGATTGATGCAGCCCGCAGCCAATGAGAGCTCGATGTTTTCTCTTAAGGTCTGCCTCGTCGTGCTTTCAGTTTTGTTGTGTTGACGTTGGTATCAAAGAGCGTAATTTAATGAAGATTATTTTAATAATTCCCCCTGTTGATTCTGACCCATGCAGTGTTAATGAAATATTCCGGCAATTAAGAAAAAATTTTATTTATTTTTTCTCTTTCCAAAATAATACAATAAAATAAATGTATATATAGGCTATATCATACTCTATAATATACTCTGCTATATATTAATATACTCTGCTATATTTGCACTACCATTTGCACTATTTGCACCATTGGCACACTGTCACTTCACTGATGTACTTATGTTATCTTATTTTTATTTTTATTTTATTTTATCTCACTTTATTCTATTTGATTGTATCTTTTTAAGGTGTATTGGTGTTGGGACTTGTTGTCTAAGCTACTGGATGCCTAAATTTCCTTCGGGATCAATAAAATATCTATCTATCTATCTATCTATCTATCTATCTATCTATCTATCTATCTATCTATCTATATAGGAAAGAATCTCCAATACAAGAAATATTTTTAATATAAAATAATTATGATATATCATCTCGAAAATATGGGCTTTTAAGTGTATTAATTATTAGCAACTTATATGAAGAACAATTGGGTTTAAGAACCCCAAAATGGTGATGATTTAGGATAGAATAATTGTTTTCCCTGTTTGTTTTTACCAACACATTGGAGGTTAAAGGCAATTTTATATTTCTTTTAACCCTCCATTTTTATTATTTGACCAACAGTAGTAATTTTATTAGATACATTCAGTCAATTTGTGACCTGTCTGATAACCTGGGGCTTCATACCAAAATGACTCTATATTTCTATATTTTATTAAGTGTATTAATTACCAGCAACTTATAGGAAGAACAATTGCTTCATCAGAACCAAAAAATGGTGATGATTTGGGTTAGAATAATTGTTTCTCTTACATAAGAAATAAGAAAATGTTAAAGTTAGATTTTTTACTTTATTCACGTCAAACTCAGAGCCCTGAAAATATTTCCGTTTTTTTTTTTACCAACAGATTGGAGGTTAAAGGAAAGTTTATTTCATTAGATAGATTTTATTAGATACATTCAGTCAATATTTCTGATTCGTCTGGGGCTACCAAAAGGGTTCTGTATTTCTATATTATATTAAGTGTATAAATTATCAGCAATTTATAGGGAGAACAACTGCTTCATCAGTTCACCATGTTTGGGGATAGGATCATTTTCTCTGACATAAGAAATAAGAAAATGTATAATACGGAAAAGGATTAGGGCCACATGCGAAAGATGTATTTGAGTTTGAGATTAAAGTGAATCAAATTAGAAGTCTGAGAATAAATAAATAAGTAAATAAAGTATAAATCTGACTTTAATCTCAGAACTCAAATAGGCCTACATTTCTCACGAGGCCATAATCCTCATTGCAAATCAATAAAAAGTCTCAGATGAGATCATTGTTGGTTCAAAGGTCACTTGAGCATGGAAAACATTAAAACAGTTCTTACATAGGCCTATTGAAGCCAGGTAATAAAATAAAAAATAAACACTGTTTACAGTTTTTCTAGTATCCATAAAGGTTTGTATTATTGTTTTATTAAAATAAGTTTATGGACAATACTCAATCTACACTCATGTTTTTTAGCAGCAGCCCCTAAATATGAGGTAACTATAGTTCCACCTTAAAAATGTGGACGTAACAGTCTCACTACAGGGGAAGGTCTCTCTCTCTCTCTCTCTCTCCCTCTCTCTCTCCCTCTCTCTCTCCCTCCCTCCAGTGGTGAAACTGTTGCGTAAAGCTGTAGCATGAGTGTGCATGTGTGTGTTTATAAAGTTGTTGAGGATTGGCTGAAATGAGAAGAGGTCCGGTGGTCAGCCGGTGTTCATGTTTAGTAGCCGACGGTTCATTAGACACTTGAAGGACTTTATCTCGATTTCACCACAACTTTAAAACCAGGTAAGCCATTTGATTTACTTTGTTTTCAGAGCGCTGTGATTACTGCTACTACTTGTTTAGCAGAATGCATAGCAGGCTTTTATATAGTCCACCTAATATTGGTTGGCAGCAGAAGTTCACTGTGAATGTGCTGGTATGTCTCATTTCTCTAGAAGTCACTGTAAAGGTCACTGCAGCTCCTGTCAGCAATAACAGGAAAAACAGGTGACCACTGCACGCAGTTGTGGTCAAACACCATGAATGCCTCATTCAGCTGCTTAAAATAGTTTGTATGTGCCTTGGAGTAGTGTCTGTCTTGTCTCTGCTTGATTAAACATGCTGTAAAAAGACAAGTCCCAGCCTGCATTTTCAGAAAGACTGTAAAATTGCAAATTGGCTGTAATAGGCCTACCATTAAATGCTACAGGGTTTTAATCACATATTGGCATTTCAGGTTTCTCCTGATCCCTGAGTGAGTTAGGGGGCAAATGTTGAGCAATTCCTCGGACAACAAACTTGTGCAGATTATTTAAAGCGTCGTAGGTTGGAGCACTGGTCCAAAATGACTGCAGGTCAACAGGCTATTAACATTACAAACTTCTGCCTTTGGGTAGTGGTGCAACACTTGCTGACCCCCGAACTACAACAGGGAGAGTTAATGTTAGATGAAAGTGTCTATGAATGAATCCCAAACAGATCTGACTTCCACCAACTACCCAAGAAGCACCTTTAAACCTGGAGCTGGTGTTTCTACATCAGGACATGTTCCAGATGTGATGCCAAGGAATCAGTAAACTTGCCTTTTGGAAAAGGCCCCTGTTTTACACCCGTCTACAACTAATACTAAAATACTTTATTGATCCCCAGAGGGAAATTGGGGCATTACAGTTGCTCTTGTATAAACATAAGAAATGTAAGAAAATAGAAATAAAGGAGTATGTAACATGTAAATCATGTACATATTGCTACAATATAAACAATCTATATGTAAAGAAATATAAGTACTAAAAATAAAAATAAGAAAATGAGTACAAATAAATAAATATTTACAAATATTTGCATTAAGAGGTGCAATATATAACATATAACCACAGTGCAAAAACGTAAACACAAAATGCTTAAAAGTGGGATCTATTAAGTGTGTGATGCAGCATGTTGATGATGAGGCGACCATTTTGTTTAATTTGAATCACAGGTTTGTAATGATTATATTTTTCCAAGTCTAAATTAACGTGGACAGTGTTTTGGTTTTACTTTAACATATTCTTGTGTTTCCTGCCCGTGTAGTTGCGAGTTATTATGACGTCAGAGGGGAAACATGCAGACGCCATGCAGGACCCTCTGTTCATCCAGGAGAGCGAGGAAACGTACAGAAACCCCACCGAAGTGAAAATGAGTCAGATCGTGCTGCCGTGTCACGCCAATCACTGTGGAGAGCTGAGTGTCGGGCAGCTGCTGAAGTGGATGGACTCCACAGCCTGCTTGTCTGGTAGGAAAACACCGGAAAAACTCTCACTTGTTGCTTTAATTAATCTCTCAGTAGTTCTTCTTACTTCTCAGCTTCACTACTGATGATAAAACTATAAGGGCAAATTAAATACATTAAAATGTAAACAAGTCTTTCTGTGTGATAGATTATTTCTGTATGCCTTTATAGATGCACATATTTACAGCTCATGAGCTTCCACTTATTTGCAGATGCTTTGTGACTTTGTGCTGCACTAATTAAATATTTGTGTAATCGCTCCTCATCCAGCTGAAAGACATGCAGGTTGTTCCTGTATCACTGCGTCTGTGGACGACATCCATTTTGAACACACCATCGGGTAAAGTATTAACCTTAATGCTGCTCTGCCAGGGTTTCTCTCTCAATGTCTCACAGTACAGACGTCCAGATTGTGTTGATACTATCATCACTGCTCCGTGTTGATAGTAAAGACAAGCGTCTCTGTCTGTCTACTCCAGGGTTGGAAAGGTTGTCAACATCATAGCAAAGGTCAACAGAGCCTTCACGTCCAGTATGGAGGTTGGTAGATATTGTTTTTGATAGTGAACCTTCATTTTATTTCAGAAAAATGAAATGCACGTGGTGATTGTTTTTCATTTCAGGTGGGTATACAGGTGAACTGTGAGGACCTTTACACCGACAGGCAGTGGAAGGTTTGCCACGCCTTCGCTACCTTTGTCGCCAGACGAACTGAAGCTGGGAAGGTAAGGGACGAGAACCGAAATATGCATTTTACTGAAGCTAGTTGAAGATCCCCTGAGTGTGTGTGTGTGCTCTGTGTACACAGGTACAGCTGAAGCAGGCGCTTCCTCGCACACAAATGGAGCAGATTGAGTACAGCCTGGCAGCAGAGCGCAGGAGGATGAGGCTCATCCACGCTGAGATCATTACAGACCTACTGAGCAGCAGCACAGCTCAGCTGGGTACAGGCTGTAGACACAGAGCTTCATAACACGGCACCGTTGCACATATTTAAAATCAGATTGATTAAAGCTCCTTGTTCTCGCACTCTCACCAGGAGAATGCCAGGAGCACCACGACGCCGTGCCGGCTGAGCGGACACGAGTGGAGAGCGTGGAGCTGGTGCTACCGCCGCATGCCAACCACCAAGTCAGCACTTTTGGGGGCCAGATCATGGCCTGGATGGAGAATGTGGCTACAATTGCAGCAAGGTCTGTACCTAGTTTTTTTTGTTTTTCGCAGTTTATTTTTAAGAAATATACTTTTTCACTTTCTTGCTGAGTTGAGACGAGATGAGAAGATCAAAATCATATGAAGCTACAGCCAGGAGTCGGCGAGTTTAGCTTAGCTTAGCCTGGTAACGAAATCCACCTAACAGCATTTCTAAAGCTCACTAATTCACACATTATAGCTTGTGTGTTTAACAACAAGCTGTGGTTTTACAGGGAGTTATGTGTAGGTCTATTTCTTTGCCGGGCGCAGGGTCTTTGTTGCCAGTAAACTACCGGAGACTCCAGGAAGCCACTGCACCCGGCCAAGAATTAGTCCTACACAAACCCCTCCCATAAGAGCACAAATAGTCTTTTTTACACTTCAGTATTTGTACGGATTAAACAAACAAGATAAAACATGGTAATTATTGAGCTTTAGAGATGCTGGTAGGTCGGTTTATTACCTTTTGGACAGAGTCAGACTAGCTGTTTCCCTCTGTTTCCAGTTTTTTTGCTGAGCTAAGATACCTGGCTGTAGCTTCATATTTAACGGGGAGATACCGAGAGTGGTAGCGATCTTCTCATCTAACGCTCGGCAAGAAAACAAATAAGCATATTCGTACTAATTCTTAACAAATCCTAGTTAGCTGAGGCTATTTGTAACGAGTCCTCTTGAGGTTCCTCTTTTTTCTTCATATTTTGATCTAGTCGCTTGTGTAACGCTCACCCGACCCTGAGGAGTATAGACATGTTCCATTTCCGTGGCCCGTCTCACATCGGTGACCGACTGGTGCTGAAAGCCATTGTTAACAACTCCTTCAAGCAAAGGTGAGTCTACACATAATGAAGCAAATAAAAGCACACATAACTCCTCAAATAAAGGTTTGCAATGTGTCTCTATAACTTAAAGTTTTTACTGTCCGTCTGTGTGCATGCACGTCTTTCTCTGAACCCACACGACTGCATACCCGGTGTGCTCTAGCATGGAGGTGGGAGTGTGTGCCGAGGCCTACCAGGGCGGAGAACCTCTGCGCCATATAAATAGTGCTTTCATGACCTTTGAGGTGCTGGACAGTGACAGGAAGCAGTGCCCGCTACCACGGATACGACCTGAGCCTGTGGTGAGTTTTCTTAGTGTCCTGTTGCTGCCTGAGAGACCATAATGTACAGTGAAATATAGAGCCAAAAAAAAAGCAAAATTTCAGTATCAAGTTCACAAAATAAACATCTTTTTGTGAGGATTTCAGCATTAAGTTTTTCCATGTTTTATAGGATGGGAAAAGACGATATCAAGAAGCTATTGCCAGAAAGAAGATTCGCCTTGATAGGTTTGTACCTCCCCTGATACATCAGAAGGCTGACATGGTTTATTGCAGATATGTACTGCATATTGTTGGCAGTGTAAAAGTTGCTTCATCTGCATTTTCTATCTCCCAAAGGATTCACCATAGTGTCATCTGCTCCCTTTAAAAATGTGTATCTATTACGTTGGGAAAAGTAGGTTTTGAGCGTAAAGTGGCTTTTTGTGCATGAATCATAAAACATTTTTAAAAAAAATACATTAAAAAAACATTCTTTTCTCAACATAATAAATACACATTTATTATGTTAGAAGAGTATGTTTTGAGCGTAAAGTGGCTCTTAATGCATGAATCATAAAACGTAAAAAAAAACAACAACAAATACATTAAAAAAACATTCTTTTCCCAACATAATAAATACAAATTTATTACGTTAGGAAAAGTATGTTTTGAGCGTAAAGTGGCTCTTCGTGTATGGATCACAAAACATAAAAAAATACATTAAAAAACATACTTTTCCCAACTTAATAAATACACATTTATTATGTTGGGAAAAGTATGCTTTGAGCTTAAAGTGGCTCTTCATGCATGAATCATAAAACATAACAAAACAACAACAACTACATTGAAAAAAACAAAAACAATTATAGTGCCTGATTGCAGTATAAAGCACTGGAAGTAATACAGAAACAGTGTCATCGTTGCTTCGTTTGTCCAGTGTTGTGCTACACAATCCATTATTTACAATTCTCTGCAGCAGCACATGACTTGGCAGAGCAGCATATCACAGTTGAGCAGACTTTGGTGCCGAGTCTGTCGAGCATAATAAGTTCATTGTTCAACTGTAAAATACCCGGCGTCCAGTATAATCTTATAACCAAATGTGTTGAATCATTGCTAGAACAAAACGCTTATCAGATCTTCCTTTTGTCCCTGAATGTAAATCATTTTGCCCTACGTGTTTACAGGAAATACATTATCTCCTGCAAGCAAACGGAGGTGCCCCTCTCTGTGCCCTGGGATCCAAGTAACCAGGTATTGCAATCTCTGGCAAACAGAGGCACACACGCTTAGTGAAGCTTATTAGATATATTGCCTCTGTATTCGAGAGTTCAGACTGTGCTTTGTTTTTTAGATTTACCTGAGCTACAATAATGTATCGGCCCTGAAACTATTGGATACCAGAAACAACTGGGTATTAACTTCTGAGAAAAACAAGGTCAGTATTGTTTGTATTGTCATCCAGGATATAGCTTGTTAAATAGATACAGCTGTTGTGATTCCAGCATGCATTCTGATCTGTATTATTCTGGACAAGCTGCATAGTCAAAGTCCTGGAGGTACGTAGGCCCATATTGCTTTAATTAAATTGTGGAATAACACAGAATAAGTCAGAAAAGTTTGTCTAAAGCTGAAACCGTAAACTTACTTCTGCTCCACCCCTCTCCAAAAGTCCTTTTCAGAGATTTAGAGACCTGAATATATAGTCGCCCTCAAAATATGTATAATTACCATAATGTATAATCTCTCATGCACCCACCAGTTAATGTGACAGTTTTGACAGCAGGAAAACTCGACGTGTGCACATTGGAATAACTGGAACGAATTCTATTTATAGACACAGAACCCACCTCCTCTTCGTGGATGTGCTCCTCTCTTTAGGTCAGACTGTACACGCTGGAGGAAAACCACATGCTGTGTTTCAAGGTGGAGATGCACGTCAGCGTACCGGCGGAGCAGACGTTCCATCTCCTGTCAGACCTGAGGAGGAGGAAGGAGTGGGACCACCACTATGAGTCAGTATGAGGAGCGTCATCTGGCGCACAAAAACTTACAGTTAATTTAACAGCAGAATGGGCTTAAAGGATCATTCTGATGTTATTTTATGTTTTTCTTATTTTCAACATTGTAAAAACACCAAAACCAAGGCCCACTTGTTTGTACAGAAGATGTAAATCTTTAACAATGGTTCACAAATATTAGGACTGTGTATTGGCAAGAATTGTCAACTACAGAATTTATCGCCAACTATTTTGATGAATCGATTAATCGGTTTGAGTAATGTTTTAAGGAGAAAAAAAAGTAAAAAATTCTCTGATTCCGGCTTTTTATTTGTGAATATTTTCTGGTTTCTTTACTCCTCTATGACAGTAAAGTGAATATCTTTGAGTGGTGGACAAAACAAGACATTTGAGGACGTCATCTTGGGCTTTGGGAAACACTGATCACCATTTTCTGACATTTCACGGGCCAAACAACTAATCGATTAATCGAGAAAAATAATCAACAGATTAATCGACAATGAAAATAATCGTTAGTTGCAGCCTGAGATGCAATGTTATTCTGCATGAAATATAAATTATTTGTATGTTTGCACATATTGAAAGCCCACACTGTGACGCTGCAGCAGTTATGTGGACTGGCTATTGTAAACAAAATGAATTAAACAAGTTACAGAATTACTTATTAGACTTAAGTGATAGTGACGGCAGCGTGAGACGTTAATTCTACATCTTTAATATTTGCATTTTGCTCATTACTTTGTGGCCCCTGCAGGGAGTGTGAGCTGATCAACCAGGCAGATGAAGAAGACACCCTTTATCGCGTGGCCACACCGTCTATCAGTAAAGGGGGCAAAGGTCAGGACTTTATCTTGCTGGCATCCAGGAGGAAGCCTTGTGACTCCAGGTGTTGTAACATACTACATAATAAACAACCTGCTCATGTCCTTTTACTCTTTGTTTTTTCATTTCACTGCTGTGTTTTCTTCATTTTGACTATCCCATATGTTTCTTGATTTCCTTCTCCACCTTATATACTATATTTTTATGCAACCAGTTATTGCATTACTGCCTCTTGCTTGCTCTCTCATAAAGTCCCATGATGCTATCCTCGTTTGTCCCTCTCAGGGATCCGTATCTGATCGCTCTGCGTTCTGTCACTTTGCCCACTCACCCTCCCACCGAGGACTACACCAGAGGAGAGGTGCTCTGTGCTGGCTTCACAATCTGGGAAGAGTCCAGCGCCGTCACCAAGGTTGGCCAAATCAGAAGGGCACATTACTGCACCCAAACACTAACAATTCACAACCAAAGTAATTACAAGATGCAGTGGTTTAACTGATGTGTTTTGCTTCAGATCACCTACTACAACCAGGCCACGCCGGGCGTCCTCCCCTACATCTCCACGGACATCGCCGGCCTCTCCTCCAGCTTTTCCAACACCTTTTCTGCCTGTAGTCACTTCCTGGAGGCCAACAAGGACAGCCTGGCTGCTCAGCCGCCCTCTGCACTGTGACACAACACCGCCGCCACGGTCTCACTGTCTTCATCCCATTTTCACCTCTGTTGTGGAGGCGCTGTGCTCTTCAAGAGCCCAAAGTTGAATGTAAGCATCTCACCCTGAAATTACAAACGTTTTTGCAATGGATTTTTAGTTTCTTTCACATCTTTAAACCTCAGTTCTCACTGTGTGACTTTGTTCATTCTTAAAATGAGAGAAATTCTCTATAGTGATAATAATAAGGATAAAGATATACAGTTTATTAAAGAACTTGCTACTTGTTTTCAGCAAGATTAATAGGTATGAAGCAAGAGTGCACAATGTGTTTGAGTCTCTTGGATTTTAAGCCTCTTAAGTTTTATTAGAGCTAATATATTATGGAACACTCTCTGTGTCTCTACTAATTTATAGATCAGTGAATCACATTTTGGTACATAGGTTTATAGATCAATAAATCATATTTTGGTACATAGGTTTACCTATTTAACAATCGATTTTCTTGAGACAGCCATGCTTTTAATGGTATTGCCAGTTTTTTTGTTGAAGCTGAGCTGTTTTAATCAGCCTCTTTTGTTATAGTTTATTTTCTACCTCCTTAATGCAGTTTTTAAACTATTTTGATTAAGACTTTAAAGTGTAAAGATGCCGTTTTGTTTTGAGACAATGCTGTATAGTTTTAGAGGACAACTCTTGCACTGATTGTATGATATGTTGACATTCAATGGCCAAGTATCTCACATGTCAAGCTGTCTTGATTTTGACTGAAACAATAAACACAATTGACCAGTGGATTATGCTCATTTGAGCTGTTGTGTTGGTGTTCAACTCCCTCACCCTGCATTCCTACCATTCCTTAACCGTTTTTTATGAAGAAAAACACAGCTGGCAGCTGTATCCCACTGTAACTTGTGACTTTAGGGTTGTAATAGTTGCAGAGGAGCACAGTGGAGTCTAAGTGAAACAGAAAGCCTGTGACTGGGGTTTAAAGGAGCTGACTGCTCTGCTTGCTTTCCAGGTATTGTGTTTGTTCCATGATCATCCTGTTATGCTCACACTGCTTCCCGAACAGCAAAACAGGGAAGAGCATAAGCGAATGCATCTGTGATGAAACATTTTATGTCGGTACAGTGTGAAATTTCAGGTAAAACGTTAAAATACTGTCGAGCCAGTCACTTATCCTGCGAAATGAATCAGTCCAAAGCATCCTGATGAGTGTGTTGGCCTGCAGCTTGATGCTCGCTGCCAGTTCACACCACTCTGCGGGTCACTGAACAGCGTCTCATCTGATGTGTGTTATTCTCTCAGACCTCAGTCAGTGAGGCAAGCTGCCCCCCGAGGGCCGTCATCAGTGCCCACTCCCCAGAATCCTCTCTGTTTTAGGAATGAAGCAAGCACCTGCCCGTCCCCGCTGGCTCCTTCTGCCTCTGACGGAATACTTTCTATCTTTGGTTCTCGACACTTTAGCTCGATAGACTGGTCTATCAACTCCTTTTGTCTCTCTGCAACCTGTTGTCTGTCTTCTGGGAGGCAGCCTTGCCTGAGAGCTAAACATATTAATGATGTTCATATCTCTAATCTCTAAGGAAGGACTTTTAAAGTTAAATATATCCTATAAGTTGTCGACATTGTCTGACCTCTTCCTCCAAATTTTAAACAAATTTGATCCAGCTCGCTCCTCGAGTATCTGTAATGGGTGTCTAAGCATCTTTAACTTTCGAAGGGACAGACAACCAAAATCACATATTGATATCTTGGAGATTTTCTCAG
Organism: Sebastolobus alascanus; assembly: GCA_916701645.2. Lineage (NCBI taxonomy): Eukaryota > Metazoa > Chordata > Actinopteri > Perciformes > Sebastidae > Sebastolobus > Sebastolobus alascanus. Next base: position 1,414,486 of record CAKAOJ020000092.1, read on the forward strand.
TGTAGTTTATGTGAAAGAGAATACATTTTGTAACAATATACAATTTAATGTCATGCAAATAAAACATGAAACCAAACCTCGGGATGTTGTCGAGCATCACTTTAAGATTCTTAATACATTTATTCTTGCCAAATTTTACTGACTGATGGCACTGTCGGAATGATTTGGGCCACTTTAATCAAATTGATACAATATTTCCTATTACCTATAAAAATGCTAAAATATCAACTGAATTATTGGCCATAATTTTTTTCTAAAAGCATATCTATCAATCATATCCCTCCAGGTCAACCCTCACCACCACGTGCTCCATTCAACCTCCGCCTACAGTGTAAACACAACTAACCACGTGACCCGGAAGTGAGAGACGGAAAGCTTTGCTACCGACTACAACAAGTTCTCTTTATACATCCATCACTACTACACGGTTATTAATACCGTATACAGAACTAGCGACCGTATTTAATCGACATTGGCAGCGACAGTATGAGTCAGGAGTGTATGATAAAGTTACAAACTGCAACAAGAGAAAAACTCAGAAAATTTAACTCTCTGCGAGGTGAGTTTTCTATCGTTTCCTCCTCCTGTGTTTAGCTTAAAAACCATGCAGGTATTGTTATTATTTATTTGTATGTGAAGTGGGTGTTTCATTATCAGCTGCTATTTCTCTGGCTGAAGATCGGGAGGTGCAGCCCGGTGAGTTTTGGGATGTGGTGGTGGTGACCGCTGTGGATGAGAGCCAGAGAGAAGCTTACGAGCTGCAGATCAGAGAGAAAGTGGACAGGAAGGAGCTTCCTCTCGGAGCTCACTACAAGGTCTTCTCTGATCCGCCTGGGTCTAAAATAGGTGAGTGAGTCACACTGTTTCATTTCACTGTTGTTGCTGAGGGGCATCAACAAAGCACGACATTATTATTATTATTACTAATATGAGCTTGTGTTTTTCCAGGGAATGGGGGCTCCACTCTGTATGCACTGCAGCAGCTCAATGACATCTATGGGGAGGCTCTGTGCAGGCTGAGAGTCATCCTCATCCATGCAGGTTGGACATTTCACTGTTTTTTTTGTTGCTGTTGGACATTAAAATAAAGTACAAATAAAATATTTGTTTCAATGCTTTTCCTCCGAAGCATGCTGGGAGGGTTGCAACTATTTTCACTATTCACTATCAATCTGCCGAATACCTTGTTGATTAATCTATTGATGGTTTGGTCCACAAAATGTCAGGAAATAGTACAATTTTACTGCAGTCCAATTGTTCTCAGTTCAAAAACAAAGAGATTACACACACACACACACACACACACACACAAACATACACATAAAATCACCATTCTAATGGAATAAGCAGCTATACTTTAATTAACATATTGATGTTATGACCTTCATCACCGCTTCGCACGTGAAACAGTCCAAATCAGTCACAGTCACAGTTACTGTTGCATCCATGTGAGATCATTTATTTTCACATTTAAGAATCCAAAAATAAAATTTGGCAACACAGCAGAGTCTAACATGAGTTCAAAGACTGCACACACACTTTTTACTTACTCAAGTAAACTCTGTCTCTCCACTTCTGCTTTCAGCAGGGGTTCATCATCATGTAATTAACTCTAACAGATTTAAAAAAAATCACAAAAGACAGAAATACATATTTTTCCATAATGCGGCATATTGTGAAAATAAATACAGTGAACACAGTTGCTTTAACACGTGATGATACCAAAACATATGAGTAGTTAAAATGTGTGGCATCTTCCAAATTATTCTGAGGCTTTAAAAGAAAGTGTCTAAAACTGTCTTTTCATTAAGACGGTGAAATTTAAATCAATATTTTTCCTTCGCCATTTTATTCTAAAGTTTAGGGGTTGATTGCAAATGCTCAGACATTTTAGATAGTGCACGTACTGCATGTGACGTTTCCCACTTCTCATCATTCCAGGAGGGCTGAGTCAGCGTCTGCCCAGCGCCAGCGCCCTGGGGAAGATCTTCACCGCCGTGCCGCTGGGTGACCCTCTCTACCAGATGCTGGAGGTCAAACTGGCCTTGTATGTGGATTTCCCCTCCCATATGAAGCCTGGCGTACTGGTGACGTGTGCAGACGACATAGAGCTCTACAGTACTGCGGAGGATGAGAGTATTCGGTTTGACAAACCTGGCTTCACAGCTTTAGCTCACCCATCCCCGCTGTCCATTGGGACGACCCACGGAGTGTTTGTGTTGGATTCAAATGAAAAGTCCTCTCACTCTGAAATGGAGAACACTTCCTGCCTGCGCTTTCTGCACAAGCCGAGCATCGACAAGATGCGAGACACTGGAGCTGTTTGCAAAAGGCGGAGTGGTTGTTTTTCTCTCTCCGACACTGAGTTCGTCTACACAGACAGCACCTATTATGTTGACTTTGACACTGCAAAGTCTCTTCTGAATCTGCTGAAGGAGTTGGGTCCTCTGGACTGCGAGGTGGACGCATACGGGGACTTTCTCCAAGCGCTGGGCCCTAGAGCGACGATAGATTACACCAGCAACACGGCGAATGTCACCAAAGAGGAGAGCAGTCTGGTGGAGATCCGCCGAAAGATCTTCCATCTTCTGAAAGGGACTCCCTTGAATGTCATCCTCCTGAACAACTCCAAGTTTTACCACATTGGAACCACGTCAGAGTATCTCTTTCACCTCACCGAGGACGAGACGCTGAGGAGTGAGCTGGGTCTCCTGTCGTCTGCCTTCAGCGTACATATGAATGAAAACGCCTCCTCAGGATGCTGCGTTATGTACAGCGTCCTCGATCCCAGTTGCTCTGTGGGAGCTGGATCAGTGGTGGAGTACTCCAGACTGGGAGCAGGAGCCTCCGTCGGTGGGGGCTCCATCGTCAGCAGCTGCTGGGTCAGTGCAGGCCGCTCGGTGCCTGATGGAGTCTTCATGCATTCACTGTGTGTGAACTACAAGCACCAAACCAGGTTTGTAACCGTCGTCTTTGGGATTAAGGACAACCTGAAGCGCAGCGTGGAGTCCCCTGCTCACATGGAGGAGCTGAAGCTGTTTGGTTTGAGCCTGGCAGAGTGTCTGTCCCACTGGGGGATGAAAAATGAAGTCCTGAGGTTCTCCGGTGATTCATCCAGCTGCAGTTTGTGGAACGCTTGTTTGTTTCCCGTTTGCTCCGATCAGTCAAGCTCGTTCTCGCTGTCTCTGGAGATGCTGCAGGCCGCCCTGAGTGGCTCTGCATTCACCTTACCCAAAGACACAAAGCTGATGTCAATGCAAGAGGCCTTACAGTGTAAGAACCTGGAGGAGATGCTGAAGTTCAGGAAGGGACTGTATGAAGATATCACACAGAGAAAACACAACAATTGAAGTTATTAATTGAGATTGTTACACAGTTATCATGGCGTTCTAAGGGCTGTTATATTTTTTTTTTATAGCAGACCGTTGCTATGTATAAGAGAGCACAGCTCTGATGTCGGACTCTTGCGGAACGTTTTTGTGTCAAATTATTGATTTCTTAAGTAAGTAGCCGTGTAATAAGCGGGATAATGTACAGCTAGCGGGTCATTGTTGTGAAAAAAAAAACCTTCAGGTTGATCTGCTTCGCGTCAGGGTCCACCGCATCGCCCTGTCTGGGTTTATTTCAGAACAATGACTGGCTCGCTCTACATTATCCCTTATTTATGTGTCAGTCAGTTTAAAGAGGACCTATTATGCTTTTGTGCTTTTTGTTATCTTGTTTTTTGTGCATGTAAAAGGTCTGCAAACTTACAAAGTCCACGCCAAAAGGAGAAGATCTGATATGGATTTTGTCATCTGATTTATTGTGGTATAACATTTAATAAAGTTCATCCTCACATTTTTAAGAATTTTGTAAGTTTTTCTAATTGAAAATGTAGCTTTCTGGTGTCTTTTAGAAGCATTTTACAACACTGATCTACATAGATGTGTCCATTGTCTTATAAGTGTGAGACATACATAGGGCACTTTCAACTTCTTAATAGGCCTTTTTTTCACAGCAGACATTTTGTCAGGTATAACATTATTAACTGCCACATTGCAGTAATTGCTGGATTGGGGTCATTGTTAATGTTATTTAGCGTGTTTGATGCACATATTTGTACATATTTCTTACATCTCATTTATTATTTTTATTATTTATTTATTTTGCTCTATATATTTTGCTATATATTGTAGCATTATGTACATCATTTACATTTTACAAACTCCTTTATTTCTATTTTTCTTATATTTCTTTATGCTTATATATAAGAGCAACTGTAACATCCCCCCGGGGATTAATAAAGTATTTCTGATTCTGATCTTTTCCTGCTATGACACGTCAACATGTCTGCTGTGTAAAATGTATACTAAATATATACTAAATATACATATATAAAATATTTATAGAAATTTTTACCGTACACACACACACACACACACACACACACACACATACACAGTCACACTGAAACACTCCTGCTGTCATTTGGAGGGAGATCAGTTGTCGTAGTTGTTAGGCTTTCCACTCAAAGGTGTTTATTTTTAGCCCACAGCCATGATCCCCCCTTTATCTGGACCTGTGCAATTGTGGCAGAGTGAGAGATTGTATTACTGCTTTACCAAAGTATACAGCACACAATACAAGAGAAAAGAGACCTTATCAATGGGAAATTACAAATCAAGACCGTCTCAGACGTGCACAGGTAATGGCTCGGTGTGTCTGTGATTGTGTGAGGAGGATATTATTAATTTCAGATGTGTCCACAGGACTGACAACGAGGTTTGAATTGAAGAAGGAACGCCTGGAGAGGTGTTACTGCTGGCTGCCATCACTCTCTATCACAAACACTGTGACAACAATGTCACACAAGCCTTTTTAAAACTGTTAATATACTGTGTATTATAGTAGAGCTCAAATACAGTTGTTTAAAGTATATTTTGGAAGTCAAATTTGAGTATTTCTGCATATGGGCAATAATAAGCGATGGAAATTATATTATTAAATTGTTCAGTGGTGGAATGTAACTATGTACTTGAGTACTATACTTAAGTACAAATTTGAGGTACTTGTACTTTACTTGAATCTTTTCTTTTCATGCTACTTTGTACTTCTAATGTTCTACATATCAGAGGGAAATATGGTACTTCTTACTTCACTACAATTATTTGACACTTTTTACTTTACAAATTAAGATTTTGCATAACAAAACACGAAGAGCTTATAAAATATGATGTATTCATGTTAGAAATGAAACCGGCCAATAGTTTATACAAGTACAGCTGAATTTATTAATCCATTAATCAATTAACAGAAAACCTAATTTGACAGAAAACTAATTTGCAACTATTTTAATAATGAAGTTATTTTTCATGCAAAAAAATTTCATGGTTCCAACTTCTCAAATGTAAAGATTTGCTGCTTTTCCTTTGTATTATTTTAATAATTTTAATTAATTTTAAATAATGTTGAGGTTTGGACTGTTGACAGGACAAAACAAAGCATTGTCAAGGTGTCACTTCTGGGCTCTGGGTAATTTTGATGGCATTTCTCACTATTTTCAGAATTTTTACGAACAAAACACTCAAACTATTAATTGAAAAAATACTCAGCAGATTAATAAATAATGAAAATAATCATTAATTGCAAAACATTGTTAAAAAGTAGCTCCACTTCAACCATCTATAACAGTCAAATCCTGATTTTACATTAATGCATGAGTAATAATACTCTAATAATATAATATATAATAGTATAACAGTCACATGGGCCATTTGTCTGTGGAGTACTTTGACTCTGAATACTTATAATTTTAATTAAGTATAATTTCCAATACAGGACTTTTACTTGTAACAGAGTATTTTTACAATGTGGTATTAGTACTTTTACTTGAGCAAAGGATCTGAATACTTCCTCCACCTCTGATTGTTATTATGTGTAACCGTGACGATGGGGCTGTGAAGATGAGTGGAAGAAGAAGGTTGGCGAGTCGTACTCTGTGATCATAGAGAAGTTGGAGGATGACCTCCAGCTCAAAGAGAGTGAGATCGCGGATCTCCAACTTGCTTTCAGGTGACAAAACCATTTTGTTTTTAAAACCGTAACTCAGTCATTGAATAAACTACATTTAATTTATCAAGTATTACTTTTTATGCCTGTATTCTCCTCGGTCGGATTACTTTTCTGTGTCAGTTGGGTGTCATTTCTCACGAGCGGGTGATGTTGATTTTTCTGTGGCTCAGCTCTGATGAAGCGTTTCAGAAGGTGAACGTGAGCTACCGAACAGAGAAGGGGCTGTCGCTGCTGCATCTCTGCTGCGTATGTGGAGGTATGCCTGAGTCTATTAATAACTCCTCGACAAAATGTGGCAGTGGGAGGAAGGATTACTATGAACTGACTGACATTATTGTCTGAAGATGACCTCTCTGGTGTGGGTCACAGCAGATTTGACATAAATTGTACGTAAAGATTAAATATAAACAGTTAGAAGTGGAAATGTGATCTTTAGTGTCATTCACAATAAATATGAAGTTTTGTTGACTGAAATATTTTACCAGAACATAATATTACGTATTCGTGACCAGGTAACAAGACCCATGTCCGCACCCTGATGCTCAAAGGCCTGCGTCCTTCCAGACTGTCCAAGAACGGATTCACTGCGCTCCACCTGGCTGCTTACAAGGTGACGACAGTTAAAGAGCAATAAATACAGCATTTAAATATTTTCATTACATGATTCTAGGTGCAATCTATGTCTTTGTCTTGCTCGTGTTATGTGGTAAAGAGCCTTCCTACCACATGGTGGAGTGCAAGCACCAGTGGTGGAAGAAGTACTCGGATCTTTTACTTTTAAGTAAAAGTAGCAATACAACAGTGTAGATGTACTCCGTTACAAGTAAAAGTCCTGCATTCAAACTCCAAAAGCATTAGCATCAAAATATACTTAAAGTACCAAAAGGTAAAAGTATTCATTATGCAGAGTGGCCCACTTCAGAATAATATATATTATTAGATTATTATTATTATTGATGCATTAATGTGTACATCACTTTAATGTTGCAGTAAAGGTGGAGCTGATTTTAATGACTTTATATACTGTATGTACATCCCCTGCACTACAGGATAATGGTGAGCTGCTGACTGCACTTCTCCACGGGGGGTCGGACGTGCAGCAGGTGGGCTACGGCGCCCTCACAGCCCTGCATGTCGCCACGCTGGCGGGGCACCAGGAGGTGAGGAGCTGGGCTTTTTTTGTCTTCAATTACCGAGAGGAAAATTATAAGCAGCTCTGGACTTTTCATTGCTTTTATAATACACATGATAACGTGCCATTTCCCCCCCACCAGGCAGCAGATATACTCCTTCAGCATGGAGCTTTTGTGAATGTTCAGGATGCTGTGTTTTTCACCCCACTGCATATTGCTTCTTATAACGGCCACGAGCAGGTAAAGGGCTCATATTAACCACCTCTGCATTCTTAACTGAGAGAAATAAAACACTTTTCTCATCTGAATGTCCTCTCATCTCTCACCTCTGCCTTTCAGGTGGCTAAGCTGCTGCTAAAGTTTGGGGCAGATGTGAATTCGAGCGGTGAGGTAGGTGACCGACCGCTGCATCTGGCTGCAGCCAAGGGTTTCCTCTGCATCATCAAGCTGCTGATGGGGGAAGGGAGCAAAGCTAACGGTGAGACCTGAGCCTCCAAGAGTGCTTTCCTTTAAGATTTCCTCGAGTCAGTGATTGTTTAATTCACCTTAACGTTTCTGCTCTTCTCTCCAGTAAATGCCCAGGACAACGAAGATCACGTTCCTCTCCACTTCTGCGCCCGCTTTGGTCACCAGGAGATTGTGCGCTTCCTCCTTCAGGGCAACTTTGACGTGCAGCCTCACTCTGTCAACATCTACGGGGACACATCATTACACTTGTAAATGATTTACAGTGTCAGCATCCTTCTATAAGTTTTTGGTAGACGACATGAAGTGGAGATGAAGTGCTGTATTGACTGTTGTGTCTCAACAGGGCCTGCTATAATGGAAAGTTTGAGGCAGCGAAGGAGATTATACAGCTTTCTGGCACAGACAGTCTGTCAAAGGAGAACATATTCAGCGAGACGGCACTTCACAGGTATTGTCTCACACGCTATAATTATTTATAGACTGCAAAACAGCAACACTGACAAATACACATACTGTCCATAGACACAAAATGCATGCTATTTGGCACAATTTAATTTATTCTTTGAAGGTGTTAAATACAGGATTGGGAGCATTTCTATTTCCTCTAACGGCTCTCGACATGCCGACGGGGAGCCGGTGACTCGCTGCTAATGTTGCTAACAGCGCTAACAATGCAAACAATTGCAAAAGTGCTGACAGAGTGTTTACCTGAGGGGGAACAGGAGGGTGGGGGCTACGCTTCCACGACAACACCGTCGGCCGGTACGGCGTTATCAGCTGCAACCGCCGTATGAGAGCCATATAGAGTGGCGGCCGTGTGTGCTAGCCAGTGGGGATACGCGCACATGCACGAAAAGGCAGGCGCGGCCGGCGCGGCTATGTCAACAAAGCACGGAGAAGCTCAGATTACAACACACACAGAGGGAGAGCGCTCAGGTAGACATTACTCCACTATATCTTTACATAGCAAATAGTTTTTTGATGCTATATTAATGCTCTTGATATCGAATTTAGCACCTTTAACCTGTGATTCATGTTGCTCATGTTGCTAATGTCTTGTGTCACAGTGCATGCACCTATGGTAAAGACCTGGAGATGGTCAAGTTCTTGTTGAGCCAGAATGCTATGAGCATCAACAATCAGGGCAGAGATGGACACACAGGTGACTCTCCTTTAAAACTCCTCTAAACACGTGTGCAATTAGATTGGACCAGTTGTGTTTGAAATCATAATTGTGTAATAATTGTCCCTGACTACTCTATTTAGCGCTACACAGTGCCTGTTTTCACGGCCACATCCCTCTGGTGCAGTTCTTGCTGGACAGCGGGGCGGACATGAACCTGGTTGCCTGCGACCCCAGCAGGTCCAGCGGGGAGAAGGACGAGCAGACCTGCCTGATGTGGGCTTATGAAAAAGGTCTGTCTTTGCCATGATGAGCTGTCAGGAAAGATCGAATGAAAACTAATATTACTGATCTTGTGTTTTTTTTTTTTAAACCTCAGGTCATGACGCGATTGTCACCTTACTGAAACACTACAAACGTCCAGATGACTCCCCCTGCAATGAGTACTCCCAGCCGGGAGGGGGTGAGTTATTATCTGGACTAAAAATCACACAAGTCCCTCCATTACTCTGTCTGAATATGTCATCTCTGTTCCAGATGGGTCCTACGTTTCTGTCCCGTCTCCTCTGGGGAAGATCAAAAGCATGACCAAAGGTAGTGAGGTGGAGTGAAGCACAGCAGGTTTTCCCACATTTCACATCACTGTCAGCTGACATGACAGCACACACCGTCTGTTGCCAAGGGAGGGGGGGGCTTAGCTGCTGGTGATAACACCTGGCTGATCTCCTCACCACTGAAACTACAGATCCATCTTATAACTCAGAAACGATTAGTTGTCAACTATTAAATTAATCGCCAACTATTTTGATATTCGATAATCTTTGAGTTTTGGACAAAACAAGACATTTGAGGACGTCATCTTGGGCTTTTTTGGAAACACTGAACACCGACATTTTTCACCATTTTCTGACATTTTATAGACCAAACAACTAATCGATTAATCGAGAAAACAATCGACAGATTATTCGACAATGAAAACAATCGTTAGTTGCAGTCCCATTAGAAACTATTGATCTGAATTGGATGAAAATCATGTTTAAAACCTCTAAACATCAAGGGTTGAACATGAAAAAATAATTATGCCAACTGGCCTAAAGGGGGCGCTATAACAGTTACTTTAGGCATTGAAGGAGAATCATCTGTGCAGCAAATTACAGTATTTTCACTATAGCTGTAATTATTCAAATGTGGTGCAGACGTCTTACTTCTATTTACCAAAGACTGTATATAAGAAGCGGACGTAGTCACCATGATGTCACCCATTGGTTTGTGGACTACTGTTTTGAAGCCTTGAGTTCGGCATTTTGGTCAGTTCGGCAGTTTGGCCATCTTGGTTATGTGCAACTAGAAGTGACAGGAGAGGGTGGTGCTAAGTACAACCAAACACTAAATAAGACATTTTTAGGCCACCAAAAAGGTTATAATTAACTTTCATGGACTGAAAACACACTGTGTTTTCATCTTACAGCTTTAACCCTTTCACAAACAACTCCCAGACTGGACAAAGCAGTGGTAGCGACCTGTCAATCACAAGGTAGCCACGCCCTAAAGCATCCCCTGCTTTATGGTCTATTTGACTCTCAATGGGAGGAGTCGCCCCCTGCTGGCTATTAGAAAGAATGCAAGTTGTCCACTGCTATTTAAACTGGACCTTGATGGCTCCATAACAATAAAACACTTCTTTTTCCATCTTTTCTTGGCAGAAAATAAATAATACCTGTAGCGCCTTCAGATGAACATTATGACACAACTACTAACTGCTTTAAACATATTGTTCCTCGGCATACATGTATTTTGTGCATATTTCTACCCCAGATTTCTACATTATACTCTGACCATTATCCGAATACTATTTGATCTTTACTACACCACTTTATAAGAAAATAAAGTGATCTTTCATTGTGAGGTAATGATGCATTAAACTCCTGTAAAGCTCTCCTTTGATGAGCTTTGGAAGTTTTCTAAAACTGTTGCGCTCTGTTTTCAGAGAAGGCAGAAGTTCTCCTGCTCAGGGCCAGCCTCCCGTGTCATTTCCATCTTCAGCTGTCTGAGCTCGAGTTTAATGAAATTATTGGATCAGGTAACTCTGTTCATAGGTTTTCTATTTTCAATTTCTATCAACGTGCTTCAGATAATCAGATAATATTACTGAGCGTCAAATCTGTTTCACACTCAGGCTCCTTTGGAAAAGTCTACAGAGGCAAATGCAGAAACAAAATTGTTGCCATAAAACGGTACTGCTCTACTTCTAAAGATGACATTTTGCATCCCATCTTTGGTAAGAGGAAAACTGACGAGTTCTTTAATATCCATGTTGTTTGCAGCTATCGAGCCAACACGTACTGCTCTAAGTCAGACGTGGATATGTTCTGCAGAGAGGTCTCCATCCTCTGTCGCCTCAACCATCCCTGCATCATCCAGTTTACGGGGGCGTGTCTGGACGACCCCAGCCAGTTTGCCATCGTGACCCAGTACGTCTCTGGAGGCTCTCTGTTCTCTCTGCTACACGAGCAGAAGAGGTGAGGAAGTGTACATACATTACAGTATGTTATACTGTCTGTAACAGGCCTCACCTAGTGCCCACTGACACACACAAGCTACTAAACTTTAGAACTTCCCTCTCATGTTTACACTTCTAACTATTTTACCAACCACAGAAAGAGCAGCAATATTTAACACTTTGCATGATTAAAGGTGCTAGAAACGGGATTGGGAGCATTTCTATTGCCTCTCAACGGCTCTCAACATGGCGATGGCGAGCCGGCAACTCGCAGCTAACGTTGCTAACCAGCCCGTTCTCATTCCCAGGGCGTCAAATACCGACGCTTTGTCACGGCCATCAGCGTGCTTAAGGCACTCTTTATCGTTGATATGAGACGCACCGGGCTTTCCATTTACTACAATGTAAACCCATCCGTGGAACCAGTAAACGCTCATAGAAAGTGTGCCGGGAGTGTAGCGCGTAGTTTAAAGAGCAAAAAGACACAGCCCGGGCGGGCGGGAGGGGAAGTGGATGGGTCCAACAAACACAAGGTCCCATGAGTCACGTAACAATCAGCTGTTCATTCATGTCCCGTGTTCACAATGTTCAGTGTCATTTTCACTGTACAAATGGTAATTTTAAGGCCAACCATGTTGTTTTTTCCTAACTATAGTGTTTTTATTGCCTGAACCTCAGCACGTTTTTGTTTACTTCACAACATTAAGCACGAGTTTACTGCGACCGAAAACAGTGACGCCGTGGGGTCTGACAAAGCGTCAGTATGTGACAGGTTGGGATGTGAACACGTTGTGCTAACAGTACAAACAGCGGCGACAGTGCTGACAGATAACAGTGTGTTCATGTAGTTGTCAGGGGACAGGGAATTAAATCAATTAAATCAACAACAATTTCATAATCCATTCATCATTTAAGTAATTTATCAAGCATACATGTCAAATGTTATCTGTTCCCAGCTTCTGAAATGTGCTACTTTTGTCATTAAAATTTGCTTTTACTATTTTCTGATATAACAGAATAATAATCAACAAAAGAATGGATACTCTTCACTAAACTCTTCGTCAAACTTTTAATTTGTAATTGTTGCTCACGCTCACTGTCGGAAAATTGTTTGTTCAACTCAATATTCATTTTTTACTCTAGTTTGTGTTGTTGTACTTAATATGCTTGTTCCGTCATATATGTGAATGGGGTGAACAAAATAATAGGGACACATTGCAGTATAATGCAGCCAAATACACCACAGCAAACTACTGCAGATGTTAGTCAAAAACCCAGAAAAACTGAACATTTTTCAGTATGTTATTATTAATTGCAGGGCCCTTGTATTGCAATGTATTCCACCATAACGGTGTTTCTGATAAACTTCTGTTAAAACCAGCAAAGGAACCCAAGTAGAAGTTCTGCTAAGGCCCATGCGGTCAGTTGTGATAACATCAGGTCCGTATGATTCCTCACACACTTTGACAGTGACTAAATCCTGATATTGAGACCATAAAAGAGCTCAAACTACCTTAAGGAGTTACTGTGTCTTACAAAGGCATGTTTGCACAGCACAGCCGACTGTTTCAGGTCTCATTATCCTCCTTGGAAGCTCCCCCTCGGCCGGGATCATCATTGATCCAGAAGAAGTGTTCCGCTAACTGTGTGGCCAGGTGCTGTCTTTATAGACCGTCCTATTGATCGGTGTAAAGTGCTATGTGTGATTGGCAGGGACCATTGATCCGGCACTAAGTGGCTGCTGCTTTAATGATGTGTCAATGGACAGGCTTATCGACCTGCAGTCCAAGCTCATCATTGCCATCGACGTGGCCAAGGGCATGGAGTACCTGCACAACCTCACCCAGCCCATCATCCACAGGGACCTCAACAGGTGGGTGTCACAGTAGTAGCTTATGTGGTGGGATGGTATTGGCAGTCTGAGATAACTGTTGTCGTTACTAATAATACATGTGATCCTTCCAGCCACAATATTCTGCTGTATGAGGACGGACACGCGGTGGTGGCTGATTTTGGAGGTAAGAGACCTTTTGCGGTGTACAAGAAAATTGAAGCTGCATTAACCATTTAAAAAAAAAAAAAGAATAAATAACTTTACATTTGTAAGAGAGATGATGTGTTGATTTCATTAGCAATAAAACTCCCCCCCTTTCACTTTATTCCACTCAGTTTTGCTGTTACAGCCTCACTTGGTCTGGTATGACCAGTAGCTTATGGGGGCTAATGTAGATATTAGTGTATAATTGATATTACTGAGCCTGTTTACTTGCTTTAAAATATGCAGTATGTAGGATTTGGCAGCATCTAGCGGTGAGGTTGCAGATTGCGACCAACTGAAACTTCTCCCGTGTGCCAAGTGTGTAGGAGAACTACGGTGGCAAAAACCTGAAAACACGAACGGTCCAATCTAGAGCCGATTTGTCCGTACTGGGCTACTGTAGAAACATGGCAGCCAGCTCCATGAAGAGGACCCGCTCCCTATGTAGATATAAACGCTCATTCTAAGGTCACGAAAACACAATGATTCTTATTTTCAGGTGATTATACACTAAAGAAAACATACTTATGTAACCCACTCATGGGTAAGTACACCTCACTCTAAGTTCGGATGGAGCAAAGTTTTGAGTGCAATAACCATGAACACGACAAGACAAGTGAATTCAATTAACTGCAACTTTAGTTTGCCTATGAATAGCAAAACAAATGCAACATTAACATGGACATGAAAAGTAAAAACTGGGCCATTTAAACCAAAGAAAATTGTCCTTTAAAGAGGCTTGGTTGGGTGATCACCTTAAGACATTACGCGTACAGTATTTGTCCTTATGTGGGATTTCTCCACAGTTCCAAGTCAGTGTCTGATGACCATAGAGAAAATTGGTTAAGGTCAACTTTGTTTGAGTTCAGACCAGATGGAGGTCTGATCTGTCAGAGTCTGATGAGTCAGAGTGCAATCTCTAAGTATAATGTAGGTTCAGGTGACTGGCACAATCCTACCTCAAAGCAGATAGTTCATCCGGCTGTTTCAGTGGCGATGTAGATCCGGCGGGTTCATGGAACTCAAGCTAGGAGGCTCGCCATCTACTGGAGTCGTTGGATCTTCTCACTCAATAAAAGACCTGACCTGCATTTACAAACAGGATTATAATCTCTGTTCTGTGTTCCTTCACATTTCAGAAATGTTTCTCTTATGTCGTACAACATGGATCCTAACAAAAATAAAGTTAGTGCTGATTGAAAGCAAATACTTAACATATTGAAAATGGTTTCTTACTCTCTAGTGCAAATTCTCAAATGATATTAGAATTATTTTGTTCCAACAAAATCTGCTTAGCATATATGGACACAATACAAATATCAGACATGAAAATAGAATTAAACTGTTTCAGCTTAGCCAATATTTGAGTATGCAACAAAGCACATATATCTTACACATTAAATGTTAAACCTAAAACCTTACTTTCTCATTGTAAGCTAAATTGTATTTATCTGTAGAAACACAGTACCGGTATCAACAATTGAGTAAACACAATCATTTTTGACAAATACTCTTAGTAGTAACAGTAACACTAAATTTCTTATCAAAAATACTGCTTGACAAATTACTTAATTATCTCTAGCAACATGAGGAGTAACGTTAAGTGATTAAAAATAGCTAGTTTTCTTTTTTTTCTTGTAACAAGGTGAATATTACTAAGAAACACACTTTAAACATCAGATACATTTCCCTTTAGACACTCTTTAGATATTATATATCTATATCTATACACTTTAGATATTCACAAACCACAGTAAAATGCTAGAATAGGCTACATGGAATTAGCTTTGTTGTTAACACACAACAAAACCAGCACAACAGAGCTAGTTTTGTTGTTAGCTCTGTTGTGCTAACGTTAGCTTACCGAGGCAGGAAGTGATGCAAACCGGCACTTCTGGTGGTCTCGTGGCTTCTGCAGGGAACCGTTTCACTGTCCTCTGATAACTGCTCGACTTCAATAACTGTTTTGACTTTTTTTCCTGCTGTTTCTCATCTTTTGTGAAGCTGAATGTTGTTACTTGAAGCTGCTACTTCTAGCTCAAGATGGCGACTCGTTTGAACTCTCTACGTCACGGACTTCCGTCATGTTCACCTGCTCTGCACAGCTTCCGGTTGCTTTTAGTCAGGGATGGGAATATGTGAAACAAAAGATTTGACTAAGTTATAACAACTGTAGTGTCAAATAACATAAATAAAAGCATTAAGTTAAAACGCAAGTCAATAGTTAAATTGTTTATAACTTTATTCATTTCTATTTTAACCTGTTTTGTTCAGATGGGTTATTTTTCATTTTCATTTCATTTCAAAATTTATTTCGAACATGTAAAATAATAATAATAATTAAAAAAAAGAGAATCATCATACAACAAGTGGACTGCCAGAAAAAAAGCAGTATCCACATACAATGAAAATCATAAGCAAAAGAAATTGTCAAACACTTGCCTTGGTTTACATATTCGTAAAGGAGTGAGAAGAAGTACAAACTTATTTAATCCCACCCCTTCTCCATAACTCATTCATTAATGAGTAACCAGCGTCCTTATTGAGCTAAACATATAATCTAAGTTATTTTTCCTAAACTTGTTTAACTATAATTATTACCTTTCATCTCTGTCATATAGAAATATAAATTAATTATTGATATAGTTATCCTTATCTCGGGAGTTTCCAGAGGCGACGAGGTGATTTGCATAAAGTAGCCTAGACCTCAACTTTATGCAAATGAGGAGCAGCCACGTGACGCCCTGTATCTCGAATCGCGCCGCCACGCTACCAGAATGCATTGCATGGCTGCTTACATAGAAAATGAATGGGAAGCGTGGAAAGGACGGAGGCTGTGGACATGTACCATGAGTCTAGATCAGTCATTCCCAAAGACTGGGTCGGGACCCACAGGTGGGTCGCAGCAAAGTTTATTAGGGTCGCCAAATAAATTTGCATTATCTCTTCCAAAGTCTTTTATTTAAGATTTATATATGCAGCACACCTTTTTGCCACATGAAGGAGCCTGAATGTTTGTAATGTTCTGATAATTGTAGCCTACTTATAACGCTGAATCTAATATGAAAGGCTAGCACACATTCTGTTGGTTTTACTGATGAGAGGAAAACAACGAGAGCTTTTAAACTCAGCTAAACTTAACTGTCAGTATATATAGGACATTGTTTGTTTCATTGCATGTCCTTCTCTTCCTCTCCAGAATCTAGATTCCTACAATCTGTGGATGAGGACAACATGACCAAGCAGCCGGGGGTCAGTGAATTTTCCTCTTTTTGATTTATTTGATGACACACACAAAACCTTTTGGAATGAGTTTTTCCTTCCTCTTTGGCCAAATACGTTCACACCATCTGCAGCATCCATGGAAGAATGAGGCACTTTGTTTTATGCTGTTATTTTGCAGGAGATCAAGCCTGAGCTTGAGCTGCTGGCACCTGCCATCAATTACCCACCAGCTAAAAAAAAAAAAAACTGCCTTCATGCAGATTTAGTGTGGATGTGCTGACTCATCACTACCCAGAGTGCTTGGCCTGCAGTTTGGTGTTAAGTGTGTTACATCTCTTGGGAACTGCCTGTTGTGAGGAACTACTTGCCCTTGCTGGGACGCAGTGTTTATGTCAGTAATTGGGCCTCATTTTGAGTGTGTGTGTGTGTGTGTGTGTGTGTGTGTGTGTGTGTGTGTGTGTGTGTGTGATGGCCTAAAAACCGTAAAAGTCTCTCCAAGGCAATACAGATTCACTTAAATTGAGAGCTGGCCTTCACCTGCACAATGTTACTCAAAGAGACACGTACCAACCAGGAATTCACTCAAAATGACCACAAAGAAACATAAAACAACTACAAAAACACACAAAAAGACTACAAAGAGACAAAAAAACTACAAGGAGATGCAAAGAGAGACGCAAAGAGTCTCAACAACTATGAAAAGGGGCAAAACAACCACAAAGGGACACAAAATGACTACAAAGAGACACAAAACAACCACAAAGAGACACAAATTGTGACTACAAAGAGACACAGATCAACCACAAAGAGACACAAATTGACTACAAATAGACACATAGCAACCACAAAGAGACACAAATTGACTACAAAGAGACACAAAACAACCACAAAGCAATGCAAAATGACTATAAAGAGACACAAAACAACCACAAAGAGACACAGATCAACCACAGAGACACAAAATGACTACAAAGAGATACAAAACAACCACAAACAGACAAAATGACTACAGAGAGACACAAAACCACTGAGAGATGCGTAACAACTACAAAAAGACACAAAACAACAACAACAAAAAGAGGCTAGACAACTTTAAAGTCTGTGCGTCTTGCTCCTATGTAGGAGAGGTGGTGGGGCCTTTTGCATGTCTGTGCCCAGGGGCCCAATGTCTCATAATCCGCCCCATGTGTCTCTGTGTTTGTGTTTGTCCAGAACCTGCGTTGGATGGCTCCTGAGGTGTTCACCCAGTGTACTCGCTACTCTGTGAAGGCAGACATGTTCAGCTACGCCCTCTGTCTGTGGGAGCTGCTCACTGGAGAAATTCCCTTCGCTCACTTGAAACCCGGTAACCTCACAAGAAACCGCTGACACATTTTGACATGCCACAGCAGGAATAGCAAAGGTCCCAATACATAGTATGTCAAATGCAGTATGCCGAAAATACCAGGATGTTCTACTGCATCTGGTCAAATTTTGCAGTAGGCAAGCCAGCATGCTTTTCTGGCTATTCTGACCCAGCAGCAGATATATGAGCAAGAGGGTCAAAGTTATAGGGCGCAATGTTAAAAAAGGAGTATGTCCCAATTGCATGCATACTACATGCAACAGTCTGTACTTTTTAAGGGCAGCTACTATGTACTAAAAGTAAAAAGAAAAAGTATGCAATTTGGAACGTATTTAACAGATATTTCAGTCTGCACACAAGTGGTGGAACAACGCTGTCATCTCTGTCCAGAGAGGTAGCATGACTACACAAATTTTAGTCACTTTTTTAATTTTACAGTGACAAAATGTATTGAAAACCCATACATACTAATACAAGAAAAATAAAATATAACACAAACACAGAACCAAAAGGCTGTCTGACAAAATTAAATCATCATAAAACTAAATTAAGATAAATAGTAATGACTTAACTAATAAATTAAAACTAAAGATCTTCTGTCCACAGCTGCTGCAGCAGCAGACATGGCCTACCATCACATCCGGCCTCCGGTCGGCTACTCAATCCCCAAACTCATCTCTGCTCTTCTGATGAGAGGCTGGAACGCCTGCGCGGAGGTAAATGACACCATTTAACCTCTAATTTCATCTGAGCTCTGATTTTATAGTCACTCAAATAATTGTTCTCAGTTAATTTACAGTACAATTTATAGGCCTACCATGTAGTTAATATCCACTATGTGCTCTACTGTCCAGCGTATACTCAAACAGGGATTGCTGAAATAATATCATCAACATCCTTTCAGGTCATTAGCTCTTTAGACACACTGAGGCTCAGAGAGGCAACTGATGCTGAGTCAGCTGCTCAGTCTGCAAACATGTGCAGCGTCCCCAGGCGATACATTATTGCACGGCTGTTCACATTTATGAGCACACACAGCCTGGATGATCCTCCCTCAGTGCTGCGATGCTCATTATTAGCCGGGCATGTTTTTGTTCTCGGCCTCATTAAGACACATTACAACACGGCCGAGCATGTTGGTGCACTTCTCCCTCTGTGGTCGCCTTGTCCCAGTACAACTTCGTCAAGATTAACAAGAGCTTGATCCTAATAGGATGTCACAAAGTTTCATGTGCATGCATCTCTCATGGTGCCTCAGCTGTACGGTACACCAGCTGCTATGGGGTTTAAAAGTAGGACACGCTGTTCTGTGTTTACAGGAACATGTATTTGTCACTGCTCTCGGATGTGTGACACCAACATAATCTGAAATTGCAAAATGTTCTTAATAGGCTTACAAAAATCACCACATACATGATAATAATAACTTTCTAGACCATTAAAGGTGCTCTATACAATATCCTGTAATATAGCAACAAACAACTATTTACTATGTAAAGATATAGAGGAGTAGTGTCTACTTGAGCAGAAAATGAAGTCACTCTCCCTCTGTGTGTGTTTTGTAATCCGAGTTTCTCTGTGCTTTGTTGACATATCCAGGCCGGCCGCATTTGCTTTTAGTGAATGTGAGCGTGCCCCACTGGCTAGCTCACAGCTGCTACTCTGCACTGCGCTCATACAGCAGTCACAGCTGATAATGCTGTCCTGACCGATGGCGCCATTGCGGAAGTGTAGCTCCCTCCCTCCGGTTCCCCCCAAGGTTAACACTGTTAGCTCTGTCAGCAGTGTTGCCTTCGTTTTCAATGTTAGCGCTGTTAGCATCATTAGCTACGAGCTGCCGGCTCAGCTGTTGCCATGTTGAGAGCCGTGCGGAGGCAATAGAATGCTCCCAATCTTGCATTTAGCACCTTTGCATTTTTTTCCTATATACGTAGCAGTAAATACGTGATTACTGACAATAATATGTGAACAAAACAGTAGGGGGAAAGTATTTACTAAAATCAAAATTAAAGAGCTTTAAAAGTTTGTTTTGTGTTTTAATTTGTACTGTGTTGTCGTAGTATTCTTGTGTTTCGTTGGTCTCATGTATTAACGCAGCATGCACAGACAGACCTTGGCCTCTATCTGAGGATGTGATGTATAATTGAACAGCTCCCGGGTTGCAGTGTTTGTTCTTTTACAGTGAGGCAGGAGATCTAAGGATGCTTTTGAAGCAGAGTTCACCGTTGCTTCATGTGTGGGTGGATTAAAATGAGAATACGCGTGTGTCTGTCTGTTGTGGGATATACATAATGCGTTTCATTGTTCACTATTGAAGAAATAAATTTGCTTTTTCCAATTTCAGGACAGGCCCGAGTTCTCTGAAGTGGTTTCCAGCCTGGAGGAATGCTTGTGCAACGCTGAGGTATATAATATCCCACATATTCTTAAATGTTATTAACGCTGTAGTGTTTGACATACGATGTTGTTGTTTGTGTGGCAGCTGATGTCTCCAGCCTCCAGTAACAGCAGTGGCTCCCTTTCGCCCTCCTCCTCCTCTGACTGTCTGCTGGCGCGAGGAGGACCCGGTCGGAGCCACGTGGCCGCCCTGCGTTCCCGCTTCGAGCTGGAGTACGCTCTCAACACTCGCGCCTACGCCTTCTGGACTCAGAGGTTAGAGAACACAAGCACCTCCACAGACAGGTGAGGGTGGAGAGGACGACAATTTCTTAAGTAAGTAGCCATGTAATAAGTGGGATAATGTACAGCGAGCAGGTCATTGTTGTGAAATAAATCCCTTCATCGCGCATGGCATCAGGGTGCAGCATCGCCCTGTCGGGGGTTTATTTCACAACAATGACCGGCTCGCTGTACATTATCCCTTATTTAACCAAATAATCTGAAGTTGTTTTCCACCAGGGGAAGCTCAATTAAACGTTTTTAGTTTAAAGGGACAGTGTGTAGAATTTGGCGGCATATAGTGGTGTGGTTGCAGATTGCAACCAACTGAATACCCCTCCGCTCACTCCTCCCTTTACAAGACTTCTGTAATGTGAGCCGCCGAGTGCAAAACCGAGGTAACGCCGTTCCCCCCGCTCAGAGGTCATCCTCACCATAATAACACTACTTTAGGAGCAACGAAAGTCAGACGGCGGCTGGTGGTACCACAGTTTTGCACTCTACGGCTCACATTACCGCAGTTTCACAAGCGTGTTGGAGAACTACGGTGGCTTTCAGGTAACGTAAAAATGTGAAAGACTCTCTCTAGAGCCAGTGTTTGGTTTGTCCGCTCTGAGCTACTGTAGAAACATGGCGGAGCAACACTGCGGACTCCGTGTAGAGGACCTGCTCCCTCTGTAGAAATGAAGGGCTCATTCTAAGCTAACGAAAACACAACGATTCTTAGTTTTCAGGTCATTATACACTAATGAAAACATAGTTATGAATATTATATTCCATATCTGCTAATAGATCCCACGTCCTTTAAAACTCTGCTAACAGGAAGTCCACAAACATGGTGTCTGGGCTCTAATTTGGACCGGCTTTGTAGAAACGACTCACTCTGAACAACTGCTATGCCAGTAACATGTAGACCAGTTAAGATACTTACTGCAACAGTGAGGAGTGGAGTTGCTCGGATACCTAACAGGAAACAAAGGAAAGCGCATGCAATAAAACATGCATGGCATTCTGGCTGAGGAGGAAGGCCTCTGTTAGACGCCTCTGTGCTGTGTGTGTGTCGGAGCCTGGTAACGGTCACTATGAACCCAGAAACAGGAGGGGGGGTTATTGTGGTGTGGCAATGACTTGTCAGTAATTCCCTGGTGCTCCATCAAAAGTTAGACAAGATCTTTCTGGGTGTTTACATCCCAAAATAAGTGTCAATTCATCCACACGGAGTTCAACTTTCACAGATCATGAATATATTATACAAAATGTTCAAATATCAAATGCTGAGCAACATGAACGTGCGTCTGCGGTCGCCCCGTCAAACCTGTCATCAATTTTGTATACTGGGCTCCTGAAGAGAAAGTGAGAGCAGCCTGGTATTAGGGCGGACATTACATATTGAATTTCTCCTGCTTCTATGTGGCTCCATCTCATCTGTCTCTCTCCATGTAAACGAAGCTGTGTATATTTCTGGACCAGTGTTGTTTTGCAGTGAATTAATGAGTAATAGGGCTGATTTTATTTTTCAGTGAGGGGCGACGTGCGTCTGGAGGCCTTTCACTGGAGGAACTCAGGAGGAACATGCAGTTTTCTCCTATTGATCGAAATGGTTTGTTTACAGAATTCATGTGCAAAAGTACAAGTATTATCTTCAAATGTGGTTTTGAAGACTTTCTTATTTCTAAGACGTTCTTATGCAATGTTGATATTGTCCAGTTTTCTTTACCTGATGTTGTTTATTTTATCATTCCAATTTCATATATTGTAATTTTTCTTTTTTAAACCAAACTGTACAAACTGTTTTGGCCGTCACCATCTTGGTTTTTTGCAACCAGAAGTGACACGAGAGGGTGGAGCTAAGTTACTTACAAAGTGACTGAAAACACACTGTGAAAGGGTTAAAGTTGTAAGACGAAAACATGGACAACTCCCAGACCAGACAACGCCGTGGTAGCGACTTGTTAATCACAAGGTAGCCACGCCCTAAAGCATACCCTGCTTTATGGTCTGTTTGACTCTAAATGGGACCATAATTTACTAAATGAACATCATACTGTATTGAAGAAGACTGGAAACTAGCGATTGAGACCATAAACTCATGTTTACAATGTTTACTGGGGTAATAAATCAAGTGAGAAGGGTCATTTTCTCATATAGACTTCTATACAATCAGACTTCTTTTTGCAACCAGAGGAGTCGCCTCCTGCTGGCTATCAGACCCGGAGGTTGCAGCTTGATAAGAATATATATAGAGAATTTCACCAACCTTTTCCTTTAATTGTAGAATAGCACTAATGTTGTTATTGTCAATATTATTATTCACAAATAAAAACTGAATTGTCATTGATTTGTCTCTTTTTCAGGGTACGTGTCTGATCCGATGAGCACCATGAGATTCTGCTCTTCTCACAGCAACAACGGCAGCTTCGAGGACAGCAACTAAACTCCTTTATTATTACCTTATTATTCAGATACTCATGCCTGTTTCGACCGTTCATTTTAAGTAAAAATGTATAAATAGATGGTAGAAGTAGATATTGCTAATCACTTTGCAAACTAAACTGTATTTTGTTGTAGCAGACTATATTTGGATGAGTTGTTTATGACTTTACAGTATATTCTTAGTTCCCAGTATCTCTAGTCTTGTGTTAAATGAGGTTTATTTGTTACAAACATTATGTTAACATTTTTTAACAGGTTTTTTACTGTATGTGTGACAAGCAGAATTTGTTTTTGTGTAAATGGTTTGCATAAATCTGAAGTTCCCAGTCAATTTGGGCATTAATTCAACGTACACATCTTCATTCAAGTAAAATAAAAAAAGCAGAAAGTCACTAATCGTCTCACGGTTTTTATTTGTTTGAGTGGCCAAATCACACATCACTCACTGACATCTGATATCAAATGAAAAGATGAAGCCTCACAAACCCACACTAGCCATAAAAATAAGGCAATACAAATAAATATGAAGTATCTTTGTTTAAATAAGAGGTAGTGTTAGCAGCAATAGTGACACAACTCAGTGCTTAGATTTGACATTTCACAATGTTACCACTGTTTTATTAAACTAAATAGTAGCCTGATGATGAATGAATTATCCATGTTAGCTTAGGTTAGCATTTCGCACAGTTCTGCTGCATTTTTTTGTCTAGATATCATCTAAACAAATGATTACGTTAAAGCACTAAGATTGTCATTAACACGGACACAGTGCAATTACAGATCTCTGAACAAAGCTGAAGTAACATCAGTGGAAATGTAAAGTGTACTTGGGACAGACTAAGCTGCGGGAGTCCAACAACTATGAATTATTCAATCGTGTGTGAGCGTGAGTGGAAGAGTATCTGTTTACAGGTAATGGGTGATAGCGGCTGCATTTGATACCTCACACAGACTACGCCTCTTGGTTACCAACAATAGGAAGAGATGGTCTATTGTAAACATTTTATGCAGCAGTCAAAACTCATCATGCAGCTTCTTCTTGTTGGTGAGTGAAGGATGAAGACTATTTAAGAAGCCATTGTGATGTAAACAAGGAAACCACAAGGGCTTCTGTCAAAACTAAAATCATCTTGTATTCTTTACAAATGTTTCTATTTCTTAATGTAGCATCTGATTGTCTAATCGCTTGTTTTTAAATATTTACTTTTACAATTGAACTGCTTTTATAAATATTTCCTTGTAAACTATCAAGTAAAGCATCACTGTACCTTAGTGCCAGCTCTAATGTCCACTCTCTGTCCTCGCAGCGGTCAGCAACGGGTATGAACTTGGACCGAACAGCGTATCATCCACTGAGAAAGAGCTCAGCCGGTCTTTACTGAGAGTGTGTTTGATGTCTTGGATCAGCTGCACGTCTCTTTTGTCTCTGTTGATGCTCGCTTCTGACGGTTGGATGTCTTTATGGTGGGAATCCTCCTGGCTTCCATCGTCCGACTTGGACGTCGTAAAATCGGTTATTTCTGTAACTTCTCGACTTTGTAAGTCACTTTTTTCCCACGTTTCTTCGGTATCTTTCGGTTCGTTCAGCCCTTCTGGACTCGTCGGACGCTTGCAATGCTCTTCTGTTTTGGATGACTGAAGGAGATGTTTCACCTCTTCAATTGATGTTTGGTTTTCATTCAAGTCTGGACCGTTATCAGTAGTTTTCTCCTCAGTTTTGACACTCTCAAGTCTTCCACTGGCTACTGAATGATGAGTACCTGCAATGCTTTCCACTTCCGTTTTGGAAATGTCCATTTGCTCAGAGTTGTCCTGCATTAAACCCTCTTGCACGTCGTCTTCGCCCAAGCTTCCTTTGTGCTCCTCTGACCTGACCTCTGACTCTTTATCATTTTGATCACTCTCTGTTTTTGGGATCAGGTCTTTCACTTCAGCCTCCTCCACTTGCAGTGTGTCTTTCTCACCATCTTCAGAGTGGTTGCTCTCAAGGTTTGACATCACAGCTTCCTCTTTGCTTTTGTCCTCTGACTCATCTTCTGGCGTGCACTCTAGTTCTACATTTTCAGACACCTTCGCCATCTTAAGTGGACTCTCTGATCTCGGCAGCTCTGTAGATCGCGTCGCTTCTTCATCAGAGTCGCCTGAAGTCGATTCCTTCAAGTCTTCCAAAGGTTCAACAAACGTCTCAAAATACTTTGACGTTTGATGCATGGTCACCCAGTTTGTGACCAGATCTGTGTTGTCTTCTGTCGCCAAGGCCTCTGGAGGTTCTTCACCTACTGCAACGCTCTCATCATTGTTTTGTGTGAGCTGTAACGACTGTGCTTGAGGTTTGAGCAGCACACTCGCTCCTTCCTCCGAGGCCTTGCTCGCCTCCTCCGAGAGGTCAGCAGCAGCACTTTCATCAGTGCGTGGGTGTTTGTCGGTCTTAGAGTCAGACGGTGCAGCGGAATCGTCTAACTTGTGCACTGTGTCGTCTGAATCCACAGCGGTGGGTGTTGAAGATTGTGCCTGATCAGCTGAAGAAGCAACCATCACCTCACTGACATTACTCTGGACGTTGTTCATCAAATCTGAATCTCTGTTTTCATCATGAGGGTCAGATATGTTGCCATTTTCATCTTGTTTTGTTTCACCGTCCTTTATGTCATCTGATGTAGATTCCTCTTGTATTTTCGTGCCAGATGTCTCCGGCTCGGAGTCGTTTTTTGTAGATTCATCTTGTTTTTCCACACCGTCATCCTCTTCCTTAGCCTCACTTTGTACCACATCAGTGTCAGGAGATTCGTCAACTTTATCATGTTTTTCAGCACCATCTCCAGACTCCACATTTACTTCTTTCACCTCTGTGCTCTCACCCTCTGTAGGTTCCTCTGTTTTTCTCTCGTCTTCTGCTGTTTTCACGTCATCTTTGCCCTCAGTTTGAGTCTCTCCCTCATCCTCAAGAGTTTTGTTCTTTGCTTCGGAAGAAATCTCTCCATTTTCAGCATCAACTTCTCTCTTTTCACTGTCGTTTCCTCCTTCAGTTTCTTTGTTTGGCGTCTCTTCAGCCGTTTCAGTCCCTTGTGCTACATTTGCTGCTTCACTGTCAGCGACATCCTCTGACTCAACAATATTTTCATCAGATACTTTCCCATCTTTATCCAAGTCTGCATCTGCACTTTTCTCAGATTCCTCTGGGATCTCAGATATTTCTTCTCCGTCTGCAGTCTTATCAGTTACAACTTTTTTCTCTTCAGATTCTTCATCGTCTTTATTCTTCACAACTTTCTCAGCGTTGTCCTCCTTCTCTTCCTTTTCTGCTTCATCGTCCTTTTCTTCATCATCAGCTGTGTTTATCTTCTCGCCCTCATTAGTTTTATCAGTTGTGGCTCCCTTTTCTTCAGGTTCTTCCTCGTCATTTTTATTCTCGACACATTCGCTATCTTCGTCTCTCTCCGTCTTTTCTGATTCGTCCGCCTTCTCTTCATTTGCAACTTTATCTTCTTCGCTGTGGGTTTTCTCAGCTTGTTCTTCATTTGCCTTTCCTTCAGTGTTTGAGTTGTTTTTAGTCAACTCTAAAACGTTTTCTGTCCTTTCTTCTGTCTCATTATTCTCTTCTTCTTCTGTCTTATCTTTATCCTCCTTTTCACTTTCCTCTCTATTTCCACCTTCTGTTATCTCATCTGGATTTGTTTGCTTTTCTTCCTCTTCACATTTCTCCTCTACTTTATCATCTATTCCCACAGATGATTTTTCTGTCTGCTCTTCTGCCAGATCGTCATCCTTACTAGCCTCTACCGCTGACACCACCTCGTCTTTAATATCATCTTTACTGCTCTCATCTCTTGCGTTGTCTTCACTTATATCTGCTGTTTTTTCAACTGTGGTGTCTCCGCTGCCCTCCAACGAGCTGCTTGAAGTCTCTGCTGTGACTTCAGTCTCTGACGCTGCGTCTCTGTCCTCGCTGTCTCCCAGCTGCCTCTCCTCTGTGTCGGTTACAGGTGCCTCTTCACAGTCGAGGGCCTCTCGCTCCTCTGAGGGCTCTGCTTTCATCTCCATTGTCTCGCTCGCTGTCATCGCCTCCGCATTATCTGCCGCTGCTGTCTCATCAGTCTTTTTATCCGGCTCTGATACTGATGACTCACCCTGCTCGCTGCTTTTTGCCCCTTGCCCCGTCTCGTCGGCCTCTGCTGCAGTTTTCTCTTTGTTTTCTTCGTCTTTTTCTGCAGCCTCACCATCAGCGGATTTAGCTGCTGCTTCTTCTTCTTGAGGCTCTGAAGTCTTGTCATCCTCTTCAGATACAGGATGCAGAGGTGCAACTGTATCTTCTGCGTCCTCAGATTTATAATTTTCTGCTGTGTTCTTGTCTTCTTCTGATGCAGCCTTTTCATCTTCCTCTTCTATTTTGACCTTCTCATCTTTAGCATCACTGTTCTCGTGGGGCTCTTGTCCAGTTTCGTCCTCCTGTTCTTTTGGTTCAGACGTCTCTTCATGATCCTGTACAACTTCAGCTTCACCAGGAACACCTTCCTCACATTTCGTCTCCTCTACAAGGCTCTGTTGCTGTTCTGTAAATGTCACCGATTTCACTGCAACTGCATCTGCAAATACAATGGAGAGATTGTTAAGGAAAGTATGTATTTTACTCTTGTGTAGTTTGCTGATTCATTTGAACGAAAATGAAAATGTGGTACCCTTGCTGTCCTGTTCAGGGCCTTTATCTGCAGACTCCTCCTCCTCCTCCTCAGTGCTGGTGTCGCTCAGTTCGGGCTCGGAGCTGCACTGCGACTCCTTCAGTATGGCTTCTGCCAGCTTCTCCTGCACAGATTTGGCTTGGGAGAGAAAAAGAGAAATGGCACACGCAGTGATATAAGTTCATGATTAAACAAGCACAGGATGAACTTTCGTGAGCCACTCATGGTGACGAATGATGGATATGAATAAGGAAGTATTTGAACAATGCAAATGCAATGAGAGAACTGAGCCAATGAAGAAACATACAGCCATAAACAAAAGAATGTCTTTAATCTTTCCAGGTGCAAACAGAACATGCAAAATGATAATTAACATGCACAGAAAGAAAAAACAAAAACACATAAACAAGCATGACTCAGTACACAACCAAAATGGAAACACATTGCACAATGTTTAAAAGACCTATTTTAAACCTATTTTATGTCATATTAGGATGTGAATTTGAAACTCTAGATGATAAAAGATTAAAAGAAAGAAAGAAAATGACTAAACTTTGGCACTAAAGTGTTTTGTGCAAACAGATCCCAGGAGCACCTGCTTTCATTAGCGATGCATTTTCTAAACATGCAAGTTAAATATTTACAGACATTAAGGAAAAGAAGAATGCTGATAGTAACGCAAACGTAGATTTGTTTGGGTACACTCTATATTTATACAGCCGTATATTTTGTGCTTTTTGAAACACTGGGACTTGAAGTATGTACAGTATGAAAATATATGCATTTTTACAATCAGTGGCAGCTTCCTCCTCCTTTTCTGATTGCATTTTCACCCTCCACTGGCTTTTCCCTTTGTTTTCCGAGCTATATCTTGAAATATTTATTAATTTCACATAATGTTTTGTTTAACCAGACCAATGACATAGTGCAGCTTTAGGAAAAATAAATTGAGTAAAAAGAGAACATAAGTTAGAAAAGGCTTCCTTTAAGCCTAAAAACATTGTCAGAAGTGATAAAAATGAAAAGAAATATTATTATAGGTGAGAATTTCTGATTAACATCCAAACATCTCAAAACTCATTTTGAATAAAACTGAAATTTAACATTAAAAAGTGGATCAGACACAAACACAAACAAAAGAAAAATAAAGGAACAAATAAAATTACACACAAGTAATTTTTCCACTATCAAATTTTACAACAATGTCATAATGTTACTTTAAATATCACAAACTGAAGATACAGTACTGTGATAGTTATCTAGTGTACTACTGTATTTACCTATACACACACCACATTAAGCCCTGGTTGAAATAATAGTGGAAAAACCTCCATCCAAGATGGACTGATCCATTTGTCACTCAGGTGAAATCTCCAGAGTTGTATTAGTTGGTTTATACTCACCCCTCTCCTGTTCCTCCTCCTGTTTGCTCTCATCTACCGTTTTCTCCACCTCTTTGTCTCCTGACGTGTCGTCACTCTGTTTATTCTCCTTCCCTGAGGGGACGCTGGTGTCGGAGACGTCTATCTCTGTGCTGTCCCCTGCACTGTCCTGTACGTCCGAGTCTTTAGGTGCAGCAGGCTCGACCTCAGTGGCAGCGGCTTCTTCTGGTTCATCTTTTTTTTCGTCTAGTGGAACAGCAGTTTCCTCCTGGTCGACCTCTTCAGGTTGCTCGGCTTTCTCGTCCTCTCTGGAGTCTTTGGTGGCTTCAGCGTCGCTCTCCTCCCGGTCGCTGCCTGAGGAACTGGAGCCTGAACGAGACTTTATTTCGTCTGTGCAAGAAAGATAAATACCATAACTCTCCAAACTTCCAATTTATACTGTAAATAAACAGAAGTAGCAGTTCCTCTCATAGTAGGGAAATACTAGGGATGGGAATCACCAGAGGCCCCACGATACGATATTATCACGATACGATCTTATTGCGATTTTAAACATTTAGTATTGCGATAAGATATATTGCAATATATTGTGATATATTGTGATTTATTACCTTTTTTCAACAGCTGTTTTATCTAATAAGATACAGTTTTCACTCTGTCATCTCAGAATTTTCATTCACATATCTTGAGGTCAGAGGTGAAGGGATCCCTTTGAAAATAACCATGCCAGTTTTTCCTAGCCAACTTTAGCGTAATTTTGGAGCATCATTTAGTGTTCTTCCCGACAAGACATTGTACCAACATTGGTACCAACATGACATAGTTGGTACTAATGGATTCCTTAGGTTTTGTAGTTTCATATGATACCAGTCTCTTCACTCTAGCTTTAATGCTGGAATTGCTACAACCACTGAAGGACAGAATAGTGGCCGGGTCCACCGGCGGGACGTTGGATTGTTAAGAGGTTAATAGTTTAAATAATAAAAGATCGATACTTGACGTCCGTGCATTGATAAAATATTGCCACGCAAAATATTGCGATATTATGCTGTATTGATTTTCCCCCCACCCCCAGGAATTACATCATTAAATCATTCAAAAGATGGCTTTCTGGTTTATAGATGCTGTAATTTACATATTTAACGTCCAGCATCTCATTGAAATCTAGGCTCCGTAGATCAGCAGAAATTAGTGTTTGAATTCCCTCTAAAAGATACAGAGTGATTCTGTTTTGCTGTATTTAAAGTGTTTGTCAAATGAGTAAATTATGTGTGATGAAATGCCACTTCACTCTCAGTTATTTTCTTCTCATGCAGTACTTGAAAGATGTGTTCAAATAAGAGATTCCACCCACCATCCTTCTCGTCGTCTTCAGTCTCAGAGGCGTCTCTCTCTTTAACCTGTGTTGCAGTTTCAACGGATGGAGACGAGGATTTCTTTTCTTTGGCCTCGACATCTTCTGCAGGGCCCTCATCGTCTGCTTCAAAGTCTTCCTCATAATCTGAGGAGGAAGACATGCAGAAAATTCATTGAGACATACTGTATGGAAAAGATCTGTGAAGTCAGTCGCATATATATTAATTTCTTATTGGTGTTTTTTTGTACTCAGATGTTTCAGCCATTATACCGTCTCTGACTTTGTCCTCCTCGGCTGCCGTTTCTTCTTTGACTTGAGTCTCCATGTCCTGTGGTTGTCTGGTTTCAGAGTGGGATGCAGCGTCGTCTCTAGTCCTCTCTGTCTCCATCTCAGGAGCATCCTTTGGGCTGGGAACTGATTCCTCTCTTCCTCCGTCCTCTTTGACCCTCTTCGGTGGAGGAGTGGGCTTCTTGTCCAGCCCCATTGCTATAATGCACCTGAAAAAATGAGCATGATATACTGTACAGTATGAAGTTTAGAGGAATAATTTGATATTTTGACAGATTATCATCAAGTGAATGTGGTGTGGTTGTTAACAATCAGTTGCGAAAATTTATAAAAACTGATTTTGTAGGTTCTTATGAATGCTTGCACACCCCTGCGAAACATTTGTGCGGGATAAAACTTCACTTCTTTCTAACTCTTTCTCTTTTTTTTCATTTTTGAACTTGTAGTCTTTTGGAGCCACAACAGGCTTTACACAGTTTTTTCACACATGCAGTAGTAGCCTACTCCCCAAGACCTGTAAATAGACTTTAATGTGTAATATCACACATAAAAGACACAGTATACCTTTAAAAGGAGACCTTACTTGTAACAGGGAGAGGCCCCCTCTACGCTGCAGAAGCCGAAGTGTCCGTGCCGGCCACCGAGTCTGGGGCCCTTCCTGTGTTTGAACTCGCAGCAGGAGCTAAGTCGCTCAACTTGCAGCCCGTTCAGGAAGAAGGTCAAGCTGAAGGGGAAACCTCTGTGTCGCCTTGAAATGAACTGAAACGTCTCTGAGGGAAAGATTGAGGATGTAGATGAGAGGTAGGAACATTTTAAAAATCAAGATCATCAAATCTGTGACCTCGGTGTTGCAGATCAACCCTAAACCATCTTGTGTGGCATCTTTACATTTAGCTAGATTTGTTACATATTGATAATTTCTATAATGATACTCAACTAAAATAAAGATGGAAAAATAACTAAATTTAAAGTTATTCTGTAGACTGGGTGACCCTTATATATATAATATATACCGTAGTTAGTTTGCCTCAAAGGTTGTTGTACTCACTTGCGTTATCTAAACGACCTCCTTCCTGAGATTTGCTCTTAATCGTGTACACAAACACAAACACAAACACACATATCTAACAAACACAATCACAGATCCTCACACTGACCTCCCTCACGGAGTTTGCCCTTGAAGATACATAAGTTCTCTCCTCCACAGTGTTGCTGAAACACTTTGACCTCATCCCTCATGTCGGTCAGGTCGTGGGAGAGATGCACCGTTTTGCCAAAGTACATCATGTTCACACACACTCTGCTCTGGTGCACAGAGCTCCTCAGCATGGGGGGGTCCTGGAGGGAAAAAAGAGCAGGTTGGGGTCAGTTAAATCCACATTTGATGTGACTGATATACACAGGTAGGTGTTATCTATGTCTGGATGAAATTTACTCTATCTCTATAATGATAAATATAATGCAAATTATTCTTATAATATGTTACTCACTTACATGTTCTTCTTCATGTCGTCTCACCTCTGATATTTTGTCCTGATTAATTGTAATATGACCAGTTAAAATGGACTCAATTGCGTAAATAACTTAAGGTCAGAGATTCATAATGTCGTTAAATTGATACTTAATTTGCTTTTAGTTAATTTGATTTTGATTATTGTCCAGCCATAGTGTTATCACAGAGTTAAATATATATATATATATATATATATATATATGTATGTATGTATTATATATAATATATACTGCATTTAACAATAATCTGAGATGAATGAATAGAAAAAGCTCAGGATCACTCTATGCTGTTCTGTATTTGCATTTTGGCAAAGTTTAGACATACATATTTATGAAAGACACACAAAAAAACATATAATATAACCTTCTCCTGCTAGTTCTTGCAAAAATCAATGCATCTCCTAGAAAATTTAATTATTGTTGCTAATTAATCCAAAGGGGCTGCAGCTTGTAAGTTTGTTGTGGAAGGTTTTGTTGCCAGGGAAAACATAAAGAGCGATAAAGACCTCACTGACGTCAGCTCCGCTGGAGGCGGTGGTAGGACGCAGTCTGCGGCCTCTGAGCGTGCCGCTGGGAGTGACCTTTACCCCCCTGTCTTTCCTCTTCGTGGTTGGAGGCACTGGGGTGACAAAGTTGTTGATGACTGGGAGGCAGTAGGGTGAGATGCCACGAGAGGCCTCCGTCGTGGTCCGACGTCTCTGGGACTCCTTGTCCATCTGGGAGAGAAGTCAACGAAGTGAAAAGACTTCAGTGTGTTTGCTGTGTTGCAGCAGGTTAATGACAATGTTGTAAAAACAGACAAAAGTTTACTGGAGAGGTTCCTGTCCGCTTACAAACTGTCAACATTGCTTTTTAGAAATAATGTGGAAACACTGTACAACTGCAAAGAGCAGTTTACAAACCATGTGACCAAAGGTAGATAAAATTGATCTCACTCTCACACCAAAAATAAAAATGTTTTTGTCTGTATATAAAACTGTCCAGCACACTCTCTATACAAGCAGGCACATGAATGGGTGAATGAAATAATAAGTCTCGTGTGTCGTGGCCTCACAGTGCAGTTGAACGGCTGGTCGTTTTCATTGGAGGACTCCAGGAGTCTGTGAGGGGAGCTGCGTCTGAGCGAAGCCGTGGTGCTGTTGCTGTGGATCGGCTTAAGACGCACCGGCCTCTGCATCTTCCCCGGAGCCGTGTTGGGTCGAGACGAGCCCGGCTGCAGCAGCCGAAACACAAACACACAGTCAGCTTTCTGCTAATTACAAACACACACATAACTGGAGGAAGAGGCATTTTATTCTACATTTTGATATTTCTCACTGTATATTTTCATGATTTTTTCATACAGTGCATAATTCTACATTGTGCGTCTATGGTCAACTGCTGGTTTTTGCATGCCATCTATGCATGGCTGCAATATACAACAACGCTGATGTTACACCTAATATTTTGTGGTATTTAAATTGAATGTAATCTGCTCTATTATATATTATATACTTATCTATATCATTATACAGACATTTTCACTTACTTTTATAAATCGTAAGCTAATCAATTCATGATAAATGACACAATAGATGTGTGCAGAGGCACATTCGTAATGTGCCTTGACCTTTTCCCCCAACAAATCACTGATGATGTATTTCAAACAAGCCTCCACCTGCTGAAGTGTGAGATGTTTGCAGACTTAATACGAGAGAGATTTCACAGGGTAAACACAGAGATCAAGGCCAGGATTACCAGCTCTATTTACTCTGGCATCAAGGTCTATGACTTTTTATGTTTCAAAGATAACACACTTCACTTAAAACACTCTTGTCTGCACACACAGCAAACAGCAGCTCTTCAAACCTAAAGCTGCCTTCAGATGGTAAGAAATTTGCTCTTTGCTCACCGCAAAGTAGGGCGTAGAGCCTGGCAGAGGCAAAGCGCAGCGCAGGGATAATATGCCATCAAAATAGGGCTGGACGATATGGCCAAAACCTTCTATTACGATATAGGTAATTTCATATCTCAATAACGAAGCCTATTTTTGTATACTCCTGTGTGAATTAAATACTTGACAAATCAGCAGTATATCAGCAGTCACAGATAATGATTTTCATGACAGACATTCCTCACCTGAAAGAATGTCTTGGACTTAAACACCTGAGTGTGCCTGAGTTTGAAATTAAAAACATCTTTGTTTTTTTGTCCAACTACTCCGATTTGCCAAATGTAGGTGCTACAATTGAAGGAATAGTTCAACGTTGCTTAGATGAGAAAACTAATACATACAGTATCTGTATTGTAGATAAATCTGTCCTGGAGACAGCTAGTGCATAGCTTAGCATAGAGACCATAGATGGTATATAAGAAGTGGATGTAGTCACCGTGACATTATCCATTGGTTTGTGAACTACGGTTTTGAAGCCTCGAGTTCGGCATTTTGGCCGTCGCCATCTTGGTTTTTGGCCGTTGCCATGTTGTTTTTTTGCAACCAGAAGTGACACGAGAGGGTGGAGCTAAGTACAACCGAACGCTGAATAACACACTTTCATGAACTGAAAACACACACAGACAACTCCCAGACCGGACAACGCCGTGGTAGCGACCTGTCAATCACAAGGTAGCCACGCCCTAAAGCATACCCTGCTTTATGGTCTATTTGACTCTAAATGGGACCATAATTTACTAAATGAACATCATGCTGTATTGAAGAAGACTTGAAACTAGCGATTGAGACCGTAAACTCATGTTTACAATGTTTACTGAGGTAATAAATCAAGTTCATCAAGGGTCATTTTTTCATAGACTTCTATACAATCAGACTTCTTTTTGCAACCAGAGGAGTCGCCCCCTGCTGACTATTAGAAAGAATACAAGTTTAAGGCACTTCTGCATTGGCTTCACTTCTCAGACCCAGAGGTTGCCCACTGATAAAGATTGGAAACGGGGAAACAGCTAGCCTGGCTCTGTCTTTACACTTCGTTTTTTGTACGTATTAAACTAACAAGATAAAATGTGTTAATTAATGATGTTTAGAGGTGCTGCAACCTGATTTTGTTACCTTTGGACAGATTGAGGCTAAATGTCTGATTTTAACCAGAGTTGGAGGGATGATGCATTTTGACTCTGTTTTTCAGGCAATAAAAAAAACATACTAATGAGGGAACTACAATTAAAATTGTACCTCATATTTTTATCTTGCAAAACACAGATCTGATTGACCTATCCATCTTAAACTGATAAGGTCTTTAACTAAAGGTCGAGGTTTTAAACTCAGACATAATATCTCAGAGACCATGTCGTGGCATTTAAAAACCTTCTTTGCATGATGGAGATGCTTTAATTAAAGGTCAAATTTCAAAGGCACTTGATTAAGAACTTGGATCTGATAATTAAATGTGACGTTACAGCAATATCCACTCAATCTACTGGTGCATCACGACGGGTGTTTTGACTCACGGACTCTGAGGATTCAGAGTGCTCCCCCTCTGGACCAGAGTGCTGCTTTCGGATGCCCCTGGCACCCGTGGGTGGGCGTGGGGACAGGATGCGGATGATCTCTTCTTCATACCTTTTAGAGCGCTCCACCTTCCAAACAAGACCATTCATTAATATTGTTGCTATTGTTTGTGTAGCTATATGTGCTTGTTCCACATTGAGATATATTTGTACACAATTATCTATAAATAATGGCACTGTAAAGAATGGAAAATGCTAATAATGTTTTTTTCTGTTTCATATGATTAAAGAGTCATTAGTTTACAAAGTAGGACAGCAGAGCAGTGTTTAAATGTAAATGACGTACTTTGATCTTATGCACTCTTTCCCTCCTTGCAAACTCCTCCAGTTTCCTTTTGATCTCTATTTGATGGACGCGCTGTATGGGAGGAGCACAGAGCAAATTAGCATCATTTATTATTCAAGGAGAAGCACAGATTAGCTGACAGTGTTTTGACTGTTTTGTCTCTGGTACAGTGTGTTCCTCCCACCTCCATCTCCAGCACCTTGTGGAAAATGGCCTGGGCGAGGCATTCTCGAATGTGTCTCTGGTGGGCTCTCTGGATCAGCTTGTGTCTGTACTCCTTGTCTGGGACGATACGTCCACTCCTGGTGATCTGAGAACAACAACGGTCCCAGCAGGGGTCAAGGCACAACATGGGCTTTTGAAGACGGTTAACAGTGTTTTCAAACTGAGGTCACCAACAGCTGATATTTTGTGCAGAAATACAAGATTGTTAAAGGCCCTGAAAACACATTTTCTCTTTCAGCTTCTTACTACAAGTAATGAAATCCTACACCGTAACACTTTCATGAAAACAAAGCTTTTTCCACAAATTTGAAGTTTGCAGGGTTTGGCTGGAAAAGATGAGGTCATGTACTTCAGGTACAGGGGGTCTTTAGGGGGAGATAGCAGATCAACAGTAGATGTCAAGTTGTTCTATTCATAAATCTAAAATAAAAATTAATTAATTAATTAAAATAAATTGTGAAAATGTATAAGGGCTCAAACTATTATAATGGAAGTATATGATGGTCATCCTCATGTTCTATTATGTCTCGTAAGTTATTGCAGCAATTTTTGGGTTGATACCATTTGTTACATAGATTTAGTGCTAAATTTAACCATTTTTTACCACTCGAGAATTGATCAAAATAACCAATAATCCCTCCAAAATTCCACATTAAGACACCAAGACCTTGAGGAACACCACAGAAAAAGCCATGCTGTGATTTGTTATCAAAAACTTTTGACATCTAGAGATTTCTGCAAGAATTGCATTTTTCTGCAATTGGATGGCGAGCACTTCTGTTCTGGAAACTGCTCAGATACCCCCTTTTGTCAATCTACCCAGGAAAGCCATCCATCCTCTCAATGCTCTAGGTCTCTAGTTTGTGATAGTAAAGTTTCATGAGGCTGTGATTATCCTAGAGGTCACCACAAGTCATTTTATACAATGATGTCAAATATAAAAAAATGGTCTCACTATATGAAATGGCTACTATCATCACACATTTTCCTCGCCAAAATTTAGCTTAACTTTGGAGCGTTATCTAGCCGGGATCGCCAGTCAGAAAAGTATCTCAGACTTTTCCAAACTTAACTTAAAATAGGAAGTTTCTGTAATACGGCCCCTGATCATCATCAACATCATCATCATCATCAACCTGTTAACGTACCAGTCCTGCTCTCTGCAGGTGTCTCCTGATCCGACTGTTGCTGAAGTATCCAGCCAGATGTCGGTCTGTGAGACTGTTGTAGGTTGAAATAAGTCTACAGAAAAAAAAACAAAAAAGAGACACTCATTTAATCCCAGCCAAAGAAATTTAATTAAAAAAAAGGCTTCACATTATGACACCCAGACTTTAAATTCTGACTTCCACTTGAGTAACTCGAGAGTTCTTGATTACAGAAAACCAGAATCTCAATCAAATGTTTTAGTGGGGCACCATGTTTGTTTGTTGGTTGTTGTTTCTTGTCCTCATTAATGAGACATCAGGTCGTCGGCAGCCCGGCCCGTCTGAAAGTGTTTTTCCGACACAGATTTGATTTCCTCCAGCATTTATGTACGAGACAACAGGATCTTACAACTATAGGGTCTGTTACCGGTGTCTGATTACGCACAGGAATTAGAGGGAATGGCACACTAAACCCCGTCTGCCTCCTCTTTGTGCTCCTGCGGCTTCTTTGTCTCTGGTGCTCTTCAGCTTTGGCTGCAGATTTCTCTTTGAACCACAAGAAGGTGGCTGAACTATCACAGGACAATTTTTACATGACTTTCTCTGACCCAGTGACGTTTTGAGGAGATACAGTACGTCGTGGCACAGAAATATATCGTGCTAATGTTTCAAAGCTGTGTACTTTATTTGCTTTTAGTTGGCCTATTAGTACACTAGCCTAACAGTAGCATTGGCATGTGTTTGGAGTCAACTAAAAGTAGTTCATTATGCCTCTGTAGTGACTATAATGCTGTACATTGTACTTCTTGAATACATTTTTGTTAATATGTTAATTACAGGGTTTCTAAAGTAATCAAACACACAAATAAGCATGGATAAAATGTTTTAAACGCAAGTAAAACAAGTTTAGTTTAATTTATTACTTTATTGACTGGGACAGAAATTGATAACATTTCTTAAATATGCCAGAGTCAGCCAGAAATGCTAATTTTCACCTGTGGTCTCTGGGCAGGCAAAAACACAAATAAGCCCGGATAAATTTAAATTTAAAACGCAAGTTAAAAGTTAGACTTGATTGTAAAATAAATAAATAAATAAATAAAATAGGCATAAGGAGTCTACCAGGAGTGTAAGAAGTATTCAAAAAGTTTAGTTAAAGTTGAATTCTACACTAGAAAAATACTCCATTACAAGTTAAAGTCCTGCATTAAAAATGTACTTATGTACACAAGTATTGGCAACAAAATGTACACTAAAGTATCAGAAGTAAAAGTACTCATTATGCAGGAGAATGACCTCCATCAGTGTTACTGTATTATATTACTTTATTGTTGCAGTTTGAGGTGGTTTTAACTACAGTACTTCATATAATAGTTTAATCCATAACAATGCATCATATTTTATAGTTTGGAATGTAATATCTTAATTTGTAAAATCACTGTAGCTGTCAGAAAAATGTAGTTTAGTGGAGTAAAAAGTTTAGTTTCCCTCTGAATTGTAGTTGAGTAGAAGTTTGAAGTAGCACTTAATTGAAGAACTAAAAAACAAGTACTTCAAATGTTTACTTAAGTACTTGAGTAAATGTACTTATCTACATTTCATTCATGGTAACAGAGTAAATTTGCTCTGAATACCTCTGACAAAAAAAGTATTTTCATCAATCTCCATCTTTGTTTCTGCTGTTTCTTCTGTGTTCAATGTCATTTGTCGTTCACAGTGAAGCACTTTGTTTAAAACGTTTTTTAATTGTTTATTAGTTTTGGTAGACTTATTAGTACAGTATGGCCTCGCGTAAAAGTAGTAAATTGTAACTCAGTGATGACTATGTTGACATTACACTCCCATTGTGTCGTTTTGTGACGCACTCTGTTTAACAGTAAGTTCGCATTAGCA
This sequence comes from Sebastolobus alascanus, assembly GCA_916701645.2. NCBI lineage: Eukaryota > Metazoa > Chordata > Actinopteri > Perciformes > Sebastidae > Sebastolobus > Sebastolobus alascanus. The sequence continues at coordinate 1,453,734 of CAKAOJ020000092.1, forward strand.
TAATTTTGAGTCAATTAAAAGTAGCTGACGTTAGCTAATTCTGCCTCTGTTGTTAGACATTTTACTCCCATAATATGTTTGTATTAATGAGTTCGTTTAATTGTTTTCAAGTAATTAAAAAAATAAGAAAGCTAAGATTAAATAAAACAAAAAAAGTATAACATATGAGCTCCCCAAACTCTTGAATATTAAAACATTAAATTGGACCTACCCTGGGTTGAGTTGACTCATTTTGTTTTCAGCTCGCTCGCTCCTCAGTATATTTAAGGTAAGAATGTCTGTAGTCTTCGCTGGAGGAAGTCTGGTCCGATGTAAAGTCACATTAAACCGGTAGAGTAGTTATAAAGTGTGTCAGTGTGTTTCCAGCTGACTGTGACTATGAGGCTGCACTTCTTCTCCCAGAGCGGAACTGATGACACTCACTGGTTGCTATGGAGATCACGTGACGATGCTGCCAATGAGGCTGGTTTCCACTTACAGAGAGTCCCACTAAAAACAGGATAACACACACACACAAGTACATGCTTTTAGACAGATTAATTACTCAATTTACTTTATTTCTGATCATCTGATAAGTAGCCTACTAGCTTGTCAACTTATTTTAGATTAACTGTGTTGGTGGTGGAAGAAGTACTCAGTGTAAAACTACTTCATTACAAGTGTAAAACTACTTCATTACAAATCCTACTTAAGTAAAAGTACATGCCGCTTATAGTAAAACAGGTTTTTCAATATGACTTTCAGTTTTTAAGCTGAAATAGTATTTAAGATGACAAGTGCCACAAATACTGTAAAAATTCTCTCTATATGTGACCATATGCAGGGCTCCTGTCTGTCCCCAGAGGAAAAAATAAGTCCAAAGGGCCATTTCCTATCATGCTCCTTCTTCTAACCTCATTATGGACTATTTTGCTGATGATACTTATGTACTTTTACTTAAGTAGGATTTGTAATGAAGTAGTTTACACTTGTACTGAAGTAGTTTTACACTAGTACTTCTTCCACCACCACCACCACCACCACAGTTAATCGAAAATAAATTGACAAGCTAGTAGGCTATTTATCAGATGATCAGAAATAAAGTAAATTGAGTAATTAATCTGTCTAAAAGCATGTACTTCAGTAAGAAAGTAACTGTGTGGGAGTACTCATTGAGAAGTTGGTGCCATATATTGTCACTATATGGTATATAACTGGATGGTTTTGAAACAGTTACTCTGCTAAAAAAAAATGATGCATTTTAAATAATATACAGTATTTGTTTGCTCTCACTGACTAAAATCACATCAAGTCACTGCTCTAGCCTCTGATTTTAAAGGTTATGAAATATGTGACCCGTAGACGACCCGGCACAATGAGAACATCACTGATTCAGTGATAAAACCCAGAGTTTTCACCTCAGAAAATAGATTCACAGTTTACCAGGATGAGAAGCTGCAGGTCCTCTGTTGCCCTCTTGTGGAAATGTGGAGAAGTATTTTTGCTCGGAAAAAGCATCATTTTCACATTTTCTCATTATTAGTGCATGGACAATTAAGCCACATCTTATGTGTAACTAATTAGATCTGCATTAACTCTATATAATATGTAATCATGAATGTTATATCTGATCATATGTTTATTTTGTATAACTTATGATACATAGAAGTGTGGTGGCTTCGCTTGCTGCTGTCTATCTTCCAGTGGCCTTGATATTGTGTTGAAGTATCACACAATATGTCAGACATAGTCTTTGAATTTTGTGGCATAAACTGCTCATGTTCATAATGAATTGAAGTGTTTTGTCAGTACCAGAGTTGACCAGTGAGAGGAGTCTTATTTCTCTCTCAGTAGGTGATAAAGCCTGGGAGTCTCACCACTTACAGTAAGGGATCACTGATAAATACATTGGGAAGGAAGAGGAGAGGATTGTTCTGTGCTTTGGTCTTTTGGTTGGCAAATATGCAACAGGAGATACAGATACACATAGTATGAAACTTACAGGAAAAGCAGATTAACATTCTCCCACCAGCTGGTAGGTTCAGGGTCTCAGGAACACTTGATCCTGAGGCTGGAGGTTGAACTCTGGGTCTCTACTGAACAGGTTGTCCTGCCACAAAAGAAATGTCTCAGTTGATTAGACAAGTGTCAGCATGCAAACATTCATTATTTTAACCTGGACATGTTTGGCATAATCAACATTTAATATCAAATCATGCAAATGTTGGATCACTATAACACAAATGATATAACCAGCACTTACCTTCTCTTCCAAATCCAAAGAGCTTAAAGCATATAATGTAGGGCTGCAACTAACGATTATTTTCACTGTCAATTATTTTCTTGATTAATCGATTACTTGTTTGGTCTATAAAATGTCAGAAAGTGGTGAAAAATGTCGATCAGTGTTTCCCAAAGCCCAAGATGACGTCCTCAAATGTCTTGTTATATCCACAACTCAAAGATATTCAATTTAGTGTCATAGAGGAGTAAAGAAAACAGAAAATATTCACATTTAAGAAGCTGGAATCAGAGATTTATGGACTTTTTTTTCCTTTAAAAAAATGACTCAAACCGATTAATCGATTATCAAAATAGTTGGTGATTCATTCAATAGTTGACAACTAATAGATGAATCGATTAATGGTTGCAGCTCTAATATAATGTGCCAGCAAATTTATTACAGGAAAAAGGCTATCTGCTACATTTTGATTGATCATTTATGCTTATTTACTTGTGCTACTTGGTGCTAAATGGCTGCAAATGGTGTGCGGCATAGAAGAATGCATTGAATTACTTGTTTATTTTCTGTGCGTTTACATACATGTTCAGGCTCAATCTACGTGCTGAAATGGCGAGGTGTTACTACGGCTTTATCGAGTCATGACCATTTGCATCTGATATAAAAAGACACAAGTTAGAAGTATTTCTCAAGAAAAAACTATAGACAAGAAACACAACACAATTGGACACATTAAACTATGTGTGTTAACATAAAGGGACATACAGAGCACATAAATGGTTGATATGTTTCTGAGGCAATGCCTTCATCAAACAATACAATGTGTAAACTAAAGAGTGGAGTGAACAGCATGTATACAACAACAATATGGATGATAATATGATGATAATAACAATGATAAGAGGGAGAACATTTGTTAAAGCTACCCTTCTTCAGCGTTACAACCATCTTCTAAAAAGTATTTTTTCCAAGTATATATTGAAAATACAAACAAATATAAGCAAATAAAAAAACAAATATGTAAGAGAAGTTATTTTAATTTATCATAATTAATATTATTATTTTTTCCCCAGTTTCTTTGTTCTCTTTTGACCTGCCGAGCTTTGCATGGTGGACCCAGACCACAGGTTGGTGCTCATTTACACTCACCAGCGTCTCTGCATTGCTCTCGTTTCCTCTTGTTTCACAACAGGACGCCAACACACACCTGTGGATGTTTGAGGCGACCAGGCTGCACAACGCAGAAGAAAAGAGAAGAAGAGAGAGGGATGGGAAAATAGAGGAGCGATGATAAGAGACAAGAAAAGTAGAAAAGGAAAAACAAAATAGAGATAACATGAGTATCTGTGTGTATAGCGGAGAGTGAATTAATGTGCATGTGCCTGTTTGTTTGTGTAGCCATAAAGGCTTTAGTTCTAAGTAGATCTGTCAAAGTTAACACGATAATAACGCAAATTAGTTTTAAAGCTACTAATTTCTTTAACGCATTAACGCAACTTGCGATTTTTAGGTTGTACCAACCATGGAGGAGGCTAAATAACGCTCCAAACTTCAGCTAAATTTTGGCAAAGAAAAACTCTCATGGCCATTTTCAAAGCGGTCCCTTGACCTCTGACCTCAAGATATGTGAATGAAAATGGGTTCTATGGGTACCCACGAGTCTCCCCTTTACAGCCATGCCCACTTTATGTGAATCACATGCAGTTTGGGGCAAGTCATAGTCAAGTCAGCACACTGACAAACTGACAGCTGTTGTTGCCTGTTGGGCTTCAGTTTGCCATGTCATGATTTGAGCATATTTTTTTTATACTAAATGCAGTACCTGTGAGGGTTTCTGGACAATGTTTGTCATTGTTTTGTGTTGTTAATTGATTTCCAATAATATATATATACATACATTTGCATAAAGCAAGCATATTTGCCCACTCCCATGTTGATAAGAGTATTAAATATTTGACAAATCTCCCTTTAAGGTACATTTTGAACAGATAAAAAATGTGCCATTAATTTGCGATTAATCGCGATTAAATATTTTAAACGTTTGACAGCCCTAGTTATAAGACATTTTACAGTTGTTGTGCTGAGAAAAGTACAGTTTGAATGCTTATTTACAAAAAGACATGAGCTAAATAACTATCAGGGTCAGTATTATTATTCATATAAGTACAAATTACACACAATGTGAATAAGTTTCCTTGTACAAGGAATGAACAAATATATCCAGGAGCAAATAAAATGGAGAAGTATCCATAATACTACTGATAAAGCTACTGTTATAAGTGGTATTCTGTAAGTGTAAAAAGAGCAGGTTGATGTACAGTAACAGTGTCTGCTGCCAAATCAAGATACACATGAGGTACTGTGTGAATGATAAATGTAAGTTGTGAAATGAAATAAGATCCCAAAAAATGTGTTTTTTAGACCACCTTATTAAAGTAGAGTGAAAATAGCTATTGCATGTCATAGAGCATGCTTTGCAGAGCTTCCAACCGTCACGTGTACAGATGTGCACTGCAGCAGGTCTCCCTCACACTAGGCAGTGGACATGAACTAGGATGAACAGCCAGGTAGATAAACATTCACGACCCGTCAAGCAGGTGGAATTGAGATGGATATGCCTCCAATGCTGGCAATAAACACAGTAATCAAGGCAGACATTTCACCAGCACTAAATGCCTAATACACAGCCTAAGTCTTAAAATAACAATTAGCGTAGAAATAGAAGAGGGGTGATTATAAATTCCATTCAGGAAAGGGGTCTTGGCTGTAAGCTGGGAGGTGGAGGGGAGGTGTCGGGGAGTCATGCGGCTCTAAGATGGGGGGGCAGCAGTTTTTGCAATCAGCGTTAAATAGAGCAGTTTTGTGCCTGTGTGATTGTCAAGTGGGCCATTACTGGTTGATAAGAGCACTTTTTCCTTATGTCGCTCTGATTGGGCTGAGCATGCTGCTCCCTCTCACATGCTGTCCCAATGCAATCAGGCCCCTCTTTCACCGCACTGCCATTTTCACTGCTGTGATTTCCACCCAATCCCCCATCGGCCCCCAGCCAACGCAGCTCCCACCCTCCCCTCCACCGCCGCCCCCATCCCTCCTCCAGCAACCCCGACCTCCCCCTTCAGATTCGATGAGTACCCATTTACAGCAAGGAGAAAAGGTCATGCCAAACTCGTTGTGTCAATTGTAAACCACCCCAATTCGGACTGATTTCAATGAAATAAATGAGTAGGTGCAGCCCTGGAGAAAGCAAAGGTCCATGTGGAAGTAGCAAATTAGGAGATTTTCTCAGAGGCTCGCCGGGGCCAAACGCTCACCGCTTCTCTCCCACATTCCTCGTTCTTCCTGTGTATCTTTTTAAATTTAACTTTTACAAAGAAAAACACACTCTGAATGTAGAAACATGCTCAACAGTGCCAAGTTTGCATCCTGTAAGAATGAAAATGTGACGATGCAATGAACCTAAAAAGTCTTACAAATGTTTCTCATGTACAGAAAAAAATGAACTTATTGTCTCATAAAGACAAAACTATAGTGTAGAACTTTATGTGAGGTATAATTTAAACAAAAGACAAAGATCCCTATGTACACAGTTATACTCAGGAACTTTACCATTAGTCCTAGAGACTTTGTTTGTTGTGTGAGCTATAGATTCAATTGAGAATGAGATCCACTTTTTGTTTTCCTGTCCTGTCTACGAGGACAAAGGGGATGTATTTTTAGTAAATTGACCTCCATTTATGTTGATTTCTTTTGGCTGGATGACTATGAAAAACTTGAGTTGTGCTTCATAAAGGGAACCTTTTTTGTAAATTTTCATTTGCTAAGCTCAGGAGAGAAGGTAGAATATTTTGTTTAAGACTGTCAATCAATTAAAATATTTAATTGCGATTTATCGCATGATTGTACATATTAATCACAAATGAATCACACATTTTTTATCTGTTCAAACTGTACCTTAAAGGGAGATTTTCCAACTATCTAATACTCTTATCAACATGGGAGTGGACAAAATGCTTGCTTTATGCAAATATATGTATATTATTTATTATTGGAAATCAATTAACAACACAAAACAATGACAAATATTGACCAGAAACCCTCACAGGTACTGCATTTAGCATAAAAAATATACTCAAATCATAACATGGCAAACTGCAGCCCAAGAGGCAACAACAGCTGTCAGTGTGTCAGTGTGCTGACTTGACTTCTCTGTGATTATCATAAAGAAACATTACTGGGCTCTACTTCTTAATTTTATTAGTCTGTCATGCTCTTTGTTTAAGCACTTATGGAACTATGTTAACGCTGTGTTTTGTTTACTTCCTCTTTGTTTGGGGCACTCACAGACTCCTCTGCTGTATGTGTGGCAATAAGAAGAACTGCAAAATTAATTGATTATTTCTTTTAAATATATATTTACTTTCCTCCTGACCTTTTTAAAACCCAAACGTAAAAAACTATCTACGTGATAGCCTATCTCTTCCCTTTGCACATTTGATGACAAGATACAGAAATTACCATATTATGCCAAATAAGGAAATATTACACATTTAATATTATATACAGGTTTGCCAAATAGTCCTTCACAGACAAATACATGTAAAGTGTAGTATAGTATTGTGTGTTTTATTCTGATTGAATTGTTCTTGTTTTGTTTGGAATGTTTCATTTTCTTCTGATTTGATCGAGGTGAGTATGGTGAATACTGGGGCGGAAAGTTGGAACATTCATTTTTAACATTACGTTTATTGATAAAATTTAAAAAAGGGGGTAGGACTTGACAAGTATTCACTTTTTCCTTCTCCTTTTCGGACATGAAATACTTAATTATGCTGTTTATTGAGAGTTTGCTGTATATGCTTGCTGGGTATTCTTGTTTTGTTTTCATACTTCTATTTTTATTTCTTTACATGTTTGAAATAAAAATTTAATCTAGAATCTAGTATTTTTTTTAGTATTTATTTATATATGTTTTAGTATTTATTTTGTAGATCTTAGTTATGTTTGGGGGGAATTAGACTCCAGAGAGGTCTAACAGGTCTTTTTCTGTTGCGAGATTCTGAAACATGTCAGTTCAAAATAATGTTTATTAGAAATTCTCATAAAATTAGGGAAAGTCATGAAGTATTAAACTGATGTTTTTGAGACGTTAAAGGATTTCCAGTACCCCAAATGAACATTAGGGTTTAGAAAGGTTTTTTATGACTAACATATTCTTATATTCTCTATCTTTCTTGGAACACTTCTAATAATGATAGAAAATACTAATAAAATTCACTGTTAAAGCAGCTTTTGTTAAATGTACCACAATGTAACACTATATATTCTTAGTTGCATAATTCTCCAAAGCTGTGTCCGTATATTCTAACCAATCGCCATCATCCTGCATGCCATCATAATCACTGACCTACAGTAGCTTCCTACCTCTCATACCGATTGATGGAGTATTTATAGATCAGACTGTACAGACCGCAACAGCCTCAAGCAGCAGAGCAGTAGAACAAGTTTGTAAGTATTGTTTACAGATTAGGCTATTGTTTTTGTCTGGTCCGCATCACGCAAAACATTTAGGAAGTGAGCCGTGCAGCGTGGAAAATGAAAACATGCAACTGTTGCACACACTCAGATGTTCATCTTTCCCAGCATCTGTGGTCATATCAGGTATTCTACAGATGGTGCGTCGGAGCGATAAAGACTTTCATGTCTGAGAAAGGATTAGTCTTCTCATGATAAGCTGCTCTCCAGGTATTTGTTTTGATATTTCACAGTAACACTGTCTTGCTGGCGTTACACCTCTCCTCTCACCTTTGACCTCTCCAACTGAATTTTTCAGAGGCCAAAATAAAGCAGTTTTTCAGGACTTTTTCTGCAGTAAATAGGGATTGAGGGAGGAGTGGTTGCCTCCCAGGCTGCCTCAGTGAACCGTCTGCTCTGAGATGTTTGAGATGCGTTATCTGATAAAGAGCATTCATGTTCACCAGGTGGAACAGGACACATCTCGATGGAGGCACGCTAACTCCTTTATCCCTCTGCGATGGTGCGATACGAACGCAGACTCATGCCGGTGCAGGTCGGACTGTTATCCCGCTGTGGACAGAAAATAGCGTTTTTGCCGTTTGTGTGTGTGTGTGGCGGTTGGATGGAGGTGTGTTTGTGTGTGTGTGGGGTGACGAGGGGTGGGATTGCGTGAGCGACTGGGTTGAATGAGTGAGTGAAAAAAGATAAAAAGAGTACACAACTGTGTGTTTTCTTTCAAGTAACCCAGAGAGTTTGTTTATGAGACTCCTGTCCTCTTAATCCTTGTAAAGTATCTGCATTACCTCTTAAAAAGAACGCATAGTGTCTCCTGTCTGCCTCGATGGAGATTAACAGTTGACATGATTAGCATACAGGCTTAAAGCAGGTGGGCGGCCTGATTTTCTATTTTCTGATGATGCAAAATCACTCAGAGGGCCAAAGAGCAGTGGTGGAAAGTACTTACTGTAAGTACATTTACTCAAGTACACTTAACCCTTAGGTGACATTGGCTTTACTTCCTCGTTATGTAGGTTCCCACAGACCACACTGCTGTATGTGTAAAATAATAATAACTGCAAAATAACCAATATTTTACCTTTAATTTTTTTTCTTTTCTTCAGACCTTAAAGTGGCAATCCGTAAGATTTCAGTCCTGGTTGATTTAGAATAGCTATTTGAGAGAAAACAATGGAGTTGTTCTTAGAGTTTAGCAGTCTGGAGTCTTTTTGTTGACACATGAAAAATTATATTTCTATATACATAAGCTTCAGACTTGTGTGCATAGTTCCCTTTTTTGTGTGTATACAATAGAGAAAAACAAATTTTCTTTCCAGGAATGTCACCACAGACACCCAGTTTTAATACTGCAAATATATAAATATCGCAATACTTTCATCAGTGGGCCACAGGCTCAATCACCATTGCGTTATCTCCTTAGATAGATGGTGACTTAACAGACACTTATTTAAATGAAAATCTTCGAGATTGCCACTTTAAAATCAAATATGTAGAAAAGTATTGAAGTGGCAACCTTTCCCTTTGCCACAAACTGGGCTTGGACATTTTGATAGGAAAAGCAGAAATAAAACATTTCTGCAACTTAAGATTATGTTGATCTTTTTTCAGATTTTACTATAATGTTTGCTTTTTTTTCTGGTGAATCATTGAATAATTTTCTCTCTTTTGGCCTTATTAAATTATTCATATAAAGCAAGGAAAAAAGACGAGGGGTTGCAAGTAGACATTGATTCGTTTTAAGGGGTCAGGGGCCAATTAGATAGGGAACTATACTGCCCTAACAGGTTAATCTGGCCATGGACTCAAACTGTAAACTGTAAATTAAATATATAATATTTTAGTAGCCTATAGGTACTGTAAGTTCTACTGAGTGGAGTCAGTGACACTCAGTGAGACTTACAGTAAGTGTTGTAATAGTGGAAGAAGTATTCCGATATATACTTACAGTAATTACAAGTAAAAGTCCTGCATTAAAAAATGTACTTAAGTTAAAGTACAGAAGTATTATCAGCAAAATGCACTCAAAAGTAAAGGTACTTGTTATGCAGAATGGCCCTTTTCAGAGTTTTACATATTATATATTATTGAATCATCATGGTTGATGGATTAGTGAGTACTGAACATTTTGTAACAGTTGTGGCGGAGCTAATTTTAAGTATTTTATACAGCCTACTGTTGTGTAGTTAAATCTATAAAGAAATGCATCATATTTTATTAGATAATCACATTTTGTAGCCATGTAAGATGCGAAAAGTAGGCTAAGTGAGTAAAGCTGTCAGACATGTTGCATCAGGGCCGGCTTAAGGGTTAGGCCATATAGGCGGTCGCCTTTAGGGCGCCACCTTCTGGGGGACACTGGTCACCCTCTAAAAAAGAAAAAGAAAAAAACACAAATCTTAATTTTTGTCTTAAAACCATTGTGATGTCTGATATGTGACCCGATTCGACTGTTATCAGGCCATTAAATAGGCATTATCAGTTACTATAAACACCATAAATGTGGGTCATTAGGGACCTACTACATTGTAAAAGTGAAATTCAAACTTAAAAGCAACATGTTCTAACATGTTGTAAAACTGAATGAAACGTCATGTTTTGAGCACAAACAAAAAGGCTTCTTTAGGGGTAGGCAACAAAATTATAACTTCTTTAGGTTTAGGAAAAAAAACAGTTAGGTTTAGGCAACAATACTACAATTTCTTTAGGTTTAGGAAAAAAAAAGGTAGGTTTAGGCAACAATACTACAACTTCTTTAGGTTTAGGAAAAAAACAGGTAGGTTTAGGCAATAAAACTACAACTTATTTAGGTTTAAGCAAAAAAAGAACCACTTAAGTGTTAAACTTAAGTGTTAAACAGTTAAGTTTAGGGGAAAACAGCGTGTTTTGGGTTAAAATAACTACGAACACAGACAACTACAGCACTTGACTTCCACTTCGGCTCCTGTCATAATCGCTAGAGGTCGCTGTCGTGTTCTTTTATACCTTCTTTCAGTGATCTACCATGTGAATAGATGATAAAATCTACTAGTGGGTGTAGTAGGCCCCAATTGACCCACATCTATTGGGCTTATAGCAACTGATAACGCCTATTTAATAGCCTGACAACAGTCTTATCGGCTGGAGTGTAGCAGTTTATGGGGCTAGGGTTAGGGTCCCGGGGGGGTTGAACCCTATACCCTATTCTTAGAGCGGGGTGGGGGAGCTCCAAATCCGAACTTCGCCTAGGGCGACAAAAGGGCTAAAGCCGGCCCTGTGTTGCATGTCTTTTATGTAATGCTTGTTTTCATAAGCCAGTAATGGGTGTGATGGAAATGTTTGCTGTCTTTTTCAACTATTCATATTTCTTTTTAGCCCCTACCCCCTTCCCTCAAGAGGCTTTGCCTTTTGCCAAGCCGCCATTGTAAATAAAAATTAGTTCTTAAGTACTTGCCTGGTTAAATAAAATAAAATAGTGCACTAAAAAGTAGTATACAACCCTCAAAAGGTAGTAGAGTAGAAGTATAAAGTATAGCCTATAATTAAAACACTTAAGTATAGAGTAAAAATAAGCCTACCTCAAAATTATAGTTACGCAAAGTACTTGAGTAAATATACTATCACCACTGGTCATTATGTTTGCAACAGTCATTTCGGGAGTTACCTGAAAGCAAATTAAAAGTCCAATCAAAATACATCTGAAAATATCTATAGGAATATAACTGTGACAGACTTGTATTCTTTTTTCCCCTCAAAGCTCACATAAAACTACACAATTAGTTTATTTCCAAAGGGAGGCGCGGCCACAGAGCACAGGAACATATGAATTATGATCCGCCCTCTGAAACAGCTCAGGGTTAGAGAGACTGACACACACAACAGAGGAATCCTGGAGGAGAAAGAAAGAATAACAGCACTTTTACTTTGACTCTGGGAAGCTTCCTCACACTGCTGGACGCAGACATGCGCTGGAAAAGTGAAGTCAAAGTAGAGTGTTGCGTCGTTAACGAGAGTGAAAACGGATCTCTGCTGTCCAACGATGATGATGAGGTGAGTAATGGAAATTAAACGCGTATTTCTTACCGGCAGGTTGAGGTGTGCGTCAGTATAGTCGGAGATTAAATATTAGTCGAAATTGCGTTGCCAATTAAATCAAAGTGGGCATCAGTGTGTCATTAAAGCCGGCCCTCCACAGGCTGACAGCTCAGTATTTTCACAATTTGAAGAAATGTGGAAGAAAATTAGCCCTCCCTGAATTCTGCAATTAAAAACTCAAGTAGTTAATGAGACCTCTTCACCTTTTGCCTGCCCCGGGTAGACGTTTGTGGCCTTTTTAATTGCTGTTATTAAAAAAATCAATCCCCTTTACCCGGAGACGTCGCGCTGTTTTGTTTTTGATTGACACGTGGAATTGGCGCGTCGGGGGTGTTTAACCACAGCCGCGGAATCACAAATGCACATCTCAAGAACATAATGCGCACAGGAGAAGTATTAGCTCAAGTGTTGTCTGTTTATGTACGTAATGGCTATCCTTCTCTTTTAAATGTCATTTTGGGTAATCGCTTCATGGTTGTCATGGTGAAAAAGTGAAAGGCATGATATTTATGGGATGGAGCAGGGGGCATTTAAGGCAGCTGCGGCAGTGTGACAGAGCTGCGTCCTCGTCCCGCCGCGGAGCGTCTCGACATGTGTGAAGATTGTAAAGGAGCCGGAGAGCTGCTAGGCCAATGCACTGAGGACAGGAGAGACATTATGGTATGGAATAATGACCTTTTGCAGCTAAAACTTGATTAATTCCCCCAAAACAGATGAACGAGAGGCCATTTTTTGACGGATAAAGTTTTAAATATTTTTGACTGTGGACATAAAAATGGGCAAATATCACGAATAGTTCTGCTCCACAAAGGCCTTTCTTCAAATTAGCATCTGAGATGAACTTTCTTTTATATAATTAGGCAATAAGTGAGAACATTACACTTTTAAAATTGCCATTCTGTGAGTGATAATTGCTGCAAATATTATTCTGTAAACTGTCATAAAATATTCACACAAATTAAGTTGAGCCGGAAAAACTACAATTATGGGAAAAGTCATAATTTACAGTTTTATTTGACAGTAAACGTATGAGCAGAGTTCAAACATGTTATGTATGCTGTAGGCTACTGTGTAGGTGAACGGGGTGGTGGGCGCGCTGCTGTGCGTCATGGTAACCGCAGGTCTGGTCCCCGCAGGGCGCGCCGGTGGAGCTTCTGGATGAGGACGCGTCGTCGCTGCAGGCGATGGCATCTGCGCCCCTGTTAGGCAGAGCTGTGTGTGCGAGCTGCAACGACGAAATTGTGGATAAATATTTATTAAAGGTAAACACTTTTTTGTGCAAATTTTTTCTTCCATTTAATTTTTTGGATTATGTTTTTGTTTTTTTTTCTCCCTCGTTTGCGTTTGGATTTCTGTGGTCACGCATGGTATTCGTGCGTCTACACAACAACGGGGCTACCTTGATTGACTTCTGCTAATTTTAATTCATCTGTGCTTTAGGTGAACGACTTGTGCTGGCATGTGCGCTGTCTCTCCTGCAGCGTGTGCCAAACTTCACTTGGCAGCCACACGAGCTGTTACATTAAAGAAAAGGAGGTTTTCTGTAAACTGGATTACTTTAGGTATGTACGTCGATTTTTATTAGAGGTGCTACCAAAACGAAATTATCGAATGAATCACTGGATAATTAGGCTCCATATTATATTGCAAATTGAGGAATAATTACAATAATAATGATAATAATAATAATAATCGCAGGACTTGATATTTCACTCTGCTTTGGCTGGATATTTATTTAACTTTCACTTTTCACAATTTAGTCTTTCCAAACTAAAACTTGCCGCACTTAAACTCTCCATCATGACATATAAAAGATAGATGGAGAAGATCTTAGTAATATTGTGTGACTTCTATACAAGGAGACTACAGACTAAAGCTGGGAGTCATTTTATTATACCTATTTTATTAATTTAATTTAACAGGGCCTACTTTACTCAAAATGTCACAAAGGCAGCTGTTTTCCTGCAGTGGTCCAGGCTAAATTCTGGGTTAATTCGGCTGGATAACAATAACTTATTTCATTCTTGGCCTAAAAAAAATTCAAAATATAGAGTTAAAAAAAATAAATCAGATTTTAAAATGCCGAAAAGACACAACTCCTCGGTGTTGAAGCCTTTAAACGCCCTCGGGGCAGCTCCTGTATGTGGGTGTCTAATTTGCTCACCTTGACTTCACCTGCAGAAGATACGGCACCTGGTGCGCGTGCTGCGGCCGGAACATCCACTCCACAGACTGGGTCCGCCGGGCGAAGGGCAACGTCTATCACCTGGCCTGCTTCGCCTGCTTCTCCTGTAAGAGGCAGCTGTCCACCGGGGAGGAGTTCGCTCTGGTGGAGGAGAAGGTGCTCTGCCGGGTCCACTACGACTGCATGCTGGACAACCTGAAGCGAGCCGTGGAGAAGGGTGAGCCGGATCAAAGACTCGGTCCTTCCTTACTCTGGTTTTTACTTTAGCACTTCCTAGAGGCCCGAACATTGAATTTAATTAACTCCAAGATTTTCATACGGATTTGTTACATCTGGCCATAAAAATACACAATATTTACCTTATTGTCTTAAAAAAAGACACAATATTTCCCTTATTGTCTTAAAAAAAAAAGAATAAATATTTCCCTTATTGTCTTAAAAAAAAGAATAAATATTTCCCTTATTTTCAAAAAAGGCAAAACATTTCCCTTATTGTCAAAAAAAGACAAAATATCCCCCTTTTCGTCAAAAAAGACCCAAATATTTCCCTTATTGTCAAAAAAGGACAAATTATTTCCCTTATTATAAAAAAATACAAAATATTTCTTATTGTCAAAAAGACAAAATATTTCCCCTATATAAAAAAAGACAAAATATTTCCCTTATTGTCAAAAAATACAAAATATTTCCCTTGCTGTCAAAAAAAGTCAAAATATTTCCCTTATTGTCAAAAAATACAAAATATTTCCCTTACTGTCAAAAAAAGTCAAAATATTTCCCTTATTGTCAAAAAAAGACAAAATATTTTCCTTATTGTAAAAAAAAGACAAAATATTCTCCTTATTGTAAAAAAAAAAAAGACAAAAATATTCCATTATTATAAAAAAAATTAAAATTATTTCCTTTATTATAAAAAATACAAAATATTTCTCTTACTGTAAAAAAAAGAAAATATTTCCCTTATTGTCAAAAAAAGACAAAATATTTCTCTTATATAAAAAAAGACAAAGTATTTCCCTTGTTGTAAAAAAAGACAAAATATTTCCCTTATTGTCAAAATAAAGGACAAAATATTTCCCTTATTGTCAAAAAATGACAAATATTCCCCTTATTGTCTAAGAAAAAGAAAATATTTCCCTTATTGTCAAAAACTGAATCACTAATTCCTGTCACTTCAAGCTACTGAAAGAGAAGTTGAATATGCTGATTTATTGATATAAAATAGTTAGTTCTATATGGAAATTACTAAATTTAATTTCCAACAACATCATGTCCCAAGAATCTATTTTTAATTAAGGTGAAATTAAAGGCTTGGTTTAAATATGGTTATTGTATGTTGCTCTTTTAATTTAACAGGTTTAAAATACTACATTTCAAAGTGATATAGATTTAATATTCTGTGCTGAATAGTTCAAGATGTTTTAATATGATAAACTGCTCTTGTTGCAGGAAGCAGTGTTAACATGGAGGGAGCTGTGCCCACTGAACAGGATATTAACCAGCCAAAACCCTCCAAGAGAGCACGGACCAGCTTCACCGCCGACCAGCTGCAGGTTAATAACCTCCATCCTCACATATATAACAGACACATACATAAATAGATAAATAATATATCACACAACTGCTGGGAAAACACTGAATTCTTTCATTTTTGGCCTCAATAACTGAGCCTCATTCTGATGTGTTATGTGATTATAATTACAAATTTGTATAATAAAGATTTAGCATACTGTTGGATAAACGTATACAGCATTGATTTTAATAAAACTGCAGCCAGAATGCCACAAACAAGAAAACTGGATTTTAATTCATACTTTTGTACAATTTTTTCCTTGCTTAATAATAATAATAATAATAATAATTCTTCTTCTTCTTATTATTATTATTTATATTATTATTATTATGCTGTATTATTCAGGGAACTATAAATTAATCCCCAAAATTACCCAAAATGTTTATATTTTCTGTTAGTTAAAGTATGTTTTTTATTCTCATTTATCTGTATAAATGAATTCCTATTTGACAGTCTTTATTAAACATGATTTGTTAACAGCAGGGCTTTTGATACAGACAAACAACAACAACAACAACAACAACAACGTAAACCTGTGTGTTATTTAATAACTGATTCTCTTTTACCTGTGAACGTGCAGGTGATGCAGGGCCAGTTTGCTCAGGACAACAATCCAGACGCCCAAACGCTGCAGAAGCTGGCGGAGCAGACGGGCCTCAGTCGAAGAGTCATACAGGTCAGTGAAGGAGCAATGCATGAAGGGAAAATGGATGATGGAATATACAATATGATCCTACTACTTAGAGAGAAGCAACAGTTAAAACTTGACCACTACCTGCTGGTAAAACATGTACAAAACCAAAAGAAAAACATCAATTCTACCATTAAATGCACTTCTATATGCTTTTACACAATACCTGTTGAAAACCTGTGAGTAGTAGAATAAAGAAAAGAAATGTTACAGGCCTGATGAAAGGCTTTTCCCCTCATCTCCCAGGCTTAATTTAAATGTTTTGTGTGTGAATAGCCAACTTAGTTTTTGTGCATAATCCATTATTGCTTTATGATTATTGATGTATTATTGTGCATTTAAATGATGTAGCTGGTTGAGGTAAAGCTAGTTAAATACTTTATTCTGCAGCAGTTTAATTCACAACAGTGCATTGTACTTCATAAGATGATTGTACATTATAAAAATGTAATATATTAATCGACAAAATATCCAGTTACTAGTTGAAAAGTAACTCTATACAGTTAATTTACAACTAGTTACTGGATACTTTGTTGATTAATATTTTACATTTCAAAAACATATGATCATTTTATGAAATACAATGCACTGTTGTGGATTAAATTGCATTATAATGGAGTACAAAGTACTGTGTTTTCCTCTGAAATGTAGTGGAGTAGAAGAACAATGTAGCATAAAATGGAAATATTCAAGTAAAGTACAAAAACCTCAAAATTACACTCAAGTACAGTAATTTAGCAAATGTACAAAAGATCTATAATCATGTATGTGAGAACCAGAACACATATTTTTTCTAATCTTTTTACATAGAAAAACTTTGCTGAAACCAACAAAGATGTGTTCAATGTGTAGGATATAACTCAACCAATATAATAATATAACTAACAGCAAACTATGCAAAGTTGTGGTTCCAGTCACACAGCTTTACAGTAATGGTTGTGAGTCTTTAAACACTGCTAACACTGGTTTGATAGTGACACTGGTTTTACTCACCCGGGGGGGGCAGAAGTAATTCCTCTACTGTCACTTCATGAGATTTCTTGGCAGAGAGACAAAGACTTGTACAAGTTAACAAAATTACCCTGAGTCTTCTTTCATGGCTCCTTATTATCAAATGCAGCCCTATAAGGTGTTTGTCTTGTTAACTAACAGGTCTGGTTCCAGAACTGCAGAGCGCGCCACAAGAAGCACGTGAGCCCCAACCACACCTCCAGCACCCCCATGACCTCGCTGCAGCCCAGCCGCCTCTCCCAGCCCACCCCGACCCCCGAGGAGCTGCAGTACACGGCGTACGGAGGCCCGGAGGGATCAATGCTCTCTGCACTACACTCCTTCATAGACAGTGAGCACCGGCCGTTTCATGATGCTAAGACTGTTTACTGTCATTCACTGATTTACACGTCAAAGTCCTATTTTAACATTTATAACTAAATGTATACTATAACTATAAACATACTATAACTTTATAGTTAAATGGAAGTTTATCTTAAGTATTTTGACTAACAATAGGCACTAAGAAAGGTTGCCACATAGATATAAAACTGTTTTATTATTTAATTGAATTTTTTATAATTGAATTTTTTACTGTTTTCTATCTATGGGTTGCCCATTATCTCCTTCTTTATTTCCGTTAATGATTAAACCCGTGGCTTTGAAAATTTCACGGAAATAAGAAGTGAATGGCATAAATATAGCCAAAGAAGCAGATAAGCTTAGTTCATTTGCTGATGATTTCATGTTATATTTAAACAATATTTAAGTAACATTTAAAAAATCTATTCCAAAGGAAGAGGGATTTTTCTAAAACATCAGGTTATAAGATGAACATTGAAAAAGACTTTAAGAGTTTTCAAAGGAATAAAACATGAGATTTTGAAGTTGCTATATAAGTTCAGGAAAAAAAAACAAAAAAACTATACCTGTATCTATTTGATTAATTCACTTAAAATAGCCTTAATAAATATTCAGACTTGCTCATAAACTTTTTATACTGCTGTGAATAATCTATAACAATATTTGTCAAACAAATTAAGTAAGACAAAAGAAGCTTAGAGATAATACTGAAGCTTTTACTAATAATGTCTTAGTGAAAATTCTCTATACAGATTTTTATATAATTGATGGAAACTGTAATGACTCCGGTGCTCTCTGTGTGCCTGCAGTACACTCCCCTCCATCCATGTTTCAACCGCTGCTGCCAGCCCACGCCATGACCTCCCTGCCTGTGTCTCACGCCTGAGCTGCTCACACACACACGCACACGCACACGCACACGCACACGCACACGCACACGCACACACACACACACACACACACACACACACACGGACACAGCAGCCTCAGCCACCAGCGGTCGTCCGTCATAGCTGCCGCAGTATTCAGATCTCCATGGTAAATATAATTTCATTTTAAACGAACCATAAAACTTTTCCTTTTCTTGAACAAGCCAGTAATTCATTACATGTTGACATTACACTGTTGAGCATATTATTATGAATGACTATAATTTGTACTGTATAATGTGGAAATGGAAAGCTTTCAGTGTACCTCATTGGATTGTGACATATGATGACATTATAGATTTATATTTGTTTGTGTAGTTGGTGACACAGTTTGACCGTGCTACTCTATAAGTGACAGCCACCAGACCCCAAAATGTCAAATCATTATGAAGGTGAACTTGAAATTGTTTGTATAGCAGTGTTTGGATATTGCAATTTAATTTATTTATTGTATGTGAAGTCTGTTTTGGAAATAAATGTCTAATTTCACAAACCCGGGATGAATGACCTTTGACCTGAATGTGCATATTTAAGATTTGGGAAGAAAGTAAATGCATAGTAGAAAAACTATTTATTGATAAAAACAGAAGTAACAAAACATCTCTATTTGAAGGCAATATTTTCTGTTAAAAAAAACACATGCAACCTTTAGTGTATAAATAAATATATATCAGAGGCTTTTATACTGTCAGCTTTCTGCACAGACGAGCCGCAATAAATAAAACAGTTTGGAGTATCGACAGGTTTGAGCACTGCATCTTCAGAGTTAGACTTTTAAGAGTTTGCGGTAAGAAAACTGACGCACATTCTAACAAGGAGAGCAGTTTTACTTGTGTCTACTTGTTGTCTGTGGTTGACCACAAGAATCTAATTTCCAGACATGCGAGGGAGGAGGGAGGCATATAAAAACAGTTTTTACTTCACTTATCAGATCTCAGGCATTCACCCTCATGGGAATGAAACCAAACCTGAGCTGCATGAACATGAAGATACACAATTCACCTGGAGTATAGTAGTTATTCAGCATAAAAAAAAGGAATAACATGCGTAATATGCCACACTGAGCACTACATGCATCATTTATCTCCTTTCAGATACACAAGCAGAGTTGTTTTGCTTTTGCTGAATGGTTACGTTGTGCGTGTCCCGGCGTGTTTAGCTCAAACGGCGGCAGGAGGCGTGTTAAGCCTGGCGGTGCTGTCACTCTGAGGCACCATGAGGGCAGGTTTTCTCAGTTTTGACAAACACGGCACAAAGACTCACAAGCATGAGTCACATCTCGGAGATCTAAAGGTGAGCATCATTTCAAGCGATGCATGGATCCATTTAGGAAAAAAGAAAGCCTCAGCAGAGGTTTGATGGAGGTGAAACACAAGGACAAAGTTTGTGAAACTGCCAGCAGCAGATGTGTCACTCATTTGTTTCACCAACAACCTGGTGACGCCCAAAACCTGCGAAGAACTCATTCTGCAGAGAAATTCTGACTCCATGACAAAAAAAAAAATCAGCTGCACCTCACAGGATTTCACCAACTAATCAAAAATGTCATCAAACTGACTGCATCTCCCACATGACTGGCTCACCAGTAACACAAATAGTCTTGCAAACTGACAGCATGTAAGCTTTGTCTGATGCCAGAGATGCTTATAGGGAACGGGAATCATGGAGCATTCTGGGGCGTGCAGCCATTTTTGGAGGGTAGCATACAGAGCTACTATCATTATATATCGCCGGCCATCTGTCATCTGTCAATTGTTCATCATCAGAAATGTATAAAGTATGTGCGAAAGACAAATACCCATATAAAGAGAAGCTGACAGAGGCAAAGGGGCGATATATTACAAAATTGAAGTTAGTTTATGATGTCAATCCTTACGAATAGGAGGACGTTGACAGTTCGCCACCCATTACGGCCACTGATGTGTTTCGGCGTTAGTGAACACCTGTCAGCAGTTCAAAATGTTGATCTTTGGAGGCCGATGTCCAGTTTACAAACGGGTAGGTGTATGTCATTAAGATCTACAAGCCAAATGCCAACTACACGATCAAAGACAAGCTAGCTAATGTTATGCTAACAAAATACTAACAAAACGTCGGTTAAAACAGCATATTTAATCTACCGATATCTTGCAAAATGAAACCTATAACGTTAGCCTAGCTCTGTGTCCGACTGTATACTATATATATTACAATTCAGCTTTTGAATCTTATTCACTGCTGTGTTTTATGTCATGTTTTGACACTGGCAGTAAACAGTGATGGCACTCTTACCCTTTACCCTCCAAAAATGGCCGATGGCCTTGCTGTTGGTGACGTCACATTCCCATCCCCTATACTTAAGAAAGTAACCAATGTAAAATATATGGTAAGTTAAAAAAAAAAAAAAATCTAATTCTGATTGAGAGAAAGAAAGTTCTGTTCAACTAATACCTTAGTAACTCAGTAATACTATGCAGGACCGGCCCCACTTTGGATCAACAAGACGACCCAGTGACGACGATTTAACACTGTTTAAAATGAAGGTCATAACTCCAACAGGAAATGTTGGTCTAATGTTTTGTTCAATAATCTTCAGAATTAAGGTGATACTCCACCCAGATGCATCATGATAGTAGCAAAGACTGAAGCTTCATCCTTTACTGGAGTACAGTGGTCGTTTATACTGCAGATTAAATCTAAAAATGATCACAGAAACTTATCAAGTCTCTCCAACAGTTTAGACAAACTTCTCTGCTCTCCATCTCCGAGTGTTCACTCTGTTTGAGACACATTTCTTTGTTGGAATGGCTAAATACACAATACAATATGTTTCTGTTTGTAGCTCATGCAGTTAGTTGTATATGCTTGTCAGATGTTGCTTTCATTCGTCACAGGTGACCAAGTAAAGTGACAAACAAAAGCCTCATATTTAGCCATATTTTGTTGTGGTAGAAACGTAAATACAACATACAAATGGACAGCAGATTAGTGGACTAAACTGCAGGTGTATTTGTTATGTTGTGAAAATTTACTAGTATTGTTGGAGTGCATTGCAATTAGGGCTGGGCAATATATCATGAGACTAGATATCGTGATATGAGACTAGATATAGTAATATGGCATAAGTGTTGTCTTTTCCTGTTTTAAAGGCTGAATGACAGTAAAGTGATGTGATTTTCTGAACTTACCAGACTGTTCTAGCTGTTCTATTATTTGTCTTTACCCACTTAGTCATTATATCCACATTACTGATGATTATTAATTAAATATCTCATTGTGTAAATATTTTGTGAAAGCACCAATAGTCAACCCTACAATATCGATATTGAGGTATTTGGTCAAAAATTTTGTGATATTTGATTTCTTTATTTGATCGCCCAGCCCTAATTGCAATTGTCATCAAATCAAGATGACCACAGCCACTGTTCTCTGTAAAGGAAGCAGCTTTTTACAGCCACCTTTAAAAGGAGGCGGCTCTTAAACACTAATAACATACATTTTGGGGAGTATCACTTAAAGAGCACACGTAATGGTAAGTACATGTGTAACATGACGAGGTTCTGTGTTATTTGCTGATTGGAAACACAGGCTGCAGTCGAGAATAAACCTGTGACTTTAGGGTTATGTGAGATGCTTCCAAACCACCAAACACAGAACATCCTTCTACTTCACAAGAGGAAAAAAAGACAAAAACTTCCATCACTGGCTGCTGACTATCCCTTTCAAAAGTTCTTTAAACATGTAAAATTAAATTAAAAGCATTAAAAATAAAATTATGTAGCTGCAGGATGCAATTAGACACTCAATGTGGCGATTCTAAGAAAAAGGCACTTAAAGAGTGAAGCACTTTGAACTGCTGTGCCATCACGTCCTCGACAGTTAAATATAAAAACAGTGGACGGAAATATGTTTCTCAACGTGAGACAATTTGAGGTAAAAAACTGTAATAACACAGCACACAGATGAGCTGACGTTTGACCATTTCATGGAAAAACTAGTTCACTCAGCAGAGCATTCACACCTCAACAACATAAAGACGTCTGGTAACGACTGGCACCACCATGTGGTGAAAACTGGCAACTACAAGAGATAAGGAGCAAAAACAGCCGACGTTTACCACAGTCTCAATAAAGAAATCAGTTGTTCCAGTAGGAACTTACTGTATGGTATGACTGTGGCTGCGTAACATATATATATATATATTTCAGTTATAACTATAAAATAAAACAAAACTATTTAAAAGAACTTGGTGTGATGTTGTACACCATCCAATACAAAGACTTTGTTTTATATAAACTGACTTCTGCAGTTAGCTATAAACACCAACTATCAAGTCCATAAATTATGATCGTGTTGGTGAATCTAATTATTAGAGTTGCTATAGTTTTTCCATTATAGTGCACAGTTGCAACTTGTGTACACTTAATTTACATTTGGCAAATGCTTATTGCCACATGGGCTTGTTTGTACCGTGCTTTGGTAAATGACCATGAGTCTTTCTCCTTCTCCCACCTTTCGTCTTTCCTCTACTTCCCTCTCTTCTTCTTGATGTTTCTCTTGTTGAGGACCGTCCTCAGGGTTTTGTCCATGTAGAAGGGCCGGCTGAGAGAGCCGTCGTTCACCTCCTGGTCCCACACTAGGAGGCAGCAGTGGCAACATGTTAAAAACCCAGATGGAAATTGCCACTGGACAACACTTAAACCATTTATGTTTATTCCCAAAAAAATTATTCACATTTTCATTGGATTTCATTGATAAAAAAAATTCTCCTATACAAAAAGAACACTGAATAACCTCCAGATAGATGCGTGTACTATACTTAGTATTAAAACAGCAATACATCTGAACCATCCAATAAAAAAATTACCAAAAATGGCTTTGACATCCTTTTATAAACTGTATCGCAAAAGGTTCCTGGTGTTAGGTCTAAAACCACAGAATAAGAGGAACATTTTTTTTTTTTATTATTTTTTTTTTCACAACTAGGCACATAAACTAGTGGCTGCATTCAGAAGTTTCCTGAAAACTTTCAGGTTCTGTTCAAATTTTAAGCAAAAAACCATACAATGTCTTTTGAAGTCTTGACCTCCCACACAGTCTCTGTCTGGTTTACAGTACGTTTATGAGCATAATGGAAACTTTGACATGATGTAAAATAAGAGAATCCTGCTTCGCTAAGTGCACAATTACACACTATTTTTTTTGGATGTGTGTGTTTGTGTTAGTATAAATACGGTGGATAAAAGCAACCTATAAAACCAATGGTAAACATCAACAGCCAGCAAAGTAATCATGCTTGACAGAAGAAATAAATCACATGGTTCTTTTCCCATATGTGAAAGTGCATACAAAACATGATTTTACACTAGAAGACCAAAGTGCGACAAGAGGGTGTCCCATAACTCCACCACGTTTTCATGGTGAAGCCTTATGCCGTAGTCCATCAGTGGCATCTGTACATCTTAAGGTCCTTATGTTTGTTTGGCTAAAAATGCTCGTATCATATTCATCTCGGCCTGTGCGTGCGTCTGTCCGTCCTGCGAGTTGACGTGTACCCTCTCAGTAAGGCAGAGGTCAGCAGAGAATACAGAGAAGAAAAAAGAAAAGAAGCGTGGCAGAAAAAAAGGCAAGTATCTGAGTTGGCTCAAGAGAGGAAGTAAACTGGTCTTTTCTAGTCCCCCCGTGCCTTTTCTGGGAGCAACTGGAGTAAAAGCATGTCCTTTCATGTCCACGCCATCCCTGACCAGGCTGGGATGCATCCAGTTTCGATGTTTAGCCCTACAGTACTCGCTCTCAAACGTCCAGACCCCCCACACGTACAGCAGATATGGAGAAGTGAGTGAGAGAGAGTCAGCAGTTCAGTAAAAATGGCCGCGCATCAGCTCAGGAGGCAGCACATAATTTGGCACCCTCCTCGCCTTTGAGCAGGATCTTGTGCAGGCCAGGAGACATGTAGTAGGGCCTGGAGGAAGAACCGTCATTCCTCTCCAGGTCTTCACCTGAGATCAGGTCCCAGCACGGCAGAGGACAGAAGAGCAGGAAGAGCAGGCAGAGTGACAGCCAGAGAGAGAAAGCAAAGCAAAGGCTTAGTAGAGAGAAATATTCAAAAAGGTCATGCAGGAATTAGAGAGCTGAATGAGCAGGAATCAGTTTCAGTTGTCAGTTTTAAAGAGAGAAGTCGTTATTATTCAGCTGCTGACAGGCTGCTTGACATTTAATCTTTAACCATCATAGCAGTGCTCAGTACAAGTAGTCATATGGTGCCTTCAAATGGGGTCGTGTTTACCGTGTTCACGAAAAGAGTCCATATGAACGCCCCCCTCTTGTGGTATTCACGATCTCGTAAGCGGAAAATTTCTGGAGTTCACGAGTTGTGACGTGTTTACTGACGTTGTAAGAAATGGCGGAGGCCATGGAAGCTCATTTTTCAGTGCATAATAAGTTAATATATTGTAATTTTAGTCGTATATTGTTTTTCTTTGTAATTTTATATTATGTCTGAGGAAAATGTTGATATTCCAAACAGCCTCATCTTTTTCCTCTGTCATTATGCCTTTGCATTTCCTGCATTATGTCACTCACTTGCTACTGTAGCTTGCTAAATTGTTAGCCTCTGTGGCTTCTAGACGTCAACAGTAACGTTAATATTGCCGTTACTTAGCAGCGGTGTGTACACGACTTCCCCTGTTGTAAACACGAGCTCACGAGTTTCATTTGGAGGCAGCATTATTCTCACACTGTGTCGTGTAAATTACTGAAAAGAACGAGCGTACTTACAAAAGCACAGGAACAACGTGTCCACACACATGGCATAGACGTTAAAGAAGCCATGTGCAATCATGTAGGATCCAAATATCACCGTCTGAAAAAGTCAACAGGTTGAAGTCAGGATGCTGTACTGTCAACATTTATTCTGAAAGTCTGTTTTATTAAAAACCTGCATTCCAACAAACATCGAGATTAATATGAACCACTCAGTCGTTAATCCTTCAACAAAACTAATTACACTGTGCAACAATGCAATCTGATCTGAATAACTGGAACAGTGTTTAACAACTTTCTACAATTAAAAAAAAATGAAACCCAGTGAGCATTGTAATCTACGCCACACATTTGCAGAGACAAACTTCATCCCTCAAACTTTACACCAGGAAGTGTGTGTTCTCTCTGTTCTGGAAACAGGTGAGGTGTTAGACATGCTGTCATAGAGGATGAAAAAATAAATCAGATCCCACTGCCTGGGCCTACCTGTATGTCTTCATTGAAATGAGCAGAGTCACCAAGAAACAAAACTACTTACAAACTTCAAAGGCTACGTTCTAAATTATTAAATTTCATCATCCTTTGCAAAAACGTGACAAATGTAAAGGCGTAAATTAAGCTATATAAATATTTTAGTGGTATATTCTGTGAGAAAAGCTGAAGAATTTTAATTTCATATATTTGCCAAACTAATGCTCCAGCTGCATTTTAAGCTTTCTCTTCAGTTATTTTAACAAAACACAATTACAGGAGCGAAGTCTGAGCCAGAGACATAACATTGAGGAGAATCATTTTCTACTGCGTCTGTATAAAATCTTTAGTGTGCACAGTGAATAGTCCAAGTCAGAATACAAACATACCTCAACCTCCCGAAGAAACTGGAGTCAGTCTCAGTCGTTATTGCAGGTACAATCATTTAATAGCCAACATTTGAATTCCTTACCAGAAGGGGGACCCAGTAGTAATTTAGGGATGGCACCTCCTCTTGAATGACTGGGATTTTACGTGTGAAGAAGAAAAATGCGAGAACACCTGGAAAACATAAAAAAAATAATTACTACCTCATATTTTTTTTGGACAAATCAACCAGGACGGTTTCAGTCAACAAGCAGCACAAATAATTCTAAGATGCTTTTTAAATTGGTTGAAAGGGGGAAAATGAAGGGCTTACAAACACACTTACTCTTTCTGCTACATTTAGATCAATAAATCTTACATTAGTGAAACCTAAGGACAAATAGCACAGTATTTTTTGTACAGTGATTCATAAGGGTATCTACTAGGATTCATTTGGATTTATGTTTAAATTAAGATCTCATAAATCAAATTGAATTTAAGGCCTCCTAAAAGATTTAATTCTTTTCACAGACCGGCAGACGACCTGTGCAACAGTAAATTTCAGCTTATAATGATGCAAATAGAGGGAATAGAGTACGTGCGTGGCGGAAAGACAATTTATCATCCGCCTGATATTCAGGAGGATATCTCATCCTGTCTGTCACTTCACAGACTGCAGGTGACATGAAACTCACCGACACTTCCTGAAATAAGCAGTTTTCCCAAGAAGAGCAGAAAGTCTGTCACCTTGTCCAGGACAGCCACCCTACAGAGGAGGCAGGAAGAAGAAACAGAAGACAATGTCACGCACTGAGACACAGACAATGCACACTGCACACGCCATTAAATACATGATCAGTAATAAGAAAAAATGTGCAACTGCTTGAAACACTTGTTTCTTGATTGCTTCACTGACTTACATACAGCAAATCCACACATTTGTAATTGTAATTCTAAACATGTTAACCGAGCAGCAAGTAATCTGCGCTCTGACCTTTTTTAGATGCATGGATCTGACACAGACCTAAGGGAAAGGCCTTACCGAATAACGTTCCTCATCAGGAGGTAGAAAGCATCCCTGGAAGAGGTGCAGAAGTTCTTTCCATATATTGCTATCTGTTGGCGAGAGAAAAGTAGAGCGTAATGAAACATTGAGGTCAAATTCCAACTGAACAGATAATTGCAATAAATTAGTCCAAAGCAGATGTTTCTCAACTCACCATAATGTATGCGTTTCTGTTTATGAACCTGATGAAATTTTCCAGGCACCAGAAGCAGCATCTGAGGCAGCACATTATGAATCGCGTGAATGCATTTTGATGACCTGGGAAAACATTAGCAACAATAATCAACAACCCATTTGAAATAATCATTACGTTGTGTAAGATTAGTGTTTTTAAAGGGACTGTATGGAACTTTTTACACGTATAAATCGTTTTTTATTGCTAATGTGTGAACAGCTTGTAGCCTAATCTAAAAAATGAGACCTTCCACGACTTTCTGGGTTTCCTCTATCAGCCTGTAGACTGCTTTTAATGTGAAGAACCTGCGCCTGTTTTTCCCAGGAAAATCCAACAGATATGACGTCATGTGCGCTCGCAAGTGCCTTAGCCGTAGCTAACGTTCGGTTAGAAATGGAGTCCGCTAACGCCATCTAAGCAGTCCCCACCACAACACAAACTCCACGGAAGCCCAATAAAAACAAAGTTATATCTAGTGAAGCCCGTCTTGCAAAACAGGAATGTGACCGATGTCGGGGTAAAGCTAGCGTTTTAGGAGAATAGCAGAGCCAGTGTGAAGAGTGTGTGTGCACATGGGAAGTGAGTGGTGAAGCAAAAGAGAGAGAGAGCAGCAGAGCAGAAGAGAGTTAGTTTAGCTTTGAGAATATCAAGGGAATGTCCAGTGGAAGTTGCAGTTTGTGCAGAAATGTGTCTTGTTTCCCTGCTGCGGAGTGAAGTGACGAGGTTTAACTCCGGAGCGAGTAACGAGTGAAAGCGATGGTGTCTCCCCTGTGCCCTCTGACCACGGTCGGGAGGCTGAAGCAGGAAAGTTAACACGAGGATCAACATCGACCGGGCCTTCCATTCATGGAGGAACCTTCATTTAGTAAGCTAACATTACTGCCAAGCTTGTGAAATATAAAGTGATTTTGGTTTTAGCTGCTAATGTTGCTAACATTAATCAACATGATGCCTGTCAATCAGTCTTGTGTGTGTCGCCTCACTGTTTTGACCGATGCTCGCGTCTACGTAGTGCGAACACAAGCGAGAGCAACAGGACGCTGACTGTCGTTGACTTAACGGGCCACAGGCGTCACTTTTAACAAGCTATTTCTGATTCTTACATTGACTCCCTTTAAGAGTTGCAGCTTACCAGTCAGTTTTTGATCCAGGTACTCGAGAAGAATTCGAATCAGCTGAACCACAGCGAGGATCAGAGAACCGAAGGCAAGAGAACCTGTGTGGTAACTGTGACACGAGAAACCAAACGGTATTATAGACATCTGAACATTTGAATAGGAATCTTAGTAGATTCATCAGATGCTTGTATCGAGAAACCCCCTATTTATAAGACAAGCAGAGTTGACTTTTATTCATAACTGACTTTTTAAGGGTAAATAAATATGAATACAGCAGTGGACATCTTAACTTTGTCATGTTCCAGCTCCCTACCGTATGGCTCGGCTGAAAGCGGAGAAGAGTGGGCATGCAGGGATGTCGTCTGGCTTCCTCAGGGCCCAGTAGTAGGACGCGAAGGCCCCGGCCAGGGTGCACTGGCCCAGCGCGATGGTAAAGTTGACCAGCCAGAGGAACATGAACAGGTTACACAGATGGAGGACTAGGATGTAGCGGTGGTACATGCTTTCCCCGCCGTAGAAGGCAAACATGCATTGTGACCCGGGGCACACTTTGGTAATGTTGCTCTGACTGAAAGTCTGAAAGAAAGCAACAGATTTGATCTTGATGTGTAGTCAGACAAAAGTAATGTGATCTAATATTTGCTTAAATATTTCTGTTACACTTAATTCATGACAAGGCAAACTACTCAATCACAGAAAAACACTTTTCTATTCTTGGCTTTTTCCTCCACTGTATCTCTGTTTACATGTTAATGAATCATTTTTGCTAATGTATGTCTTTAATCCTGCATTTATTAAAAAGTTGTGTGACCACACAGCATATAAATGCTTCTAGACGCTCACATTACCGTACACAATCCAGGGGGGGCAGGCAGGCTGATGAATAACATTTGTCAAATAATCGCTCATAGCTGTCAGCGACTAACATGAACTCTATTTACATTAGAGCATTTAGAGATTGATTCTAAGACCTCACTGCCAGCTATCAGATTTCACTTGTAGGCAATAAGAAGAAGCTATTACATTCGCTTTGATTGATTACAGTCTCACCAAGAAATATTTCACAGAGGACGAAGTGGCGGAGAAATGACACAGTTACAAGAATAAAGAATCGGTGACACCAGTATTTCTCCAGTAAATGGACTTCACTGTGTAAGAGAGTGTGGGAGACGACTAACCGTTGGATTGCATGTGAGGTTGGCGTACATGCATCTATTGTCAGCAGTTGTGACCTTGTAGACTGCATTACCAGATGATGCTAAGAAGCTGAGGACAAACCAGTTAAGGGCAACACAAAGATACATTTCCTCCATAGAGCAACAATCACTGAATCACTGTGAAGGGTATCACTGTAACACTGAGACTCTTGTGGATCCAATCAGCCCAATTGTTTTCATGTGTGATGATATTAGTCCCCACAGTAGCTATTTCATAAAGTGAGAAACTTGACCTGACTGTATAAAATGACCTGTTGTGACCTCTAGGATAATCACAGCCTCATGAAGCTTTACAACCACAAACTAGAGACCTAGAGCATTCAGAGGATGGATGGCTTTCCTAGGTAGATTGACAATAAGGGGGTTTCTGAGCAGTTTCCAGAACAGAAGTGCTCGCCATCCAATCGCCGAAAAATGCAATTCTTGCATAAATCTCCAAATGTCAAAAGTTTTTGATACCAAATCACAGCATGGCTTTTTCTATGGTGTTCTTCAAGGTCTTGGTGTCTTAATGTGGTAGTTTGGAGGGATTATTGATCATTTTGATCAATTCCAGAGTGGTAAAAAAAGGTTAAATTTAGCACAAAATCTGTGTAAAAAATGGTATCAACCCAAAAATTGCTGCAACAACTTATGAGACATAATAGAGCATAGAACATATACTTCTATCATAATGTTTTAAGCCCTTATACACTTTCACAGTTTATTCTAATTAATTAATTCATATTTTTTTTAATTTCTGATTTATAAGACCATGACACACAGTGCTGAGCTGCATCTGAGCTGCACCACCTCTATGTGACATATACTGTTGACCTGCTATCTTCCCCTAAAGACCCCCTGTACCCCCCTAAAAAGGACAAAAACGGGTCAATGGTAAAGTGGGCTGGAGTGGAAAAGGTTAAACGATTCACTGAGACACAAGAACACAAGCTTGTTCCCATTTTGCTCTTGCTTTTAAAAACATAAAGCACCAAGTGAAAGAAACACTATCCATTTTCTATAACTACAAACTACAACAGCTGCTTACTGATATATATTTTTATACATGATCTTGTGGATAATCGTCATGACTTGATGTAGTGTGTTTTTCCAGTAAATCTCGCAGCAGAACTGTCTGAATGAGACAGTTCATCAATGTACCAGCAGTTAGAAGGATACACTGCTATGACGGCCCAGTAGGCGATGCAGATGGCCAGCAGGAAAAAGGTGACGATGGGGTAGAAGAGAGTGGACATGATGTAGCTGATGGCCCTAGAAACAAGAAAGATCTTTTTGAATTGTGTTGTATGTATGAAAAAGAGTCAAACACACCATCTAATTTCTAAGCAGTCAACAGAGATTCTATCCATTCTCACCGGCTTCCCTCCTTCAGTAATGCAATAGCGATGCGCAGCCTCGTCCTCAGAAATATCAGCATAACCACAATGATGACCTCAATCACACAAAGCGAGATCACTGCAAAACAAATATGTTTCATTACTAGTCAATGCACATACAACAAACATGTTTTAACATGTCACTTTAGCATTTAAAAAAGTTTTACCTAAGTTAGTAAAAATTATGATTTAAACTCTTTTCCAATGAAAGTAGCTAGCTGCTAACTAGCTCCAAAAGAGCCTAAATCTAGAGAGAAAGTTACCAAGTCTGCAACACTGACAGTCGTTTCAAGCCTCCCTCCAAAGACACTCCCCCACTATTATCATTATGAACATACAGTAAACATATCATAATGAACGTGAACGGCGAACATGGCTATTGTTAGTACTCACAGTTGTCGAGCTAGCAGCATGTGGAAAACTCTGGTGACGTGCAATGAGTGCACGGGCAGAGAGCGGGCAGGCAGGCAGACAGACAGGCAGCCCGTTCAATCATTACATTCGACCAGAATGAAATGATTGAACGGGTTTATTACAGTCCTGCGACAGCCACAGATACTGGATTTTTTAAAAAACAATTATTAATTGCTGTCGGGATGAAATGAGAATATAATAAAAAAAGTTTCCAAAGTCTTTACCAACCCTGCCTTTAAATCAATGCACTAACATTCGCTCCAGAGGGTTTCATTTTCAAAAACTCTACAGCGATGGAAAAATTGTTTTGTGGTTGAGCAAAACTCAGTGGGACGAGTATTGCACTATGGCTATAAGGGTTTGGGTTCTGATGATAAAATAGAAATTGTGAAGTAGTGCATGACAACATACTGAAGATGAGCCACGTTTGGCTGAGCTGGAGGTAAATGCTGAAGTCTGTGTGGAAGCCGATATCAGAGATGGAGACGTTAGAACCTGGCTTCCCGTACAGAGTGCTGAACTCCCAGTAGCAGTGCCAGATACCTGAGAGACACCGAGAGAGAGAGTGAAAGCCAGGAAAAGATGAAACAAGGTAAGACGAATCTAAATCTGCCACAGTTTGCCATGACAACAGAACAAGATGGGTGAGAAGTCAAATGTAAAACATGTGGGCAACATCTCCAACATGTGCACCAGTAGCCACTGGCAATGTGAGGTAAAAGTCTATGATGAATAGTACTCACCGAAGCCGACCGCAGCGATGACACCAAAGACGATGAGCCACAGGAGCACGCCAGCAGTGAAGCGCAGCAGCAGGATGAAGACCAGACTGACCGCCATGGTTATCACCAGACCACTGCAATAACACAAACACATACGTACTGGGAACTGACCAGTATTTGACTGGTAATGAACTGATATTAGACTTTAATAATTCATTGTAGTAGGATGTTCTGTATATAGGAATTTACCACGTGCTAGTTGAATCGCCTATTGTTTTAAATTCCAAGCAAGTAGGACAGTAGGAATTATTTCCACTAGTGCAATGCTCATCCAGAACGGGCTGAATGCTTGACCCCCAGAAGTGCTACTTGCAGCGTTGTCGAGAACCGTGGTATGGCTGCTTGTACCCGCCAAGTGTGAAGTTGATTGGATGAAAGATTCTCGATATATGCGAAGAGCAGTCATACAGTACATTGATACACAGGCAGAGAATCGTACCTTTATAGTTAGATGATGCTGCTCAAGCGCCACCTATTGGCCAAATGGCACCACATTTGCCATGGGCACTCAGACATCATATCTACACATCTCCACCAAATGTTGTCTCAATAGCACAAAGCGTTCAGGAGATATGACATTTTTTTGTAATATAAGCCCCGTCCACAGCATTTAAGCTAACTTTGAGGGCCAGCTATAGCAAAACAGTACGAAAAATAAAAAATCCCCAAAAATAACTATTTCCGGCTTGGTTCGGAGATGATCTGTACCAATTTTGGTGACGATTGGTCTAAATTTGTAGGAGGAGTTGCCAAAAATTCAGATTTGGACAAAAATTCAAAATGGCGACAAATCAATCAGAATATTGTTTCTGAGACTTTCGGTTCAAAAGTTACTACTAAAAACGTAAAGTTCATTGTTATAGCACCACCATCTGGCCAAATTGCACCCACTCGGGTCCAGAGCAATACACCCACCGAGTGTTAAGTAAATCGGATGAACGGTTCTCGAGATATGTGAAGGACATACCCACATACCCACAGAGAGAGAATCCTCGCTTTATAGTTAGATGTAAAAGTTGCAGGGGTAGAGGTTTTAATAAGTTTCATCATTTATTTCACTGATGGATCAGATCAGCACATAATCCATAAAGAGAGGTGAAAACATGAAAACCATCAAAAGCCACAGCACATACTTACATGAGGATCCAGTCCCAGGAATTTGCATAATCCTCAAAGATCTTTATGCCAATTTCTTTGGCATTCATCAGATTGGCGATACTTCTGTGATGGAGTAACAAGGTGAGATGGGAAAGAGAAGAGGTGACAAAAACAGGACTTAATAAGGACACAGAGAGTTTTGTCTTACTAGCTCTAAAAATGTGCTTATTAGGGTTTCTCAAAAACATCCTGACACTTTATTTATCTTTAATTTCTCTTACTATGAAACAAAGATGAATACAGTTTCAAAAATGTTTTTGATATTCTCAGTTTTACGTATTGGGTTATGAGGGTCTGGAAAAAAATATTGCAAGTTTTATATCAAAGAGCCAAAAAACAGCATTAGTGTTACTGAAGCACTATGGAGCCATAGTTCCTTCGGTATGGCGGTAAATGGTACAGCAGGATGTTACTGAATGGGATACAGAGGAGCACCTACAGTAGTGGAACAGCACATATTAATGGATGTGTCAGATCAAGAACCCATTTATTTCTGTTCATAGTGCAGGTAAAGTGTTCGATAACCAATAAATACAAAATAAGTGCTGCAAATACTCAACATAACAGACTCAATATAAATTGTATTTTTTTTAATTTTTTTTATCTGTTTTACTTGTCACCTGAATTCATCTTTATTTAAAAACCTCCAACGACTTAATCTGAAATCTTAACTTAACCTTTTCCTGCAGGGCAAAGACAAAATCTCAACCAATGATTCAGCATAAAACCAAACATATGTCTTGTCTAATAAAGTGGTGCAGGGATGTTGTATTTTTGTAGGCCAACCAGGAAGTTAGCATTGCACTGGTTTCCTTGACAAAAAGCCAATGGGATTTTGCCATTGGAGTTCCGGTTATTGCAAAAAATAAGCACTGTGGCAAAAAAACGTTTATGACAATTACACATTTTATTCAGCAAGATCATCTTCATGAATGAAAACCATTTTTATGATTTGCAATGCCAGAAGTAAAAAGCTAACTAGGCTGTAAACGAACTACACCACGATCACATGAACGTGAGTATACGCAACGAGGCTATAAAGGCGGACGAGTCACGTGATGACGTTTAGTAGTCTCATTTAGCCACTTGTTAGAAACCGCCTTTTTTTAAGACACTTAAAAATCTCTTAAGCTTGTGTTAACCACAGACCTTATTTCAGTCATCTAACTAAAAACCCATTAAAAAAACCATCGACTTCCAGACAAGGGAACCGGAAGCGCTAAAATGCCAACCCATTTCCAGGTTTTAGGACTCATTCCTGCAGCACTCTATTCTATCAGTGTATCTAAAGAACTCTGGTGATGGAAATCAGAAACAGACTTGTGATGTTGAGATCTCCACAGAGAAAATACAACTACAAGACTGGTAGCAATGTCAAAACATGACTACTGCAAAGTTTGACTGCAGACACACTGCTCTATGACTCAGATAAATCTCTATAGTACAGACAGAGGAGGGAGAGAGGACGAGCTAACATTGCTACGGGACAAACAGAACACTGAGAGCAGCTCTGAAACCAACCATATAATGAAGAGCTGTTACTCAGCTCCCTTAAGGTCACTGAAACCTTGTCTATAGGCCAGAGTTTGGATCACATCCAGCACTGTTATGCAAACCTGCATTCACATCTACATCAAGGGAGCCAAGCTAATGACCACCAGGGGGCACCACATCACTCTCTATGTTATTTGACACCCCAAAGTAGTAGATGACTGGATGTTTTGGAGATAGATATGTGCCACAGACAGTTGTATTGATCTGTCCTGATTCCTGTCCACTGTTGCAGGTGGAGGGAAGCAGGAACAGATTGTTTTTAATGATGAGGGAGGGTTAGTCTACACAAAACTACTGGCTACAGCGAAGTTAAAAAGCTGAAACAAATCATTTTTGAGACCTTTTCACCCCTCGCTGCATGGCAGTTACTTGTCTACGAAAAGAAAAGCATTAAAGCACATTATCTTTCAAGGTAATCCAAGGCAAACACACAATCATGTATGTTTATAATATCAGCTCACTGGTTTAAATACATGATTTCTCCAAAGTTTAAAGCTATCTCAGCCCATTGGCATGTTGATAGCGTAGATTTACAAAGCAGCTGTTGTAAGCTTGGAGGTACCCCTGAAGTTCTACTCCTGAACTTGTGGGTAAAGCTGCGTTTTCATGCAATAAACATGCAAATGACTTTGAATGTGGTGGGACACATTCCTGGGCATCAGTGACGTCAGTGACATGCCCACTCGTCCTACCCTGTAAAATCTGTCCAGAGCCCTCTGGGTGCAGAGTTGGCAGCCCTATTGACAGTATAACAGTAAAACACTTCATTTTACAGAGTAAATGGTTTATGTATATTCTTTTACTACAGCGAGAATGCCAATTCTCAATCTAATGTACGTGACTTTTCTATTTGCAAAACCTAACTTGGTTGAACAACAAGAATAAAGATTGACGTTGCAGGGAAGCAGATCTTACTTGGCAGCTTCTTTGAGGTCGTTGACACTTCTTATGTGATTGTCACCGTCGTTGAAGGTGGTCTGGTTGGCTACAGTTAAAATTCCATTTGTTGTAATGAAATCAGGGAAGCACCGCTGAAGGACTGAAACACATTTTAAAACATGTGTTATTGTTCTTTAGTGATTTGGCCAACAAATAGTGAGCTATTGTGTGTTGCTGTGTTTACAGTTATTCAGATTCACTTACAAGGTCTGCTTGGCACAATCATAGACGGGCAGTCTTCATCTCGTATGACTTCTACGACTGACTGCGAGGGAAATAAAGGAGACGACACAACAATTGAAAACAAGATATTGATCATAGTTTCATCTATAAGGCTGTCAACCAATTAAAATATTTAATTGCAATTAATCGCATGATTGTCCATAGTTAATCCCGATTAATCGCAAAATAATCAAACATATTTTATCTGTTCAAAATGTACCTTAAAGGGAGATTTGTCAAGTATTTAATACTCTTATCACAGTGGGCAAATATGGACATAACAATGACAGATATTGTCCAGAACAGGTACTGCATTTAGCATAAAAAAATGCTCAACTCATAACATGGCAAACTCAAACCCAACAGACAACAGCTGTCAGTGTACAGTGTGTTGACTTGACTATGACTTGCCCCAAACTGCATGTGATTATCATAAAGTGGGCATGTCTGTAAAGGGGAGACTCGTGGGTACCCATAGAACCCATTTTCATTCACATATCTTGAGGTCAGAGGTCAAGGGACCCCTTTTAAAATGGCCATGCAAGTTTTTCCTCGCCAACATTTTTTATCATCAGTCACATGTATGTATGTGTCAGTATGTTTCACAAAAATAAAAAGAATTCCTATTTTCAGAATAATAATCTTACTTCCAGATCGAACTTCCGCAATGTTTAATTTCCAGCGATTCTAGCATTGGTTTTATTAATATCATCATTCCTGATGACCAAAGAGTCAGATCTGATGTAACACCGTCATAATTGGGATGATGTGGGAAGGGAAATCAGTGATTCAGATCAAACAGTATGACTGAGCTGTGAGGTGCTCCCACACACCACCTCACTTTCTGGTTCTTACACACCAGCGCGCCAACGTCACCGCCACTGAGCGGCTGCCAGCCGACAGAACGGGGCTGTGATGTGCATCAGCGGCTGCTAGCTCACTTCCGGCCATCTCTCAAAGCACATTCAAATGAGCTCTTCATTAGAACCACTGTGCAGATAAAAGTGATGAAATCCCGTTTTTTTCCTTTTTTAGGGGGGTACTGGGGGTCTTTAGGGGGAGATAGCAGTTAAGCACTGTGTGTCCAGTTGTTCTAGTCATAAATCAGAAATAACATGAATTAATTAATTAAAATAAATTTTGAATGTCCATAATGGCACAGAACATTATGATAGAAGTACAGTATATGATGGCCATTCCCATGCTCTATTATGTCTCATGAGCAATTTTTTGGTTGATACCATTTGTTACACAGATTTGGTGCTAAATTTAACCTTTTTTTTTTACCATTCGAGAATTGATAAAAATGATCAAAAATTCCTCCAAAATACCACATTAAGACACCAAGACCTTGAGGAACACCACAGATGTTGTCATTTGGGATCAAAAACTTTTGACATTTTGAGATTTCTGCAAGAATTGCATTTTTCGGCGATTGCATGGCGAGCACTTCTGTTCTGGAAACTACTCAGAAACCCCCTTATTGTCAATCTACCTAGGAGAACCATCCGTCCTCTGAATGCTCTAGGACTCTAGTTTGTGGTTGTAAAGTTTCATGAGGTTGTGATTATCCTAGAGGTCACCACAGCTCATTATATACAGTGACATCAAATTTAAAAAAAAATTTGGTCAAATGGTCAATACAATGAAATGGCTACTATGGGGACTAACATCATCAAACATGAATACAGTTGGGCTCATTGGATCCTTAAGAGTCTTAACTTTAAAGTGAAATCCAATTTATGTAATTCCAAGACTGTGTAGGAACCCCAGCATGCAAAAAATATTCTAATACACCATTTTAGAATAGGCAAACATAACACATTTATACTGCATTCAAAAAACTGCATGTTTCAGACCAAAACGGCACATGATTATCATAAAGTGGGCATATCTGTAAAGAGAGACTCGTGGGTACCCATAGAACCCATATTCAATCTCATATCTTGAGGTCAAAGGTCAAGGGACCCCTTTGAATATGTCCATGCCAGTTTTTCCTCGCCACATTGCCATTGGTGCCAATATATTCCTTATGTTTTCTAGTTTCATATGATATCTGTACCTTCACTCTAGGTCTAAAACTGAACCTGCTACGGCCTCTGAAAGACAGTAGAGTCGGTCGGGATCTCAGGGGGTTAAAAGCTATTTCTTGCACAATTATATTTTCTGTGTCTACAACAGAAGAAGAAGGTCTAAACTCTTGTAATTAAGTAGCCCTTTTTGCCTGGCACATGTATAGGACCTGCCCAAATGGAGTGACAAACTGGAATATACACCTGGGTGTCATACATGACCTTGTCTCCAAAACAATAGGGAGTGAGCAATGCATCCGGAAGAGGCATGGGGTTCAACACATTTTTTTTCATCTAGTTTGCAAAAAATAGGACCACTAACCACAGTCTCTCACCTTTTTGCTGATATCGAAGCCCGGCTTGCAGAATTGCTTGTAATAGGCCCAGTTGTTGTTTTTCTGCGCATCCAGGAGAGTTGCAAATCTGTCAGGGCACTTGGAGACACAGAGCTGGAGGAGGCAACACATCTTCTTAATGAGAAAGCCCATCAATCTTGCATAATCAAGCGTGGAGGAAAGGTTGGAGGGGAACATACAGCAGAGCAAAAATGTGCTGCTACAGTAGAAGGGGCTTCATTCAGTCTCTCACCTGGGTTGTAGGGCACTGGAGGTTAATCAAAACGGAAGGATTGGCACATTTCAACATGTTGAAGTAGAATAATATGGCTTTGTTTCTGTGGAGACAAATGATGAAGATTAAGACAGGAGTCTGATTAGAAGGAGTCAAAAGACTGAGGAACCAGTCCATTACTGCAATGTTTTATCAGCAAGCATTTAAGCACACGCACACACACACACACACACACACACACACACACACACACACACGCACACCTACACACACTCCGAGAGAGAGAGAGAGAGAGAGAGAGAGAAGGGGAGAGAGAGAGTACCGTGCAGTAAAGCCTAATTAATCACAAACCATCACAATGTATTGTGGTCAAATCCTTTTGTGAGAGTAAAGATAAGGACGGGAAGCTGACAGACAAATTGGGGAACATAATTATTCCAGTGTACAATCATTTAAGAAAGATATTTTTCCACTCACGCATTGGGGGTGTTCTGGTGGCCACAGAACTGACCGTGGCTGTCGGTTGGATAGACGACCTTCCTGGGGTCGCCATGGATCCAGGCTGAAAACACGGCACAACAGTTTTTGTTTGAACTGATTTTAACATGTGTAGCCATACCAGACACACACTCCTGAAACTACCTACTGAAGTACACAAGGCCACTGGTCAAACAACTACACTCCATTTCAGACTTCCTTTGGTCCAAAATGACACATGCTATCTAAGTCAGAGAGCTTGTGTGTTTTTGGCTGGACCGCAGAGGGCCAGCACTAGTCTGTCACTGGCTGACCGACCGAGTGATGAAGTTACAAGATTGGTCGGCCGAGTGTTGGAGTTTCCTCATTGGCCGTTGCTCTTTCAAAATGAAAAGGTGGGGAACAGTCCTTTATGCAATTGAGCCCGTCCAACCCGACGCATCAACACGAAACTTGGACCAAGCTGTCAACTAGGCGATCTTGTTCTAAAATGAAACGTGATTCAGCAGTGGCATAGCCTATTTCTCACTTAAAATGTTTCAGAAGTAGATTTTGGTGGATTGTTTAGACGGAATAACAGAAAGTTTACGAGCAGGCCGCCATGTTGTTTTCTGTTTGAAACGGCAAGCAGAAAACCAGGGACCAATCAGGTGCGTTCCACGCTAGGGTACGTCATTGCTTGAACGGCCAGTTGAGTGGAGCAGCACGTCCCCTAGTGTCCTCGCCGGACCTGGTGGACATGTATCGCTGGATTTAACATTATAGACATGACCACTGACTATTTGTGTGACAATTTAGCTACAAATTCACAGACTGACCAACCACGGTACAGACATATACTCGGTTTTGACTGAGTCTTGTTATACCATATATATATATATATATATATATATATATATATATATATATATATAACAGCTAGCTAAAGACATGCATTGTGTGATTATTTAAGTACAGCTAGATCAAAGAGGGTCCTATATGAATCAATAAAAATCAAATCCTCAAATCTATGAGTCCATCAGGCCGAGGCCATGTGTATGTCTCTCTGTGTTCTCACCAAGGAGAAAAAAGCAACACACACAGCAACAAGACAACAATGGCAATTTATCTGGATTGCATGTTAATTAAGAAGAAACATCTACACAGATTAAAAAACAACAACAAATCAATCCAGTTTAATTTGTTTGGTTCCGTTTCTCTAGATAGGAGTAGCAGTAACCCTGAAATTCAATTTACTAAGCAATTCTTGTGTTTTATTTGTTTGCCCAACCTGAACAACAGCAGGCCCCTCACCTTGCCAGTCAATGAAGGATTGTGCTGAACAAAGGCAGTCTACAAGTCTTTGACACGACAAGGATGATGAAACTTAAAAAATGATACAGTAAGAACAGCGAGTTCTTCAGCCGATTGCAGACATGTCAGTGTGTATTTGAAGTCACATCCATTGTCATGGCTCCTGCTCTTTTTAAATGATTGGGCAAAAGTAAGTCCTCCCCATGCCCAGATTGAGACGTGACTCCTCTGACAACGAGCAGGCAAGGGACGGCACTTTGGTGACAACATCGGGTTTTCATTTTCCCCTTATTTGTGATGTATTTCATATGTGTGTGTGAAACAGTGGGCTACCTCCGGGTCTGAAAAGTGAAGCCAATTCGGAAGTGCCTTAAACTTGCATTCTTTCTAATAGCCAGCAGGGGGCGACTCCTCTGGTTGCAAAAAGAAGTCTGATTGTATAGAAGTCTATGAGAAAATGAGCCTACTTCTCACTTGATTTATTATTTCAGTAAACATTGTAAACATGAGTTTATGGTCTCAATCACTAGTTTCAAGTCTTCTTCAATACAGCATGATGTTCATTTAGTAAATTATGGTCCCATTTAGAGTCAAATAGACCTTAAAGCAGGGTATGCTTTAGGGCGTGGCTACCTTGTGATTGACAGGTCGCTACCACGGCGTTGTCAGGTCTGGGAGTTGTCCGCGTTTTCGTCTTACAACTTTAACCCTTTCACAGTGTGATTTCAGTTCATGAAAGTTAATTATAACCTTTTTGGTCGCCTAAAAATGTCTTATTCAGCGTTCAGCTGTACTTAGCTCCACCCTCTCGTGTCACTTTGGGTTGCAAAATAACAAGATGGCGACGGCCAAAATGCCGAACTCGAGGCTTCAAAACAGCAGTCTATAAAGTGGGTGACATCATGGTGACTATGTCTACTTCTTATATACAGTCTATGGTGTGAAAGAGGGAGGAAAGAAATGAGCAGTCAGGTGTGCTGGATAAAACTGGATATGTTTTTGTATGAGAAAGGGGTAAAGAAAAGTGGCAGAGCGGAAAAAATGAGAGACATAAAAGTAGAAAGAGAGAAAGGAAGGAACATTAAATGGGGAGAAGGAAAAAACTTGAGGCAAGACAGAAAGAAAAGGAGAGCTGATGGGGAGATTCACAATGCTGCATGGCCTCAGTCAGTTGCAGACAAAGTGGACTCTCTGTCACAC
This sequence comes from Sebastolobus alascanus, assembly GCA_916701645.2. Lineage (NCBI taxonomy): Eukaryota > Metazoa > Chordata > Actinopteri > Perciformes > Sebastidae > Sebastolobus > Sebastolobus alascanus. The sequence goes on from CAKAOJ020000092.1 coordinate 1,495,503, forward strand.
TCGAGTGAACTAAACGGCTTCAAGGAAATTTGAATGAAATGAGAAGCCAGAGGGAATCACTGGTCATCCAGTCAAAAAAACTCAACAGGGACATCAAAACAGCTTTACTAACACGATCCCCTCAAGTCAAGACCCGAGTGAGCCGTACAAGCTGCATGTTGTGGTTGAAACTCCCACTTATAAAAAGACTAGCCTGTTCTCTGGAGGAGACGCATTTCTCAAATCCCTAGGACTTTTAACAATCAGCCATTTTGTTGAATAGCCCAGCATGAAATTATTACGGAAGTGTATTGCTGCCACACCAGGAAAAAAACCCCAAAACGATCAGTATCACATTATAACGTGAAAAGTTTATTGTTATAACAAGATATTTTCCACATTATTACGACATACAAACTTATCACGTTATAGCAAGAAACTTTTCTTGTTATAACAATATACTATTTATCTTGTTATAACTGGAACTTTTCATGTTAAAACGTGATCATCACCTATATTGTTAAAACGTGAAACATTTCAAGTTAAAACAACATACTAAGTTATCACGTTATAATCACCTATATTGTTAAAAGATGAAATATTTCAAGTTATAACAATATACTAAGTTATAACCTTATAACGTGATCATCACCTATGTTGTTAAAACGTGAAACATTTCACGTTATAACAAGTTATCACGTTTTCCATGAAAAGTTTCACGTTATAACAATATAAATAATATAGAAAGAAAAGTTTCTTGTTATAACGTGATAAGTTTGTATGTCGTAATAACATGAAAATATCTTGTTATAACGTGAAAAAAATCTTGTTATAACAATAACATTTTCACGTTATAACGTGACACTGATCTGTTTTCTTTTCCTGGTGTAGCAGCAACATGCTGCTGTAAATTATGAATAAGTCAAACAAAGGGAAAAAAAAAACAGTTTATTTTCTCCTTAAACGTCGGTGCATCCTGTGGAGAGGAGCAGGCCCATTTTGTTTGTGGTAAATTAAGATTTTGTGAAATTATTGCCACAGACATGCAGTTTTCACTTCACGAACAGACCAGAACATATCATATCCTGTTTGTGTGTATGGTTGCGTGTCAAAATCAATGTGTCAAACTCACCCACGGTACCCAGAGCGATGTAGCCGAGGATGACAAAGATGAAGATTAAACAGCAAACCACATCAGTGCAGCTCCTGGAGGGGGAAAAAATATGCGAGAAGAAATAAGAGAGGTGTGACACGGGAAAGATTACGAGAAAAATAAGGTAGTATTCATATGAATGGTTGGTGGTTGAATGCCTTTGTCCAAATCAGCATCATGAGAAAAATACATGTACTAATGCGTCCCCAGGAGGAATTGGGGAGAAATAAATGTGTATTGTGTGTTTAACCATTTCGTTGTTGGTAATAATGACAGAGCTGCTGTATGGAGAGTGAGTTTGAGATTTATATCAGCATGTGCTACCAGGTATAACAAGGTGTCATCTGTATACTGTGTTTTCAGAGAAACTGTAGTGGAGGTCTACTGACTTTCTAATGAGACTCTGAATCCCCCCCAGAGTTAACTGTCCCACAGGCACAGAGACAGCTATTTGAAGATTCCCTCTCTCTCTCCACAGTATCCCCAGCCTGATAGTTTAAAGTAGCGTCTCAGAGTCTCTCTCTCTCTCCTTCCTCACTTTCTCTCTCCCACAACAAGCTTTCTTCCCCTCCTTTCCAGCCTGAGAGAAGCTGTCAGTCCGGCTCCAGCCCCTTCATAGCCCTCTTTCAAAACTATTCAGAACATGAGCACTGAGCCCAGCCTTGAATAAAGCCAAGTTCAATCCACTGTGCCCAGTAGTACCATACAAGGGACAAACGTAGCCTCCCTCTAACACCGTACGCTACACAAACTGACTTGAGACCCTCATCTCCTCCAGCTTTCAACCCTTCTCCTCTTTCATCCAGAGCAGCGAAGCCAATGTCAAAAGGAGGACTGAGTTCAGAGATGTGACAGTGTTTGCTTTGTGTAGTTCTTTGAGGAGTGATTTGTCCTTGTTTTGTATGCAGCATGGTTCCATGGTTCCATACAGGCTGCTCTTCAGCCCCCAAATACAATTTCATGATTAAGTAGCAGACAGTGAGGAGAGACTGGAGCACTGACACGCACAGATCAACACATACAAAGAGAGATAAAATAGCTTAAATAGAAACTAATTAATTTTAGGGCTGTCAATCGATTCAAATATTTAGTCACAATTAATCGCATGATTGTCCATAGTTAATCACGATTAATCACAACTTAATCGTGCATTTTTTATCTGTTCAAAATGTATCTTAAAGAGAGATTTGTCAAACATTTAATACTCTTATCAACATGGGAGTAGACAAATATAATTGCTTTATGCAAATGTATGTATATATTTATTATTGGAAATCAATTAACAACATAAACACAACCTCACAGGTACTGTATTTAGCATAAAAAATATATGCTCAAATCATAACATAACATAGCTTCCTGCTTTCTAAGCTACCACATTTTAATATTTGTGTGTGTATGTGTGTTACTCTCTCTCAGCTTTGCAGAGAGTTAGTAACCTTACTCCACTCTCTCCAACAATATTATTCAACAGATTTCACATTACACACAGTCATTTGTTCCATGATTGATTTAAAAATATTGATTATTGCAGCTTTAACTATAGCCACTGTCTTGAGAGTATTGGGAACTTAGTCTGAATTTTCAAAAGCTGCCTGTACACAGAAGGCAACCCACAGCAGGATAGAATGTAGATATTATAAGCCAATCTAATTGACAATATACAGTATATGACATGGTTGGTACCAATGAATTCCTTAGGTTTTCTAGTTTCATATGATGCCAGTATCTTCACTCTAGCTTTAAAACTGAGCCCGCTACAACCTAAAAATCGCAAGCTGAGTTAAAGACATTAGTGGCGTTAGAACAAATTTGCGTTAACTTTGACAGCCCTGATTAATTTACATTACTGTAAGTCGCAACCAAGAAACAGACACAACTATTTAAACTGTGTCGCCTCTTAGATTTAGGATCAACTGCGTAATTTAAGCTTGCATTGCAAATTATCCCAGACTGCTTGTAAATTTAAGAGCTTCTTTTTATGGTCCTGCATTAATAACTGCAGTAAAACTTGCAATCTATGTTAACAGGCTGCTCTGGTAGATTGGTTTATTAGCAATATAGAGGATAGGTGAATGTTTTCTGTCCCAGCAGGGCTGCTAATTCCCCTCGTTTCTCATTTCAGAATAAAATGACTCCATTATCACTGTTCTCATCTGTATTAGATACCCGCAAATTCAAAATGTGTCATCTCCACTCAAAGACCCTCTGCTTTGTGTCTTCAGGAAAACATCCCAACATCAGACGAAAGCTCCAATAAATGACACTGGATGACAAAAGTCTAAAAGAGCAGTTGGTTGCCATAAGAAATAAGGCTTAGGGACAAAAAAAACATTTTTTTTTTTCTGAGAGCACAGCAATTATTTTTCATAATAGAGAAACAAAGGCAGCTAAAGGGGGCACAGCTCTGCCTGGTGAAGACAGACACAGTTTTACTGACTGTGGAGTATAAAGACAACCTGCCACACTACAAGCAAAACTGTTGCTGATATTGTGCATATTATTAACAAAGGGAGACAAGGGAGCACCATTTTATTACAATCAAAAAAAGAACAAGGGGAAGAGCTGTCAGGGTTGCCATGGCAATGGTTGCATTCCTTGTCTTTGAATCCCTCTCCATCCTTTAGCTGGAAGATAAGTTAGCTATCACTCAGCAACACATCGGAGATGATTAAAAGGGGGAGATGTGAGGGGTGGGGGTCTAAAGCCGACCTTGCCTCTCCTCCACTGTAACGTGTTACTGTAGATCCGTCTTGTTTCCCCAACTCCCTCATATAGACACCACGACTGCATTATTAAGACAAAGTGCACACGGCAGCACCACAGTGCTAATACAAAGTCACCTTTGAAGCATGCAAAGGTGGAAGGGAAGCTGACAAAGTGAGAGGGGAGTGAAAACAATTCTGCTTCATTCTCTTATCTCAGAAAAGCAGGCCACATCCAAAACTGCAAATCTATTCGGACCCCGACCTGGCTTCTTCAGATGTGAAGAGGGACCAAAGGGACCAAAGCATTGCCCTGCTTGTGTAGTACACTGGCAGGCAGTGCTGCTTTGAAGGAAAGAAAAAAAATGAGTACCGGAAGCTCTGTCAGTACAATAAGAAACTTTTGTGTCAGTGTTATATTTGCAGGGCTGATATTCTGAGGGAGCCAAGGTGACACAGATGGCAGCAGTGCCACAGAATAGCATGGGTGCTATTGTGGTGTGAATCTGCCAGTCTGTCCCTGCTTTGTAACAGACATTTACGGGAAGGGATAGTTGGAGGGTCAGATTTGCACACTAAAGGGACGTCACAAGAGCCTAGAGGGACATTGGACAAAGTGGGGGACAAAGTGAACAGCTTTTCTGACAAACTCTTCTTTAGGTAAGTTGTCACGAGGCCTGTCAATCGATTACAATATTTAATCGCGATTAATCGCAAATTGATTGATTGATGTTTTATCTGTTCAAAATGTACCTTAAAGGGAGATTTGTGAAGTATTTAATACTCTTATCAACATGGGAGTGGGCAAATATGCTGCTTTATTCAAATGTATGTATATATTTATTATTGGAAATCAATTAACGGCACAAAACAATGACAAATATTGTCCAGAAACCCTCACAGGTACTGCATTTAGCATAAAAAATATAATCAAATCATAACATGGCAAACAACAGCCCAACAGGCAACAACAGCTGTCAGTGTGTCAGTGTGCTGACTTGACTATGACTTGCCCCAAACTGCATGTGATTATCATAAAGTGGGCATGTCTGCAAAGGGGAGACTCGTGGGTACCCATAGAACCCATTTTCATTCACATGTCTAGAGGTCAGAGGTCAAGGGACCCCTTTGAAAATGGCCATGCCAGTTTTTCCTCGCCAAAATTTAGCGCAAGTTCGGGGTGTTATTTAACCTCCTTCATGACAAGCTAGTATGACATGGTTGGTACCAATGGATTCCTCAGGTTTTTCTAGTTTCATATGATACCAGTATCTTCACTTTAGCTTTAAAACTGTTGTAAGTTGCGTTAACGAAATTAGCAGGGCCTGGTTGTCACCCATGCTATGATGGCAGGGAGCAACTGATTTGTAGTTACATTTTGTTAGTGAGTGAACATTTAACAGGACACTATAAAAGGCATTACTGCATTGCCATACGGTTGTGCAGTTGTGGCTCATCTGTGTATATTTTTGACACCGATTATATCCGTGTATTATACTGTTTATAGCTGGAGCCAGTTTGAATTAACACTACACTGTTTCCACTTCTGTATATCCTTTAGAGGACTGCTCAATAACCACCGATACAGTTACTTCATTTAGGCACCGAGCTTGCATGAAAACAAGACGACCACAGAGTCGGTTCTCTCCCAGTTCTCATTAAGAAAAGCCTCTGAGCCACAGAAACATCAAAGTATCCTTGGTGCCTTCACCCAGCTGGAGCAGTGAAATGGGCTGGAGAGGGTGGAATAAAGAGACACGGGAGGACTAAAACATGCCTTCACAGCAGCCTCCCAAACTGACATTGAACATAAAAGAGATAAGAGCCTACATTACCTCAGAAAATGACTAAATCATCAAAAAAAAAGAGCCCATGGTGACACCCTTGAAGGTTTTTTGCTTCATTGCAAAATGATGCTCTTCATTGTGCTAAAGAAATCAGACTTCATTTTAAATATGCCATTTTAAAGGGAAAATTCTCAACCTAAAGTGTATAGTTCTGTGATTCTAAATGAGGATAATTTATCATTTGTTACATCAGGGTTTTTCGATCTCTTTGGGCATGCGACCTCACTTTTAAGACCCCAAATTATCACAAAAGTTACCAATTTCATGTGAATCTTCATCCTTTTGTATTCTTTTTTCAATATGTTGTATAGAAATGGTAGCACAGTGCGAACAATAACTAGCTGTGACGTGTATAGAGTTGTAGCCCTCATGAGGCAGACAGCAGGCTGTAGTTCATCAGGAGAAGTGCGACTGTGGAAAAACAGGAGACAGCTCCCTGCAACAGCCCCGCTGATGTGTGGACTACATCTGTTTGGGTGTATCTGGCTGTTTAATAGTGTGTGTCATTGGGCTAACTCCAGCCACCAGCTTGACTTATGGCCATTGATCTGTGCGGTGGAGTGGAGAGAGCTGCCAGCGCTCGGCCTCAATCTTTATTAACGCGGCATGACAAATGATCAATCTATCAGCGCTCCGACTTGGGCGTGAGCCAAAAAGATTATACAATGGGCAAAATCTATATACACGGAAGATGGTGACTGATAGTTAAAGGGTCAGTTCACCAGAATTAAAAACAACAACAACAAAAAACTCTTACAAAGTCATAGTGCTACGTAACTGTACATATGCTGTAGTTTTGAATTTATTGAAGTTAATTGAGATATCCGTCTCTGAGATTTCTGCCTCCATTCTAAGTGAATGGATTTTCATTTCCTATTATTATCTTCAGTGATGACCAGGGTTATTATAGTAAGCTAGTAAAAGATATTGTTAGTAAACTTAAACTAAATAAAAAATTATATTCTTTAAGAAAAACTAAAACTAAACTGAAACAATATTGCCTGGTTGAAAACGAATAAAAATAAAATAAAAATGAATGTAAATTCGAAAAAAGGAGACAGCATGAATTTTCTTCAACTCTTGAGACACTGAACCACCGAAATTGTACTGGCTATTCCTACACAGTTCTCCAACTACATATTTTGTATGTATATGTAGATACCATACTTCTGAGACATAGCTGGCCCTAACAAAAACAAACTAAAACTGATGTAATAGTAAAACTAAATATATAAAAACTAAAACTAAACCTTTCTGAAAAACTGAAACCAAACTAAACCTAGCAAACACACTGAAAACTAACTACAACTAAACTAAATCTATATCTAAACTAAACTAATGAAATTGAAAAGTCAAAACTAAACTAAAAAACTAATTGAATATTCAAAACTATTATAACCTTGGTGACGACAAAATGTCTTGAGTTTGTAAACATTTCTGTAATGCAGTAACTTATTTGTGCATTGCAATTAAACATTTTTTAGTAAATGTTAGTTTTTCTATACACTGCTACATTATTAGATGGAACAACTATAAAGTAAAAGGTGGTGATGTTGAGTATGTGTAGTACCTGTTATGAACAGGCCCTCTGAAGTTTGGGTCAAACTTGCGCGGCTCACCTACAAGACAAGAAGAGTATGGTGAGATTAAAGTCAGATAGAACAACAATAAAATGCATATACAGAATACATGATATAACAGCAAAGTGTACAGACTAATGTCTGGTTCACAAACATAATAAAAGAGAAACATTTAAAGCAAAAGGAAACATAGATGAGACACAGAGAATAACATATCCAAACGTTTACAAATGAGCAACATTTCATAACATTGACACCATACAGTATATACTATACTATACTAGTAAAATGTATCTATCCTGGTGTTATCCTGGTTTGCTGTTGAACTGGCCAGGACAAACTAACTAGGCCATTTCACAGTGCAGGTCTCCTAGCAGGACTGGGATGAAGAGAGATAATCACGCTAAGATAAAGCATTAAAAGCCAAAACAATACAGCTAACACCAATATATGATAAATCATTTTAACAAGTCTTAAGCCAAACAGCTTATCTGGGTCACAGTGAGGAATCCCCATTTGACCCAGCAGAGTGAATACTGAATCACAGTTGCGAGCATCATCAGTCACCCAAGGGGCTAACGCAGACTGCGTGCGCTTGTAGGTATGAGGAAGCATTTGCATTCATCACTGGCTGCTTCTTTGGTGCCCGAGTAGTCTCTCTACCCCAGCTGAAACTAAGGGTGTTTTCACATATAGTCCTTTTTAAACGAACCAAACTCAGTCCTCTTAAAGTGGACCAAAAAGAGGACCAACAGAAAAGGAACTCAGTTCTGTTTGTGTTCACATTGTTAGTTCATTTGAAAGGTCTGGTCCACGTCAGCTCTAATGGGGCCTCAGTCCTCTTTCTGTTCACACTATAGTTGATGAAGTTGAATTTTTAATTTAATTTTTGCATTTTGTTTATTTTTTTTAATGATTTTTTAATGATTTTATTTCAGCTACTTTAACAAATGTAATACATTTAAACTGTCACTGAAATGCTGTTAAAACACATTCACTATTCACAGCCTATTTAAAAAAAACTAATTCTGTAGCTGCACCACCATCCTGCTCACTCAGAAATATTAACAGATAATCTACAATATTATTATGTTCCATCAGTGCGACCAATCACATCAGGAGTGATAGAGATCATTCATTGATTCTACGGGTCTAAGCTTCATACTTATTTTTAGTATATAAACTGAGATTACACATTATGTGCAATAAACATTTTAGTGGAACTGCTCTAATTGAAAGCTGTCTCAGTCACAGTGTTATTAAATTAACGTCGCAAATGAAGGACAAGCAGAGGTTTTATTCTGAGCTGAGGGTGACTTGATGCTGTGATAGATTTGAATGTGAAGGCAAAAACCGCTGTTCAAAGAAATGATTGACAGCGCATAAAAGCTGTTACTTTAGATAGTTCTTAGATAGTTTTGTTACGGCGTGCTCAAAAAACGAAACATTTAAAAGCTAGATAAAGCATTTCTTTTATTAAATGAAAGTAACGTTAATTCATTTTTAAGACCTGCCAAAATTGCATTTAAGACATTTCATGAGATTTTAAGACATTTTAAGGCCTTAAATTCAAATGATTGGATTAAAGACTTTTAAGACTTTTTAAGACCCGCGGGAACCCTCCATGAACCTCCGCTAATTAATGCGCTTCGATATGTGCTTTAAGACTGAATGAATGAGGAAATAAAGCAGCGTGAGCGTAAGCTGCCACGGTTTCGTGTTGTTTTTCCGAGCGTCAGTGTACAAGCGCGTGTGATCTGTCTACGGCAACTCTAGAGGGTTAAAATACAATGGCAAAAGGCAAAGCGAACCTGGAGCGCTTTGTGTTCACAATGCACAGATTAAGTGAACCGCAACGCGGACTTGAATCGAACCGAACTCAGACCACCTCCCGAGGAGGTCTGAGTTCGGTTCGTTTCAGAGGGGTCTGAGTCCTTTTGGAGTGTTCACATATGCGCAAAAAATGCTGACTCATCGCTCTGACTTCGTTTGGAGGGCTGAAAGGGACCAAGTGTGAAAACACCCTAAGTATGACGTGTTCCTGAGGACCTATTAATCACCACACATGGAGCGTAATATCTCCAAGCAGCTGGAGCAGACTTAGGGGCAGCATGAGTGGGCCTATCTCCCATCTGCCCGTTCCCCAAACTGATCCTGTCGAGAGACGTACAAGCCAGCCTTTTTTCTAAATTTGTGAGGAATGAGTACACCGTACTACGTACATACAAATCATGTTGTGAATGTACTCTAAATCTGAATAAGCCCTGAATTTAACAAGCACAAACCCCTTTTTATTTTTTATGAGCAAATGAAAAAAACAAAATCCACAGCAAATTTATCCTAAAATCAAGTATTGGCTTTGACTGATTTAGCTTATGCCCCCAGCTCCGTAATCATCCAAAAACTATTAAAAACACATTAAAAAGCCATACTGCTGCATTGGGTGATATAATCTTTCATAACAATGAACATGGCCAGTTTATTCTGGAACAACTCCACAACTGCATTGTTGATCTCTGGAGAGTGTTGTAACTCTCTGTGTTGTGAAGACTGATCTGTGAGCAAACATGCTCACTAACACAGTTCTGTGTGCTGCGGTTGTAAAACGGTGGAGCATCACAAACCCCCTGAAATGACTCCTTTAATTATCAGAATTTGATCCAATTGGTCCAATAACATTTATAAAGTCCAGAATAGCAATCCAGAAGTACGATCAAATTATTTTACCCCATTCATGTGTGCGGGGAGTAAACAAGAAGTCAGCCAGCTTAGCCAGTCTCAGACACACATGCTCTCAGGTAGCTCGGCTGGAGAAGGACTCTAGTGTGCATGCTCTATGGGCCCAAAAACATGGTAGCGTGAGAAAAACCCTTCCGCGTAGGCTTTTTCAGCGTACGCATCCTGTGAGCAACTTTCATAGGATTGAATGGGTGAGTCAAATCTGAATCTGCAACGTAGCCAGTGACATTTCTCGGCCAGGTAAATGTAATACTACAATGTTTTCCTCTGAAGTAGAAGTACACAGTAGACAAGTAGTATGGAGTTGATTTCCATATTTTTTACGTGCTTTGGGGGCCTTTTGTAAGTTATTTCGATTTACATATATAACTGTTGGGGCCCCAGGCAGTTGCCTACCTTGCCTAACGGTAAAGTCTGCCCTTGCCAGAGGCCAAGCGTTCGGTCCGCTCTAAACAGGCATGTTTTGAATGGGCACTGCGCTAGTAATTCTATAATGCCACGACTGGACAAAACACCACACAGTTGCAATATGAGAAACCCTGTAATACAACACATATATGCGAAAAACTCACAAAAAAATTCTCTGCCTAAAATAACTGATTCAGCACAGTAAAGCCTGGCAGCTGCCTGGCCCACAAACCACCAGCTACACATCCCATAGCGACTGAGTGAGATACCATAATTGTCTGGCCATGGTGGTATTCCTTTGTGTTGTAGCAAACAAGGTTTCTACAGCCAATATTTCTGCATGAAGATAAGGTATTAAAAAGACAGGATGTTACACACATTTGCATGTGTGAAAGCATATATTCTTGCCTGCCGTTCCCCACTATGATTTCTCTACAAGCCTCCCTACAGTAGTGGTAGTCTGAAGGATAGAGATGCCAAATCGCTGGGCCAATAGTAAAATAATATCAGGAAAAGTGACTGAGCACCTGTTTCGTTCACCAACAACCCCCGGTGTCCTTAAGCTGCAGAGTCAGCAGCAAAAACAAATGCACTGGACTGGAAATGTACTTGAATCTAAGTGAGTAATTGTCACATTTCTGTTTTTGTTCGTGTATATTGGAGAGGGGCAAGAATTATGGCAGATGGAGAACTGCATGTGTCAAAGGGTACAGTCGGCTGCTCTCACATGACCACACAGAGCTATGTGCAGCTACTAGGTCATGAGGAAATTCCTTACATGCACTGTAGGTGTGATTATGACCATTTCAGCTCTTTTATCATCGCAGCAGTTTGAGCTGCTAACCTTTCTTTTAAGATACTTGATATGAGAGGCTCCATGTCCCTTTTTCTTTTGTCCTTGCTGTTAAAACCCCTATTAGTGTGCCGAGCCATCTGTTTGGCTGTCACTGAAAGCCACTCACTTTAGTTGTGTTTCAGGTCTAAAAATGGGAGATGTTCTGGGTTAAGTGTATGAATTCCTCAGCCAAGGACACACACTGCAGCATTTGCAGAGCACTGGCACTGAATATAAGAGGATGCTACGCTGTATTTCAAAACATGTATGCACATACACATAATCCTGTATAATGATACAGATTGAAAAACTCATGACTGATCATGTTTTTTTCAATAGTTTCGTACAATATGGGAGTATGAACCACGCTGCTAACTAACCAACTACCACAGGGAAATTAAGTGAGTCAAATGTCAAGAACCAGGGTTGAGCATCCCAACCATAGACCGCATATAAGAAGTGGACGCAGTCACCGTGACGCCACCCATTGGTTTGTGGACTACCGCCTCGAGTTCGACATTTTGGCCGTCGCCATTTAGATTTTTAGCTGTTGCCATCTTGTTTATTTGCAACCAGAGAGAGAGAGTGGAGCTAAGTATAACCAAACGTTGAATAAGGCATTTTTAGGCGACCAAAAAGGTTATAATTAACTTTCATGAACTGAAAACACCCTGTGAAAGGGTTAAGGCATCTGAGACGAAAAAACCCAGACAACACCCAGACTGGACAAAGGCGTGGCAGCGACCTGTCAATCACAAGGTAGCCACACCCTAAAGCATACCCTGCTTTATGGTCTATTTGACTCTAAATGGGACCATAATTTACTAAATGAACATCATGCTGTATTGAAGAAGACTTGAAACTAGCGATTGAGACCATAAACTCATGTTTACAATGTTTACTGAGGTAATAAATGAAGTGAGAAGTAGGGTCATTTTCTCATAGACTTCTATACGATCAGACTTCTTTTTGCAACCAGAGGAGTCGCCCCCTGCTGGCTATTAGATAGAATGCAAGTTTAAGGCACTTCTGCATTAGCTTCACTTTTCAGACCTGGAGGCTGCACACTGATCCCAACTTACATTCAGTTTAACTGTGTGAACTAAAAAACAGCTCCGTAGCACTCCGATTTTAATTTGGGCCCTTTGAAGTCAGCAACTGTGCACGATGTACTGCCAGAGTGAACTATTCCTCTGTGTTGTGCCTGAAGTTAGCTACAGTTGCTTTTATATCCCAGTGGTTGTTGCTACACCCACATGGCCAGCAGGAGACATCGCATTAACTTACATCAGAGCTAATTAGAGGTACAACTGCTGGGGGGGGACAAGATACATAGCTAGTTACACTGGGTACCAATGTAAGCTAAATTTATATGGATTTAAAAAAAATCCTTTCATTGATCCTCCTCTGTTGTGAATATTCAAAACATTATGCAGGTCTCCACGGTGAGGGAACAATTGTGACACAAACAGGTTAGTCCATATGGTGAGTGCAAGCTGAATCACACTGAGATCAAGGAGAGCCAGCGGTGAGAGGACAGATTGTGGTGCAGTGAGTGTCGGGGAGGGAGCAGAGCGTTTTTTCAGAGCCATGTCAGTGGTCTCTTGATCAGCCTACTGTTTGGAGTTGTGGAGCCTGCCAGTATGTCCAGCAAGAGGACCAGCAGGCAGCGTGGTCCCCCGCCAACGGACGAAAAATGAGGGCAGTCGCTATGTTGATCAAAACCCAGAATACAAAAAATGTCAGTACAATATGACGGAGGGAACTCAAAATCCCCGTAACTGCATAACAGCAAAAACATGTTGTAATATAGTTTACAGCATACTGGAGGATTACACACCCCTTCGTTCTAACACAATAACATTCAGGTGACAGAGCGTGTGCTTATTCAGCAAAGCTAAAATTAGCTGCTGTTCCTACTCACTACATCAGCTAGACCACTTCCACCAGGCTGTTGTACTCCTCTCTGTCCCACAAAACAGATTTCAATGAAGAGTTAAAGGAGAGTGGTGAAAATCGGCAGTGATGCCTGGATACCAGCAGACGCTGCATTAGATGACGGCTGTTTTAGACTGCACTGCAGTCTGCCAGTGCAGGAGATGAGGGTGGTGGACTGGATGTGTGCTGCTGGCTGTAGTCAGGCTGAAAGAGGGTCTGTAGTCAAAAACATTCGGAAAAAGCCTGGCAGGCATGCTACAACGGGACAGCTAAAGCCACTGTTAGCTCCACTAACTGCTGCTCTCCTCTATTGACATAGTGTTGGATAATGCCACCACGTCCTGCCGTGACTGAAAGATTTACGCATAACACAACAATCATGGTGGTAATCAAAGGCTCTGAGGCAATGAGGCCGGACGGGGTGAGGAATTACACATCAGGATCAGACAAAGGCTTTGGCAGTAATCTGCGCTCCCAAATCCCTTTTGCATTTGCAGCAAGTCTGCCATAGCAACAAGATGTATGGATCAATTTACAGTGGTGACGACCTAGCACCATAAACTAAGTCTATGACACACAAATATTTCGCGATAAAATTCCTTCTTCCAATAGAAGTTTAATAAAAGCTCTGAAAAAAGATCGAAATGCAGTGTGACAATGCCTCAATTTGAAGTCCGTACCTCCTGTCAGACAGACTCTAAAGTATGTGCTGCTGAGACTGACTGCTGAGAATCAACTTCAGAGTGCCTGTGCAGGAAGAGAGCCAGATGTAAAAACCCAGCCTGGAGTGATAAAGCTTCAGGGGAAAGTCACAGAAGCAGTTCATCGCCTTCTATTTCACAATTTGGGAGGAGACTAAATTGCACACTTATCTCCTGCAGCTCACTTTATCATAAGGTTGGACTGCTTAGAGATTATGTGCACATACACTGAGTAACATATATATATACTTTATATGACAGATATCACTGCAGATGCTGTGAGATTTGTTAATGTGAGAGCAAACTAGCAGATGAAATGGCATCAGCCTATATACAGTAGTAAATATTAGGGCTGGGATGATACACCTATCTCCCGATTCAATACTATGACGATACTTGGGTGTTGATTCGATATGTATTGTGATTTTTAAGTATTGGGATTCGATTTACCGTGACTTTTGTTAACTTTTTATAACACTAGACCACGGGAAAAAGGGGGGCATGCTTTCCCGGAAGAAAATTGTGTACATTTTAAAGTTAAATTCATCAATCTGGTGCACTTTGAAAGCAAAATTAAGAGACTAGATCTTGTGCTCTTGTAAACAATTAAGCCGCGGGAACCCTGCAGTATATGGGTGCTCTACAGTTGTAGGCTGATTTGACCACGGACATGAGAGTGACGGCTGGCTTGACCGCACGTTACCGCAATACGATAACGTTTCCTGTCCATGACAGAGTTAGCATGCAGCTTTAGCCGTGAAAACCCAATTTATGCGTGAAACACAAATTGTTTCGATACTTAACTGTATGTGAAGTGTTTACCACTTTAGATTTAACATGTGAGGGTGCAGGTCGTATCCACGTGGACCCTCCGCCGTTTTGTACATCCTCGTTGCAGCCAGCTGCGGTTTGTTTTGGTTGATGGATACAGAACGGATATGATGTCACGTTACTCAGACTACAACAATAATAGCGGTAACTTCCTTTTACCTCCGCATAGACTCAAATGAAACAAATATATTCAAAATCATAAAGAAAAAAGAACCGCGATCCATAGATGAATCGATTTTTATCCCCACTCCTTGTAAATATAGAAATCTTAAAACCTAAGTCAAGAAATTAAAGTACATAAAGACACATAATTGTCAGAAATGAATCAAATGGGAAGGAATATTAATCATACAGCACAGTGTTGTCATCACACCCTCCAGAGTAAAACTTTCTTCACTTTCTCTATCCCGATTCCACAGCCCCCTGCCTTCCCAGCGTTTCCCAGCTCGTCTCCGTAAACACATCCAGTACACATACACATCAACACGGGCAGACACAGGCACCAGTGTGCCCAGGCTCCACTGTCCAACACAGGCCTCTTTCATGCCGTAGTCAGGCAAACAGCTCGAACACTGCAGGTGCTCTACATGGGCTGGGTCAGAAGAGGCCATTTGGAAAGGACTTTTTTTGTTGTTTTCACTCTGCTGATTCATAAACATTTCCGAGACCTGGAGAGAGTGGAGTGCTGTGAAACTCCTGCACTCCTGTCAAAGCTACGTTGGGCTTAGATCCAGCTACAAAATAAACACAAAAGTAAAAATAGAAATGTTAAAAATTCAGCATAATGATGTTGCTCAGCAGGGTAGGCACATCCTGTAAGTCTGAAAGCTGTATACAGTATGTTCATTCATATTTAATGAAAGCTCTGGCTTCTGCCAATTCACAGAGGATAGCAGCATCAGTAACATGGCTTTGGGGCTTTGGGTTTTCCTCTAGTCTGTATTTAAAAATTAGCAGTGTTCAGGTTTCTGGTGCAATATTAGTGTTGGGCACATGGCAGTAACAAAACTGCTTGGATGCATCACTGCCATAAAGATAAAGTGGCCAGTAAAACTGTGATAGGATAAGAGAGTGGGAGGAGGCCACAGGGTAGTCTGTAGGGCAGAGATTCGCTGTCAGTGTGTGTCATGGGGGGCAGAAATTTACTGGCAAGGTTTCACTTGAGTCAGGCAACACTCTCACATCCCACTAACCCTAAAGCTGGGCATACACTGTACAATTTTAGAAATGTTGTGTAATTCCTACTCCTACTGTACGAGTAGATCGTTTGCGATGTAAAGCCAAAGCTCACAATTTATGTGCTCACACTGTACGCTCCGATCGTCAGCCACGACCTGAGTGTTCACACCCTTCTGGCTGCTGACAGTTGTCAAAAAAGATTTGTTTGAAAGCTCCGAGGAAGGTGAGGTTTGTTTGCTAGCAGAGGTCTGTACGGGTCACAAGAATGCTAACAAGGCAGAAACGTGCTGCCTTGATCATCAGTGCCATCCTGTCTGCTGAAACGTCTAAAAAAAAAGTGGCGCGGGCATATATGGACTTGCAGATGGTGAGGAAGACGTGGACAGTATAGCTTGTCCATTTTGTCGAGAGAATTTGAGGTAAGCTAGCTACGTTTTACTATATGTACATTGTTATCTTGATAGCTACGCTCTGATTATTGTAAAAAAAAAAAGAGTAGAAAAAAGGCGCTGACGTTTGGGAATCAGCTCGTGGCTCTGCTTCAACTGTGCGAGAGCCTGTGGACGGCCAACCCAAATTTCTGACATGTCAGACCGACGGCCAGTCGGGAGGAGTTAATCAGTCCTTGGTCCCCCCTGCAGGCTGCACGGCAAACTACGCCTGACGAAGCTAAAATTCGGTCCAACTCTAAAATGGGTCGTGCAGCTCAAAATTCGGGCCAGAAACGGGCTAAAATCGTAGTGTATGTTCAGCTTTACTCTCACACACATACACACACGCACACACACACACACACACCAAAAAACATACACACATTAACAATTAGAAAGAGCATTATGATCATGGAAGTATCCCAAACACACCAGAAAAGAAAAAAAAAACAGAGATTTGGAGCCCCTCTGAAACAATAAAAGCAGTTAAAAAGCTCCAGATGGCTCCCCTTTTTCATAATATTAAAAATGTGGAGAGACAATACACACAAACACGCTCCATGTAGCACCACCACTCCCTTTTTCTCTGCCGATCTTCTATCGCCCTTCTGTATCCAAAAACATCTTTCCTGCCTCGCTCTTATTTCTCCCCACTGGACAACAGTACAACCATTAAAGTGCCTGTCTCCTTATTGAGACAAGACAACAACATCCAGATCTCTGGTTTAGGTTTACTTAGCAGAGCCCCTTGGGATCCTCTCAACTATTAGCAGATTCTCGAGGACTGAGTACTTGGCATATCTGGTTTGGTAGCCCACTGGGCAAACTCCCATCAGGCATGAACAGTGTTTACTGTGCACATTTTCAGAGGGAAGCTAAGACACAGTGCTAACTGACATCCCCTGAAATGCCGAGAATGGTGGGATCCGGGTTGGGATTCGACCCCCAAGAGGGGAGTTAGCATCTGAGTGTGTCAGACGCTGACAGCTAGCCTGCTGCTCCGAGCGGAGAAGTGGCAGTATTGTGGCTGGGGCTTTGTGACCTTGGTTACTTCTGTGGGAGCCTCCAGGCATGTCAGTGGCAGCCCTGTGATCCTGTGAAACTAGGCCCGCTACTGCTACTGTAGATCAGTGACAGGCTCAACCGGCTTTGGCCTGGATTTTTAAAGACTTAAACATAAGAGGATATGCCACATCTTGATATCCAAATATGCATACACACACCAAGGTGAAGTAACACACTTAAATTTTGAGGATATTGGGCAAACGTTCCATAATAATTTTTCAGCATATTGTAATTCAAGTGGTATGAGTACTAGTCATTCATTTCAAACATCATCCCGATCGTGATCCTGATGACGTTATACAGCGTAATTTCTATGAGTACTACCGTCCTGTTTTCTTTGCAAACTTGTGGGCCTGTAAAGCCCTTTGAGATGGCATGCAGTGATTCGAGATTCTAGCTAGCTACAATATCGGCGAAGCGTTTCAGAGATGGAGAGAAAATATTGCTAATTCTGCTAACCGTAGCCGTCATAGCTGCGCCGCAGCTGTGAGCTCCGTTCTCTTTATACATCCATGGTGAGCTCACACAGGAGGCGGAGAGAAAATTATGCTTTCCCCCCGAGCTACTGCCGTACCTACCATAGCCATGAGGCTAGTTCACAGCGCTAGCCGCAGCCGTAAGCAGAAGGCTAAAGTATTAGCAACACTTTCTCTCCATCACTGAAACACTTCACCGATACTGTCAGACTCTTTGATAAGTCCGTCCTCCTTTTTTGGGTTGCTTTGCAGTGTAACCAGTTGTTGCCAATGCTGGAATAGTTACTTTTCCTGCAGGATATTCCATCGCTGAATTAGTCTTTCACTATCTGAAGGGACGTGCATGCACATCTGCATTTCTAGAACAGCCAATAGGAACGTCCTCTCTCTGAAATGATCTGTGATTGGCCAAAGTCTCCCGTCATGGGCTAGATTTTCTAAAGCCTGAAACCAGAGCCATGAGGAGGTGCAGAAGTCTAGTTTTCACTGAAAGGTTATTATGGTATATTTGCCCAATGATGCCAAAAATATCCTGCCTATCCCCGCTTTAATATACACACCTACACACTGTATGTACTCATCTACGTACACTCCATTACGAATGCACACACAATATCCTTTAGTCTCATTACCAGTACTCAAGACTTGTCTTGAAACTTCCACAATTAATTCCTCTTTTTCTCTTATACAACTTCCTCTTAGTAAGGTATTAGTGTTGGTATCCTGAAAAACTAAGACAGAATAAGGCAGATCGCTCCAGTATCACAAAGTGTACAAATTAATTTGCACTGAAAACAGGTTGCTGCACATAATCTCACCCTGTAGCCAGATTTATTTGCATGTTTTAGGAAGATGAGATTTCCAGGACTCTGTACTGGACTAAATGACTAATTATGATGGGGATTTTTTTGCCGTGTGTTAACACAGAAATCCTCATCTCGCTTTGCACATCAAAGTCTTATGTTTTATGTTAGGCAGGATGCAACTGGGACCAGATTCCTAATGGTAGGAAGAATGAAACGTTGCTATTGCACATTTTGTGGTGAACGAGTTCACTATCACAACAACCTTGTTTTTTGATCAACAGCATTTTTTTTAAACTGTATGACTTTGTGCTGACAAAAAGATAGCAAACAGTTGAAGGTAATGAAATTTAAGTCCACAAAGTTAATCTCTCACTGACTATCAATGATTTTGGCTTTACAGCACAGCACATCACAGATTTCGAAACTTGGTTCTTTGGTTGCTAGAAATAGCAAGAAATGTTAACGCACTCATGTAATTTATGCCACTATACAAATCAGATTTCATAAATCAAATGATATTCTCCTTTAGGTAGGTTTACTATTTCTTTCTATACCATATAGGCCAGTGTCTTGTTTTGGTCAATATTAACATCATCACTTCACTGTCTTTGTGTTCTCCAACAGGGAATCCTCCTAACCTCTGCCTTTCAGCAATCTGCACACATCAATCTCAGATCAGTGTCAACACTAAAATCCCTGATATATCTAAGCAAACCTACAAGGTGCAACGGACCTTGTGGGAAAAAAACACATGTTTACAACATCAGAACACCATGTCTCTTTTGTTCTTCTTAGGATAATGACTAATTTGTTTCGATCAAGCTAGCTGCATCATTTAACACATTAAACCCATCAAAAGTAATTTCAAGTCTCACTGTGCATCCGAGACTCAAAACCTACGTGTCTAGCATGAGCTTAGCTGTATCTCTCACTCATTTTCCTGTGAATCTGTGGCTTGTGTTTCATAAATCACTGTCAATGTCACTTAGCCTTTCTAGTCATAAACACACACTGACTACAGGCCTATTTGTACTGCAAATTGGAAATTTAAAGTCTCCATGCTGTCACCTAGAAAGCCTCTTCACAGCTATATGTCCCATTTTAACAGACTTGAACAAATCACCATCCAGTGCTGTGCAGGAGTGAATCTGAAATTATTTACTGACTCACCCTGTCATTAGTGTGAATAATATACTTCAAACTTCCAGGCACTGACATAGCTTTCTATTGAGAAAGGGCGCATGAAATTAGTAGCAAAGGAACATAACCTTGTTAAAAGTAACGAGCAGATATGTCATAAAGACCAATAAAATGTGTAGGAGCACTACGGGGTAGGCATCGTTCTTCATTTGAGACGAGTATTTGTAGAGGACAGTGACACTTAAAAAGCCCATAACAGCACTTAGTCCTGGGTGCAAAATGGGCCATTTGAGCCACAACCTTCTCTGACTGCAATTTCACAGGAAGAGGCTGTAAATGTTTGATTCTGAACGGAGGCTCGCAGCTTTCTGTCAAGACTCTGCATTGACTCAGTATAAAAATGCAGCGCTTAGGGAAGCTGCCCATGCGAGAAATTTGTTAATTAACAGTGTGCCCGACTCAACACTTTCTATGGTGAATGGAACTCATATCTAAATTGTTACTTATAAACCTGTCACAGAATGATTATGAGCCATTTTTCTACTTTTCTGACTGACTGAACATCGCAGCAGTACAGTATAAGCCCACTGAACACTTGCTACACATTTAGAAACGGTTATATAATATACTAGCCTAAAGAGTGCACTCCCATCCGGGATGTAGAGCAAGTGGAGAACTGCTGAATGTGAATTATGGGATGGCAGGTAGTTCGACCAGCTGCTAAAAACATGGCTCACTATGACTGCTCAAGTGTTCTTTGCTGCTTTTTGAGGGCACATGCAATTTATGTTCATTAAAAAGAAAAATCCAACTTTACATAGCTAGGTGATATTTCAATGTTAATGTGGAATGCCATTACGCTTGGGCAGCATTACAGTATAACAGGGTACTTAGAAATCTGGTCTGTATGATTTTTAAGAGGTTGGTCTCTATTGTAACCATAGATTGTATATAAGAAGTGGAAGTAGTCACCGTGACGTCACCCATTGGTTTGTAGACTACGGTTTTGAAGCCTTGAGTTTGGCATTTTAGCCCTCGCCATCTTGATTTTTTGCAACCAGAAGTGATACGAAAGGGTTGAGCTAAGTACAACCGAACGCTGAATAAGCCATTTTTAGTAGGGCTGTCAACCGATTAAAACATTTAATCGTGATTAATCGCATGATTGTCCATAGTTAATTGCGATTAATCGCAAATTAATCACATTTTTTATCCGTTCAAAATGTACCTTAAAAGGAGATTTGTCAAGTATTTAATACTCTTATCAACATGGGAGTGGGCAAATATGCTGCTTTATGCAACTGTATCTATATATTTATTATTGGAAATCAATTAACAACACAAAACAATTACAAATATTGTCCAGAAACCCTCACAGGTACTGCATTTAGCATAAAAAAATATGCTCAAATCATAACATGGCAAACTGAAGCCCAACAGGCAACAACAGCTGTCAGTGTGTCAGTGTGCTGACTTGACTATGACTTGCCCGAAAAACTGCAAGTGATTATCATGAAGTGGGCATGTGTGTAAAGGGGAGACTCGCGGGTATCCATAGAACCCATTTTCAGGTCAAGGTACCCCTTTGAAAATGGCTATGCCGGTTTTTCCTCGCCAAAATGTAGCATAAGTTTGGAGCGTTATTTAGCTTCCTTCGCGACAAGCTAGTATGACATGATTGGTATCAATGGATTCCATAAACTGAGCCAACTACAACCTAAAAATCGCAAGTTGCATTAATACGTTAAAGAAATTAGTGGCATTAAAACTAATTTGCATTTACTCGTTATTGTGTTAACTTGGACAGCACCAATTTTTAGGCAATGAAAATGTTAAAAATAACATTCATGAACTGAAAACACACTGAAAGGGTCAAAGTTGTAAGACGAAAACGTGTCTCAGACCGGACAACGCTGTGGTAGCGACCTGTCAATCACAAGGTAGCCACGCCTTAAAGCATACCCTGCTTTATTGTCTAGGGTCATTTTCTCATCGACTTCTACACAATCAGACTTTTGCAACCACATTTTTCCCACTGTCAATACCGTTAGTGATTTGCTATATTTCCCAGAAATATAGTCATAACTTTCAAGAAAGTAGGTGAGTTTCCTGTTGAGAAAAAAGTGAGAAAAAAAGTGAGAAAACTAGCACCTTGTCCACAAAACATACCTTCTGGTTTTTCTATTTCTTGTTATGTTACATCAGAGTGTCACTGTAATGTGGCAAGGCTAGAAGGAAACCGTTTTTCTTTGATCTGCGAAACTGACATCAGAATCAACTAACACACAGTTTACCTAGTTGGGCAAGATATATCCAAGTAGCTGAACTGGAGATAATATACTGGATAGAATCACCCACTTTATCTTTTGGAATAAGAGGGATAAACCACTAAAGAAAGACAGAAATGGTGGGTACTGTACATTACCAGCAACAGCTAATATGATTTTTCTCACTACGCACTTCACATTTAAACAGATGCACTGAGTGAAACATTAGTTTCCAATGTAATTTGACAACACTACAAGGTAGAGTATGCTGATGCAAAATTTGTCTTCTCTGCTCAGATGAGAAAAAAAAAAAAATACTCTGAATTGCTCTTTTGCCAAGCTAGCTGATGGAACGAAAGCACCAGGGAGCCAATAACGTAAAGCAGCTGACCTAAACACAGGGAGGGCCCATAACTCCATCCCATGCTCTACTAGCTAGCTCTCGTTGGATGCAAAATTATGTTCCTTAATTAAACTGTCTCAATATATTCTATGTAATTCTCTGGAGAGAGCTGAAGCAATCGAACATGATGCAGGTATGTGTATTATTAGCCTCTGTAATGATGCACACACTGTATCTAAGTAATGTATATAATAATAATAATGGCTCTACTTTATGTTTCATTCCAAAACTGCCCGTAGCTGTTTACTTACAACACTTAACACATAATCTCTATAGTGTCAGGTTTATGATGATAGGGTTTGAAGGCCCCGATGGTGAGCCGCATGTCTGCCGAGAGCAGTGAGAATCAACTACAGATGACAGGTTGCAGTCGTGATTGGCAGAGTGCTGTAGTCATGAGGTCTGAGGGACACACGGGGTCAGCATGTGGGAGACACAGTAGTTTTTCCCCCATCAAGAGCCGTCAGGAACAGACTTGACAATGCCTGTGTCACTCTAAAACTGTACAGCTACTGTATCTAAGGATCAAGCCTCCCTGACGGTCATTTTGGTTGTAATTATTATATACAACTTGGACAGAGTTGGATGATAAGATGTATTAGTGACTGATAATGATATGGCAGTCTCCGTTGACACTGATAAGCATAACATCAACAAGTTAATAATTATATAAAGTTCTGTGCTATAGCTGGGGTTGGTCTACCTTTGCCTTTTAGTGAATATGAGATATTGGATCAGTGTGCAGATAAGATTTAGGTCACTAGTTGACTACAGCCATATAATAACAACTTTTTAAAATGTTTTTCTAAAGAAATGTTTCATTGAAAGGAGACGTTAATTTGCCCTGTCAATGTGGTGGATCGCTTAGTCTGGGTTTCAATAGCTAGTTAGTTTCCCATGATAGTCTTGTGGTAGCCTGAGTGCAGCTGTACACTGACAAGAATAAAATTGGGGAAGAAGCACTAAATATGTATTTTTCAATGATTAAATGGGAGATTACTAAATATAGAGGGAACTGTTTTTAGCTGTGGGAGGATTATACTGGCATCAAACCTCAAAAAGCCACCAGCATGGTAAAAATCACCAGTGTAAGTGACTCTTTGTTTCTGAGGAAAGACACTGCGTGGCATCTGGTGGTGATAAAGGATTATATTGCCTTGATAAACAACATGATTACTAAGGCAGTCTAATGGACAGAAAATCTGCCCCCGTATACGCCTGGAGCAGCGAAAATACCACTTGGAGACAATAAATCCTTTGTTATCAAAACCATTCACTGAGGACATTGCTTTTAATCTTCATTACTAACTGCACTACCTGGACTGCAGTTGTTTCAATGTTGCAATTATCCTCAATGTGGGCGTGAAGAGAAGGAGGAAAGTGGAGATAAGGCTTATTGTTGTTAACAGTCTCCTACACTTTCTTTTTTTTACGAATGTAAAGAATACAATATGATTTTCGTTACTACGCACTCCACATTTAGTCCACAATTAAAGAAATGCGCTGAGTGAAACATTAGTTTCCAATGCAATTTGACAACACTACGGGGTAGAGTATGCTGATGTAAAATTTGTCTTGTCATTCTTTGCTCAGGTGTGAGACCAAAATACTCTGAATTGCTCTTTTGCCAAGCTAGCTGATGGAACAAAAGCACCAGGGAGCCAATAACACAAAGCAGCTGACCTAAACACAGGGAGGGCCCATAACTCCATCCCATGATCCACTAGCTAGCTCTAGTTGGATGCTGTTAGGCAAAATTTTGTTCCTTAATTAAACTGTCTCAATATATTCTATGTTATTCTCTGGAGAGAGGCACTGGAGTTGAAGCAATCAAAGATAATGCAGGTATATGTATTATTAGCCTCTGTAGTGGTGCACACACTGTATCTAAGTAATGTATATAGTAGGGCTGTCAAAGTTAACATGATAATAAGGCGTTGACGGGGGCGGCAGTAGCTCAGTCCATAGGGACTTGGCTTGGGAACCGGAGGGTCACCGGTTCAAGTCCCCGCATGGACCAAGTACTGAGGGTGAACTGGTAGCTGGAGAAATGCCAGTTTGCCTCTCGGGCACTGCCGAGGTGCCCTTGAGCAAGGCACCAAACCCCCAACTGCTCGGGGCGCCTGTCAGGGGCAGCCCCCTCGCTCTGACATCTCTCCATTAATGCATGTATATAGGTCCTGTTTGTGCATGTGTGTGTATTTGGGGCCTGTGTGTACTATGTATGTGTAAATAACAGAGTGAAAAAATTAAATTTCCCCTTGGGGATAATAAAGTGCCTTTCTTCTTCTTCTTCTTCTTAACGCAAATTCGTTTTAACGCCACTAATTTCTTTGACGCATTAAAGCAATCGATCTTTCAGAGGTTGTAGCGAACTCAGTTTTAAAGCTAGAGAGAAAATACTCTCATCTGAAACTAGAACACCTCAGGAATCCATTGGTACCAACCATGTCATACTAGCTTGTAGAGAAGGAGACTAAATAACGCTCCAAACTTGCGCTAAATTTTAGCGAGGAAAAATGGCCATTTTCAAAGGGGTCCCTTGACCTCTGACCTCAAGATATGTGAATGAAAATGGGTTCTATGGGTACCCACGAGTCTCTCCTTTACAGACATTGCCCACTTTATGATTTATACTCAATATATACATACATTTGCATAAAGTAAGTATATTTGCCCACTTCCATGTTGATAAGAGTATTAAATACTTGACAAATCTCCCTTTAAGGTACATTTTGAACAGATAAAAAAATGTGTGATTAATTTGCGATTAGTCACGATTAATCATGGACAATCCTGCGATTAAATATCTTAATCGATTAACAGCCCTAGTATATAATAATAATAATACACAGGATCTACTTTGTGTTTCAATCCAAACCTGCAAGGCAAAAAAATCACATCACAGGAGTTAACTAATGCTGGATTGCTTTAAAAAAAAAAAAGGCTACTCATGTAGACTAAGTTAGGCTAAACAACCATTTACAAAAAAAAAGAGGTAACGTTACAGTTACTGTGAATTTGAGGTCAAACATAGAAATAGAATATATTTTATCATCTATTTTATTTCTATGATGTCAACCTTTAAATGGCCAACTCTTACTGAATGTGAGCATACAATGTGAGCTATGGTAGCTAACATTCCTGTAAACTACAGCAAGGGGTCATTCGTGCTAAAAGAGTTTTAGAGCTGAAACGATTAGGCTAGTCTATTATCAATTTTTTGATAATCAATTAATTGTTGAAGTATTTCAGGTAACACAAGGGTAATTCTTGAGACAGATTTAAAAAGACGTTAGGCTACTTTTTCAAACGTTATAACCGTTATTCTACCGTTACTGCGGATTTGATGTCAAATCAATGAATCGTTGAAGTCTTTCAAGCTAAAAATGCCCCTAATTCAAGTTTCTCAATGTTAAGGATTAACGTGCTTTTCTTTGTCTTGAACGGAATTCGGGTTTTGGACTGGTGCTAGAACAAAGCAAAGACATCTGATGGCATCATCTACAGTATATAGTGATGGGCATTAATCCACTATATTCTGACAGTTTAGTTTACTAACGCTAGAGACCAAACGATACCTCTAGAAATCCAGAAAATAATCTAGTCTAGACTAGTCGATAACGTAGATAACAACGTTACATTCTGTTGTCATACCAACGTTATGAAAAATACATCTGCGTTTACAACAAAGACGACAAGTGGAGGAGGAAAGTGATAAGACTTATTGTCTTCTACACCAGGTAAACAACACAAAGGCAAAAAAATGGTATATCACTGGAGTTAACCAGCGTTAAAGATACGGATATTTCAAGAGGCACATTGAAAACACACACACAAAAAAAAGACGTAATGCTACTTATTCGAACGTAAAAAGCCAATTTAAAAAACAACATTCTACCCGTTAACGTTACTGCGTATATTTGACGTCAACCGTCAAATAGCCCCTTAAATAGTTAACAACTGACAATGTAAGCTAGCCAACCGTCCCTGTAAAATCACAGCAAAGGGGGCTAAACATCATTCAGGCTAAAGGACATGCCGTGATATATCCTGCTGTCATGTCGTTAACACAGTATAGAGGGGAAAATATCTTTGGCGTTTAACGTTACAACAAAAGACGAACCCGACTCACCATAGTAAGAGATGGGAATGTCCGTCTTTCTAGCCATGACACTTCGTGGGACAAATGCAGCGTCGTCTTGGTTTTGGAGACCGCATATGAGAGTCGAGGTGAACCGCAGTTATTTTGAGAGGCTTTTTTTCCCCAGCGGGTCCCGTCGAGAGATAAACACAGGAGGGAACCTGGAGAGGTCTTTGGGCTCTTTTGGAGGATGCTTCGGCCACGCAGCTGAGCGTCAGTCGTGTTTACAGCGCGACGTCATTAATTATTCCAAAAACGCTCTTAAAGGGGACGTGCACCCTTTTCTGCTGCTGCTGCTGGATGTCCTGTTTCCCTTTGTTTGGGATGGGATTTAACAAAGCACGTCGATTTTGTTGTGCACTTTGTCCGCTGATATAAACATGTGAAAGGATTTATAACGATGCTGGAGAAAGGATTGATTAGTACACTGTCTGTGTCTGCAAGAAGAGCGGCGATTTCCAGGTTGCCCATTTTTTGGTTGATTAATAATACAGCCAATATTGCAGGTAGTATTTTTTTAGGAGGCAGTGACATCTCTGTCCAACACTGAGGCGTCCGGTGGAGAAACACTGACCTCAGCTGGGGCTTCTGTGACATTGCACCCTTTAATTTGAGCAGTGGGTAGAAATGGAGCAAATATTATTAAAAAAAAGTTATTTTTATAAAATCTATATCCTGACAGTAGTGCATGAAACAGGTAATCTGAAAAAAAATAATGTGCCTCTGTGTCCTCCAGTGTCCCGAATGGCATCTGCAAGATTTCACAGACCGGAGGAAAACAACCAATCAGAGCTGAGCTGGAGCCTCCTGTCTCTGAGCAGCTGAGATGAGAAAGTTTGCAGCCATGTTGAGATCAGTTGAGGAAATACCAAGCACCGCCCACCAGCCGGAGCAATGCTCTCATTTTACAGCTAAACAGTACACTACAAGATGTTTCTGAAAACATTTGAGGCGAGAAATAGGCATTACAGTAACAGAATATTGATTAATATTTGATCAGCGCTGCCTAGTTTGACCGTTTGATCAGAGTTTGCGAGTGATTGACAGCTGCCTCTGTTGAATGAACAGCCAATAGGAACACTCTCTCTCTGAAATGACCTGTGATTGGCCAAAGTCTCCCGTCAGGGGCTAGATTTTCGAAAGCCTGAAAATAGAGCCATGAGGAGGTGCAGAAGTCTAATCACTTGAATTACAATATGCTGAAAGGTTATTAGGGATTTTTTGCCCAATGATGCCAAAAACATTCTGCCTACTGCAGGTTTAATGTATATTTTATTTTCTTTAAATAAAAGGGTTTCCAATTATTCTGGCTGATTGGTTTGAAGTTGGGTGGAGCTCTGCTGGAATCACATAAGGTCACCAAATTTCAAAATAATGATAAAGGTGTAACTTCTCCCACCAAAACAGATTCAACAAAACTAACAGGAGGGTCAAAGAGATGTTAATCAAGCACAGTCTTTACACGCCCACCTGTGTGTGTGTGTGTGTGTGTGTGTGTGTGTGTGTGTGTGTGTGTGTGTGTATGTGTGTGGTCCATGCAGGGCCTTTAAGTACAGGTAAAGAAAATATTACATACATTAAGTGCATATAGGCCCTCTAAATTCATTATTATTTCATGTGTGATCAGTAAGCAGTGTTTCATTATTCAGGTTTCAAGTTTGTTTATTCATCATATGCACAACAATTACAGCAAGCAGTTGTTGGCAATGAAAATCTTGGGTCTCAGGTACCCTTCAACAATGCATATTTAAAATGTATATATAAAGAAAGGAGAATCACGCAAGTAAAAGCAAAATGAGAATCAAATACATAAAATAGTGCAAGTTAAAATAGCAGTATTTCAAATGGATAAGCTGAATGTAAACAGGATGTAGTATGTGTATGCATGATATACAGTATGCATTATTATTATTGTCGGTGATCCAGGTGGCTGTCACTTACTCATATAAATATAGTTGTCTATTGTTGGGTAATTCAAACAGTACATCACAATTTAGGAGTTATGTGTTTTGCATGTAAAATATTGTTCTGCAAAGTAAATGTAGATAAATGTAGTGGAGGCAAAAGCGACATTTCCCATTTGAATTACATAAAAGTATTGATTCCCAGTCAGAAAACAAAAACACTCAATAAGAGAACTGAATCGTGCTTAAGTGCAACACTTCAATATGTGCTTTCTGTATTTGTATTCACACACAGACACACACTGATTATGGGTTTTGAGAGTCCACTATAGTGACTATGACCAGGACGTGGCAGCAGAGACTGAAAATGATGCGCAATAACTGGCTGCAGGGTGAGAATTTCACACAGTACCAACAAAGTGAGATCTAGAAAGAAACATGTTTTATCTCTGACAGCTGCAGCCAAAGAGATTCAACAAGGATGTTACCTGAATAATAATCGCACATCGCCAAACATTATCCCCCTTTAATGACAGAAGATTCTAAAACGTTAAATATTTCATGCATTTTAATGTAAGATTAGATTAGAAATGGGACAGGTAATTTGTATCACACACTGACATCTAAAAAGCGATGTCTGTCTTAGTGCTCTGTGGATGAGAGTAATGAGAGCTTAGGTTGCCAAAGGCCAGTCATTAAGAAGGGATTGACTCTCCCCGGGACAGATCATATGTTGATGTGGAGGGATCACTGCCAGGAGCACACGGAGAGAATCAGGATCACATTATTGCCAAGTGCAATACGGTAAATGTAGAACCATTTGTCTTGGTGATGCAGACGGTCGTTTTCAACCTTTTATGGCCTAAAACTGCTCCTACAGATTTACATCCTACAGACCCACCGGTGTGTCTGATATGGAAGGTTGTGAGACATCATAGAGTAAAAAAGTATGGCCAGCAGATGTAGAAATGTAAAGGATTATTTTTCAGGGAATTTGTAATGTTTCTTATGAACTTCTGTTGATGGACATCTGATGCAGTTGGGTTTTGATGCTATAAATAGAGTGATACCACAGCCAGATGGACTCTAGATTTGTACCAGCTCAGTTGGAAACATGCTGCCTGCTGTTGTGTGCATTCCTACATTATTAGAAGTGAATAATAATTATAATACATTTTATTTATTGGAGCCTTTCATGGCACTCACTTTACATCACATAAGATCAGTAATAAAACATCAATTAAAGATTCCATATTATGCTCATTTTCAGGTTCATACTTGTATTTAGTGTTTCTAATGAACATGTTTACATGCTGTAATGTTAAAAAAAAATATATATTTTCCTCATACTGTCTGCCTCAATATACCTGTATTTACCCTCTTTCTGAAACGCTCTGTTAGCACATTTCAACGGAATTGCGTTGCTAGGCAGCAGCTTGGGTCCATGTTTACTTCCTGTCAGCTGATGTCATGTCATTCACGTTTGGTGCCTTTAAATGGGGTCGTGTTTACCGTGTTCACGAGAAGAGTCCATATGAACGCCCCCCTCTTGTGGTATTCACGACCTTGTAAGTGGAAAGTTTCTGAAAGCT
Organism: Sebastolobus alascanus; assembly: GCA_916701645.2. Lineage (NCBI taxonomy): Eukaryota > Metazoa > Chordata > Actinopteri > Perciformes > Sebastidae > Sebastolobus > Sebastolobus alascanus. The sequence goes on from CAKAOJ020000092.1 coordinate 1,525,626, forward strand.
CCGAGTTCACGACTTGTGACGTGTTTGTTGACGTTGTCAGAAATGGCAGAGGCCATGGAAGTTAATTTTTTTGGTGCAAAATAAGTGAATATATTGTCATTTTAGTCGTATGTTGTTTTTCTTCGTAATTTTATAATAGGTCTGAGGAAAATGTTGATATTCCCAACGGCCATCTTTTTCCTCATTATGCCTTTGCATTTACTGCATTATGTGTTGCCGTTGCTTAGCAGCGGTGCTCTCAGGACTTAACCACTTGAACGCCAAGCATGTTGTGTACACGACCTCCCATGTTGTAAACGCAAGCTCACGAGTTTCATTTGAAGGCACCAATACACTGCAAATGGAAATAACCTGGGACACGTTTAGAATATTTACATTTAAAACTGTGAAATGGTCTAAATATTGTATATTTGTGACATCACAAATGTACAGAAATCTTGAAGGCTCGTCTAAAGGCACGGTTCCTGAATACGGGCTGTGTGCATTTCTCTGTGGATTGAGCCTTTCGATACTTTCACATTTTATTTATATAGCACTTAAACCTGCTAAATAATTTTAAAAAAAAGACATTGAAATCTAACTTTTTACAATATGGGATCTTTAAATCAAACAATAAAACATACAATAAGCAACAGAGCATGTTCTACAAATGGTGTTGGTGGCTTCATATGTACAAACCTACAATAATTAGTGAGTTAAAGGGGAAAAGAGATTGATAGAAATGGAGAGATCTATCTGCCTACGTCTTTTTCCAACTAATTTCCATTTTTTAACGAATGGATCTGAACTATACAGCATTATGTTATGCCACAAGGTCAAGCAAAGCATTTGTTCATTTGCCAGCCACCAGTGGGAAGGTTCACTAATCCTGCAAGGACTGAACAAGGACAATGACACATTTCATAGGTGAATTGTGTTCCCCTCTAAGAATAACAGTATTTGCCAGAGTTTCCAGCCCATCTGCTTGTCATTCAGTGAAAATGATGGATGCCAACAGCTTGCTAATTACATAATCGAGAGGGTACACAACAGATGCAGTCACATTTTGTGCTGATTTCGGTTTGCAGCCTTTCTCCACTTTCTGAAACAAGAGATAATTTCTTTCTCTGCGGCGGTTGTCCTTCTGCAGTTTGGATAGTGAGTGAGTTTTTATAATTAGAGGCAGAAGGAGATGCTCTCAACACAATCACCCTTTTTCTTTTCCGTTCAGCGCTTACCGTTGCTGCAGTTGCAATCAACCCTGCTGACTCCTAAGAATTGAAATCCCCCCAAGTCCCACCATTAAAAGAAGTGATTCAGTAACGCTGTACAGCAGCAGCATCGCTGAATGAACGAGCAACAGAGATACAGAGTGCACTAGGTGATTGGAGCTCTTTTTTTCCAATCAATTGGATACACACAACACTTCTGAGAAACACATATCTGGTAACAGGAAATTGCATCTGTGATTGGTGGGGATGCCAGGCGATGAGTCTATGATCTGTCTGTAAGCGGAGACGATTTGCAAACAGCATGAAGATGTTTTATCTCTTAGGCCTGAAATTGCAGGACATAAAGCTTGTATCTACCTCCCGTTGGCCTCTTTTTAAAGATGTGTCGCAGCTAAAGTGCACAGTATTTGTCTGGACTAGAGGATAAAATAACAGCGAGTGAAGTAGTACAACGAGCGACGCGCAGAGCCGTTGACTTGGTATGTGAAGCAACCGTGAATGAAAATACGTTGAATAAAAACGTTAGTGAATAATAACGGGTATAACAAGCGAGATGGATGGGTCCAACAAACACTGGACTTTTCCCCAGGAGACTGGTGTTTGTGTCCCGTGTGAAACGTAGTTATTTCTTGCCCATGTTTTTAAGTAATTTTAAGCCAAACCATGATGTTTTTTTTTACTAAACCTAACTAAGTAGTTTTGTTTTTTTCTTCGCTTTTGGTTTAAAACTGTTTGAGAAAATACATTTCCCTCAAAACGTATTTTGCTTATGCAGTTTAGTTGTATGGGAACGTAACTTTGTGGGAGACAGGGTTGTGTGGTAAGGATGGCCCCTGAGTGAGGTGAACGGCGTTACCACGGTTTGGCACTCGGCGGCTCACGTTACCGCAGTCTTGGAAATGGAGGAGTGAGTGGAGGGTTGCTTAGTTGGTTGCAACCTGCAACCCACAAGATGCTGCCAAATCCTACACACTGCACCTTTAGCAGTCTGTAACCCCTCTGCCATAAGAAACTGATAAGCCACCTATACATTTATAAGAGTCATGTAATGGTCTAATTGCTCTTTTTGAGGTATTTTTTAATTCTGGTTAAAACAATTTATAATGTTGTATCTTTTGCCATTAAACTGATAAGAGAGATGTCACTATTGGTATAAACCTTGATTTTGTAAACTAAGTCATCAAGCATCTGACTGCGTAGTATAACATATACTGTGCCGACTGTAACAGCACTTTAACATAAACAGATTTGTACGTTTGGGATGTACTTGACTTTTAGTCTTAGCTCAGTTTCTTTACTGACACCCGGAGGCATCTACTCTTCAAGTTTGGGACATTATAATGAGTAAAAACAAGCAGCTTTTGGCACATAGCAAGCAGGTGCAAAACAATGCAAAATTCTTTCGCACTTGTATTGTATTTAGCCCAGCTTAGGCAGACAGCCGTCTTCGAGTTAATTAAAAAAGCTTTTTGTTCCACAGACATTTGTCTAGCTGTTTTGTGTGCGATGCGTTGTGTGTGTGCTCCCCAGAGTTGTGTGTTTGAGATGCGTTGGAGACCTCAGGGACACCTCTAATCAAAACACACAGACTGCCAGCCACCCAGTCTTCTGAATTCACAATGACGAGGTGCATTATGAGGCGCCGCTCCTCAGTGACACAGATAATTTGGTGATTAAAATTATTCGGAAAACAGAAAAGTGGGAAAAGTCATTAAAGAAACAGTGTGATTGTTTCGTAGTGTAAGAGTGCAGAGAGTCATTAGATATTTTCATCAGTTTCTCAGTTATTCTACAATAGCAGAACTCAGAGCTTAAAGAAATGAGTGTTGTCTCCATTTTAGCAACCTTGCTCAGGTGTTCATTTATATGTAGGACTGAATTTAAAATGGTATTGATCGCTGTCAAGCCAACAAAGGAGCTGGCTCCATAATAGGTTCTACTATTTCAGAGCTGTTGTCCTCTGGAGCTCAGCTCAGATAGATATCCTTTAACTGTTTCAGAGGCTAAACGAAAGACCAAAGGTGATCAAAACATGGGACTCTCAAACATTTGAACTATTAAATTCATCTAGCTGTAGGTCTGTTTCATTAAAAGTCATATGAATATTACATTTTTGTTTTATGTCAGGAGTTTTGTGTTGTTTTTCCCACTCAAATTACCATATAGTAGTTGAGTATCACTTGTTTCTATGTTTTTAAATCTGTTTCTGATCCATTCTCTTATTATTATCTTGTTAACTGAAGCACTTTTTTACTTTGCAGGAGACAAATAGGCAAATAGACAAATTATTTCCAGTCAAAAAACTTTCTTTTATAGTGATATTACATGTATTCCTGATGTGTTTGTGCGACTGAGCACTGGTTGACAACCTTTTTTTCCTACTCTAGACCCCTCGTCATATGTTTGTGAGCTGTGAGAATTCCAACCAAAACATGACGTTTGTTTTAGAGGGAAAATTCTCCAGTATTTCACAAAATAGGTTTGTTTTGAAAAATATCCAGAATTTTTGTGTAACAGAAATTCTTCTTCTTCTTCTTTCCTATATTGCTAATCATCTTATAACCACTCAGGTTTATCTTTTGACCTCTTGAGGTGTCCTGAACCCCAGGCTGGGAACCACTGACTTTAAGTATGGTTTTGCTAGGGATCATCTAATGTCAACAAAAGTTTTATTTTTTATTTTTTAAAGTTTTATAACTTTGGTTAATTAAATTAAATTAAATTTGATATCACTGTAGCCGGTTTCATATGAGTTTGTTTTGCTTCATATTGTATGGCATCATGTTGCATTATACCATACATTGCATTGCGTTGTAATATGTTATGTTATCTTGTATCACATCATATTCTATATGAATCCCTGTATCCGATAGGAAGCTAATTAGTCTAAAAAGACGATTGTTCAAACTTGAGTAAATCTGGGCCAAAAACATAAAAGGGAAGCCGTGCTGTTCCACTGTAGCTTTAAAGTAGGCTACCCTGGTTCTTCTTACACCATCTGGTCTGGCTGCGATATTCTGTGCTGTTTTTTTTAGATAAATTACTTATTAATTCCCACAAAGCCAACAGATACATTTCAGTTTGTAAAGTGAGACTTACTGAGGAATGACTAGAACATGAAAGACACATTAGAAAATGAGCACAATGATAGCAGCTCAGAGGGCGTCTATAAAAAGACTCATTCCCCGTTTCAGCTCCTCCTGACTAGATTACAGCCTCCAGCAAATCTTTCTCCCACGAGGAGCTTTAGCTGCTCAGGTTGCCGTGACAGATGAGTCAAATAGTTCCCTGTCCTTACATGGGATGTCCCCAATCAGCTTGAATGACAAAAAAATGGTGATGTATTATCACTTACACCATTTGAAGAGCTATAGTAATCTTATCATAACTTTTAGTGGGATGCAATAAAATGACGAAGCAACAAGATAAGACAAAAATATTTCCTCAATAAGCACATTTTATGAAACACTGTTACCATTCAGACTTCATCTGACCTACAAAAGGCTGTCATTCACTCAAAACACTTGCTGACATTTAAAATAAATATCATCATCCAGTGAGTCACTGCTAGCAGAGTGAAATTTCCTTTTATCATTGCGTAACTCGAGAGATCTAAGAAATGGTGTCAATATGAGAGAGTCCACTGAAATTGTATTTCTGTATTTCACTTACAATAACGTGTCTTACAAACACAAGTTTCAAAAAAGTCCATTCACAGATTTCTCTCTGTCAATGAGCACCTCTGTAGTCTCAGTACAGTAAGCAGGGACGGCGGGGGAGCAGGGCTTCTGGGGCTCCAGCCATGAATTTTCTCTCAAAAGCCCCGAAACTTTTAGGCTTTTAAAATACCTTCAACTTTGTGTCATTTCCCTTCAGCCTTTCTGACTAATGAAGCAAATGAATAGGGGTGTAAATCACAAGTTGTATCACAATACGTTATTTCTCTGGATGATGATACAATATTTGCCGATACCACAAAGTCTGCCACGATACGATTTGGATTTGATTAAATTCAGGGACCTGCGATCAATATGAGACGATATCATATCAGTTACATTTATATTAACTCACATAAAGCAACTAAAATATGATTTGACAATTTTATTGCGGGGCTCTTCCAGACATTTAAATGAAAACCAATCTATTCTTTTTAACCAAAAAATAAATATGAAGTTGGAATTTCAAAATAAAGGCGTATCTTAAAGATGATCATATGTATCGATATTTTCACTTTGCATCGATGATTCATTCATTCATTCATTATCCGTAACCGCTTCTCTCATCCAGGGTCGCGGGGGGGCTGGAGCCGATCCCAGCTGACATTGGGTGAAGGCGGGGTACACCCTGTACAGGTTGCCAGACTATCACAGGGCTGACACATAGAGACAGACAACTATTCACGCTCACATTCACACCTACGGGCAATTTAGAGTCAACAATTAACCTGCATGTCTTTGGACTGTGGGAGGAAGCCGGAGAACCCGGAGAAAACCCACGCTAACACGGGGAGAACATGCAAACTCCACACAGAAGGGCCCCAAGCCGGGTTTGACCCTGCAACCCTCTTGCTGTGATGCGACAGTGCTAACTACTGCACCACCGTGCAGCCTGTGCAACCCCAGACTATCGATGATATTCAATTCAATTCAGTTTATTTTTATATAGCGTCAAACCATAACAGAAGTTATCTCGAGACGCTTTTCATATAGAGCAGGTCTAGATGGATGGAGCATGGATTGTTACACCCTTATGAATGAATGAAGCACAATTTCTAATACTGGGGAAATATTGCCATCTATGTCCTTCCTAACATTGTCAAAGGAGGTTGTTCTATGCTACTACTACTACTACTACTACTATATGCTGTTCCCTAAAGACATCTAATGTAATTGAGTAAATGTACTTCTGTTGGCTAAATATTCAATTCAGAGTTGAAGACCACATTTACTTGCTACATAGTTGGGATCCTTGATTTGCAATTAGAGCAACTGAGATTATTATGGCATGGACTCATTCAAATGTAGCAGATTTGTCAGCTAAACATTCATTCTGTGAACTCTACTCCAGCATAGTATAACAAAAATAGGTTTCAAGATTAGTAATGCTGTTTATGTCAAATTCCAGTAGGCCTATGTTATGTAACTTAAAAATAGTAACATCAGACAAGTTTTTGCCTCTTTTTAGGTCACAGGAGTGAAAATGAGTCATCCTCAACATTTGTTGTGTTGTGGTTTCAGAATGATGAAGACAGTTGGAGAACAAAAATAGGATGGAGGCTCTAGGACAGGGGTGCCCAATACGTCGATCGCGATCTACCGGTCGATCGCGAAGGTAGTGTGGGTAGATCGCATGGCATTAAAAAAAAAAAATAAAAAAAAAAAATAATTTTTTTTTTTTTTTTTTTAAATAAATAGACGTCAGCCTATCATCCATCCTCACTATGAAATTTGTCACTTGATTGACATACACAGAGCAGATTGAGAACTGTCTGTCAGAGTTTGACAGACGCTTTCAAGACTTTGTTTTACTGGAGCCAGTCGCTACATTCATGTGCTACCCTTTTCGGGAAGATGCTGAGGTTGATTCACTCGCATCAAAAATTGCAACACTGTTTCACCTGAACTCATCTGGAGTGGAGGATGAGATTTTGACACTACAAACTGACATTCAGCTTAAGTCCAGGGCTCATGGACAGTTCTGGAACTTACTCACAGAGGAAAAGTACCCCAACATGAGGAAATGTGCTACCTCCATGACTGCATTATTCGGCTCCACTTATTTATGCGAGTCAGCCTTTTCCCACATGAAGATTATTAAGTCCAAATACCGTTCCACCTTGACTGATGATCATTTGGAAGTGTGCTTGAGGCTGGCTATCAGCAGCTACTGTCCGGACTATGCATCCCTAGCTGATTCCATTCAGTGCAAGTCATCAGAGTAAGGTAATGACAAAAAATGTACAGAGTTATATTGTACAATATGGGTTCATGCAGTTATGCAAGGTACACCAACATATATTGTACATATAAAGAATACTCAATATATTTATAAATAAATATATGTTTTGCATTTTTATAGTAGGTAGATCATTTTGACTTGGTCATTTTATAAGTAGCTCGCATGCTGAAAAAGTGTGGGCACCCCTGCTCTAGGATGATTTTTTTCCTTAGCAACTATCATTCCCAAATGATGCACATATTTCCAGGCAATCTATTATCAAATGGCTTGGAAAAATAGCATATACAGTAAATGGAAAAAAATCTCCCTGGGGGAACTAATGCATTCTCATCCCAACTCGTCACATACTGACGCTTTGTGAGACCCCTCGGCATCACATTTGGGTTGCAGTAAACGCATGCTTAATGTTGTGAAGTAAAACAAAAACGCTTGCTTAGGTTCAGGCAATAAAACCACAGTAGTTAATATGGTCAGGCTTAAAACTACTACGTTTGTACGGTGAAAATGACACTGAACGTTGTGAACATGGGACTCGAACGAACAGTTGATTGTAATGTGACGGAGGGGACATGAACAGCTCTCCTCTCCTTGTGTTTTGTTGGACTCATCCACCTCCCCTCCTGCCTGGCTGGTGTGTGTCTTTTCGCTCTTAAAGCTACGTCATCACACTCCCGGCGCACTTTCCCTGAGCGTTTAATATTGACGCGGATGGGTTTACACTGCAGTTAATGGAAAGTCCGGTGCGTCTCATACCGACGCCAAAGGCTGTCTGAAGCGTCAGTATCTAACACCGACGGCCATAACAAAGTGTCGGGGTTTGACGCCCTGGAAATGAGAACACGCTGGGGGAGGATGCCCTCTAACTCCCCTAGGTTTGAGCTGAGCCCAGAATGTTGACACCGTCTGGCTCCACCCTGACAGTAAGCACATTACAGTAACAAATCTGTAAAACTAAAAATATACAATGAGAGCTGTGGTGGCATTGTACAGTAAAGAAAATGGTCCGAATGTAATTTAGAAACTATTGTAGAAATAAATGAAAAACAAAAATGTAAATATTTCATCTACCTCACATCTGGTGAGCCATAGGCAGCCAGCACACAGTCATACTATATGGTCATGAGGATGATGATTATACACCTGCCATCTCCGTGAAGAATAGAAATCTTCAATTAGATTGAAAAATGGGGAGTAGAGAAGGAGAAACTCAAGGCACCTATACACCAACATGTGCTAGTTATGATGCTTGAATAAGATTTTAGATGGGAGGACTTACACAATGAGCATATTGATTAACAGACCTGAGAATAATACATTTCATTAAAAGAGACTGAATGCACTGGGCCGTTTGACAATAACTGTGATTCTGTATGAAAGCAATGAAAAATACATTTACTGTTGTGGGAAAACGGGCTATTTCACACAGTGTGTTGAGAATAATGACCGTCATTTGATAATTGTGCCAAGAAAAAAAAAAACTGCAAAGGAATAATTTAGTGCATTGATAGAAACAGAGACGCAATAAAATCACTATAGACACACATTTGAGAGAGCTGCCTTGATATTGAACCAGGAGAATTACTGCACATCATCATCATAATGTAAAGTGTGTAATTACCATCTCATGAACCCCCAGTGAACCCTGGCAGTGGGACGAGCTGGGAAATAGAGTTGTTTAGGACCATGAGGAGCGCAGTGTCGAGTGAGGGCGTCCCCGTGGAGGAGAGCATGGGAGAAGAGGAGTAGTGGAGCGACGCTTTCTCTTGCTGATCCCAGTGATGCTGCCGCTCAAGTGTTGCATGCTGAAGAGTCCCGACGCTCTGCTGAAAGAGAGAGAGAGCTTTAACAGGATGATGGGATGAAGGTTGGAATTCCGAGGGGATATGAAGATGAAGATAAGAGTGGTAATTATGATGAAGCATCACTGCAATGTGCATTTGTGGGGAGATTTGGTGTTTTTTTAGAAGTGAGTTATACAGGCTCAGATGTCATTATATAGTCTACTGTGTGTGACCTAATTGCACTTATTTTATTTTCATCTTTTACATTATCTTAAATTGATCTTATACGCACACATCTAAAGATTATTTTTCTGCAAGCAAAGTAACTATGAATTGAATGAATTATGAATTCAGCAGCTATTTTTGCACCGCTCTTTAAAGCATGTTGCCTTGTTGACAGGGCGAGTTGAGGGCATTTGAGTTTCATTTGCAGCCTTGCATGAGGAAAAGAGCAGCTGCAACTATTGTGTTGCCTCCCTCTACTTTTAAAGGTGGCATTTAATTAGCAGTGATCTTCCTGATAAAAAAAAAAAACGTAGCTCTTCTTCGTCCTGAAGCTGGTTTTCTAAAGTGCTTGATGTTTTTTTTCTGCTCTTTTTTTTGACTCTTTCATGTGTCTCTCCAGTGCCAAGGGGTTAGTGGCATCATCATCATCACCATGGTTACCAGTTTTATGTTCGTGTACAACAACAGCAGCTCTGGCGACAGATCAGCTTCCTCATCGGCATCATCATCATCACTGTCGTCCCACCGTTCAGATGTTCCATCCACGAAAAAGCCAGAGAAACTGCAAAGTCTCCCAACACCAACACTTGAGGGGTACACAGGTGTCATGGATCATAAGGTAAATATGCACCATCTGGGCACTAAGAGACAATCTGTCTCCTTTCACGATGCACTGCACAGTGATGATGTTGCAACTTCTTCCTTTAAAACATTAGAATATGTATGCTATTTCAGCGCACATGTCCAAACTATTGTATAATATCTAATATATGTAAAAGCTACTAAGGAGGCCAGAAGCAGGGCCGGCTTAAGGCATAGGCCATATAGGCGGTTGCCTAGGGCGCAACCTTCTGAGGGCCGCTGGTCACCCTCTAAAAAAAAAAAAAAAATGCCAGTGGACACCCTTCCTCATTGAGGTAACAAATGAACAAAGAAAGAAAGAAAGAAAGAAAAGAAAAAAATACACTTTTCACCCCTGTAACTCTTGTTGTAGTGAAACTGACGAAACACTTTTAAGCCAACAATATTAAGGACTAACTGTTTATTTATATTATAATAAATTTATGTTATTTATGAAAATAAAAATCTTAATTTTTGTCTGGGGGGTTTGTGAGGGCTCCAAAATTGAATTTCGCCTATGGAACCAAAAGGGCTAGAGCCGGCCCTGGCCAGAAGGAAGAAGAACAGCATTTATTTTACTAAACAGGGCCTAAATGCAATTTTATTGGATTTGACGTCTTTGAACGTCAAAGAAGAATCAAAGTAAAGTAAGAATCAAAAGCTCTTCAACTTCCAAAGAAGTAAAAGATGTAGAAAAGTGATGCAGGTTGGCGCAAAGCATAACACATTCACCCACCACCACAGAAATATAGGTTGTGTGTGTTCCAACAAAACAATTGCAGTGTTTGGGGTGAAGGATCAGGTTCTTGTCAGTGCATTAGGTGCCTGCATGGAGAGGTGAGTGGGATTTGGGGGAATAACATACTGGCAGGTGAAAAATGGCTTTTAAAAGTTTTGGAAAGGCCAGCAGTGGAGATACAAGTGACAATGACAGCAGCATGGGATTGTGGTATCAAACTGAGGAGAAAAACTACAGAAAAAGGAGCAGTAAAGTCACTTTAAAGACGACCTATTATGCTTATTTTCATGTGCATACTTGTAAACCCAGTCAGCTCCGACTGGTCAGCTGGCCATCTCTGTTGTGATTGGTCAACCGAACAAACTCTTCAGACTCCGCTCCAGCTCCGCTCTAACCATAGACTGTATATAAGAAGTGGACATAGCCACCGTGATATAACCCATTGGTTTGAGGACTGCTGTTTTGAAGCCTCGACTTTGGCATTTTGACCGTCACCATCTTGTTTTTTTGCAACCAGATGTGACACGAGAAGGTGGAGCTAACTACAACCGAACACTGAATAAGACATTTTTAGGCGACCAAAAATGTTATTAACTTTCATGAACTGAAAACACACTGTGAAAGGGTTAAAGTTGAAAGACGAAACACGGACAACTCCCAGACCGGACAACGCCGTGGTAGCGACTTGTCAATCACAAGGTAGCCACGCCCTAAAGCATCCCCTGCTTTATGGTCTATTTGACTCTAAATGGGACCATAATTTACTAAATGAACATCATGCTGTATTGAAGAAGACTTGAAACTAGCGATTGAGACCATAAACTCATGTTTACAATGTTTACTGAGGTAATAAATCAAGTGAGAAGTAGGATCATTTTCTCATAGACTTCTATACAATCAGACTTCTTTTTGCAACCAGAGGAGTCGCCCCCTGCTGGCTGTTAGAGAGAATGTAAGTTTAAGGCACTTCGGCATTGGCTTCACTTCTCAGACCCAGAGTTGCCCACTGGCTCTAACTAGCTTTTTTTGAGGGCGTGCCTAACTAGCCGCTAGGCAGATATTAATCAAATGTGTTACTTGGTGACATCACCATGTTACGGAAGAAAAGGCGAGACTTCAAGTGTGGCGTTTCAGGCAGTTCCGAAGCACTGTTTCTGTGGGGGAGAGTAACCCCCTTTAAGCTTTGTAACTTTGCAGACCTTTTCAATGCACAAAAAAAACTAACACACTACAGGAAAGGGGAAAAGCACTAAAGCATAAAAAGTCCTCTTTAAATATTTTTATTGTCTGGGATGTGCGTCAGACATATTTTGCTTGATACACTGATTCAGTGGCTCTCCTTTAACATGAAACTAGAGCCTTTATACTCTCCTGCCATACAGCAAGGAATTTGAATTAATCCAGTGCATTTGGACATATTTGTGTGTGACATTTTTGTGTCAAGCACCCGGCCCTTGAAAAAAAAAAAACCTTGATTGCTGTGGCACTTTTGCACATAATGTAATACAAACTGCACCTAATCTGTATTCTACTGCCATCCAGGTAAAGCGGAGAGACGAGCATGTAAATGTAGGGTTCACTGAAAATGGCTTTTTGAAGCTTCGGGTGCTGCCCTGGTTTCAGGGAGAGCTGAAATATCCTCTTCTGTGTGTTTGACTTGTGAACATGTCCTTAGCCACCTCACAGCTGAATGTGAGACCCATTCTTACAGTTTGGATAATACATTGATTATTGGATCATTTTTATTTATTATGTTTTTAAGACAGTGCACTGTTTTTAGCAATAACAGTTAAGTTCCCTTAATGTGATCACTGAAATTGTGTAGCAATTTCTGAAGCTTCAGAATGAAATATGAGTTTATTACAGCTATATTGTGTCCTGTAAGGCTCCAATAATATCGATTAATCTCTTAAACATTGAAGTCTCAAGCTGAACTAGCTGTGGTAGCACCATCTCTAAATTATCTCTGTACTTTACTCTGTTTCCTGATTCATAATTAATGTGCCCACCATGAAATATTTAGCGACAAAAGCACTTAAAACAGGATGGATTCCTACTAGAGCGGCTGCTCAAGACGTCACCGCTGTAATCTTTTGGTCATATAGGCGCCACAGTCTGTGTTATTGTAACGCAGGGGCCTATCGTTCAGACCCAACACGGTGTTACAGCTCATTCAGATAGATAGATCATTCAGACGCCGTCGTGTCTCCCCTCAGTGAGAAAGATACGCAGCGAGGCACAGCGGAGTGGAAAGTACATTGCTCAGGCAGCAGCGGGCAGGAGAGGATTTGGAGGAGAAAAAGTGTTGTTTACAGTTCACCTTTCAGTGATTAATGATCAATGATATGAGAGCGTGAGAGTGATGTTGGTTTGGAGAGAGATTTGATATGGCTGAGGCTTTCTGGACTTCTTGGCTTAGCCAGACTCTAGTTCAGGGCTCCTCTGAGATGTTGGAGCCCTCATCAGATCCCTTTAAAAGATCAGTGTGCAACAATTGGCAGAAATGGAAAATAATATTAATAAGTATGTTTTTTTTTGTGTATAATCACCTGATAATAAGAATTGTTGTGTTTTCATTACCTTAGAATGAGCTGTTTATGTCTACATAGGGAGCGGGTCCTCTTCACGGAGTCCGCCATGTTGCACCCCCCTGTTACTACAGTAGCCCAGAACGGACAAACCAAACTCTGTTAACTTTTCCTGCTTGGGCCGGAGTCGATAACGTTACTCGCTTACGTCGCCGCCGCTCTCTCTCTCTTGCTTCACCACTCACTTCCCACCTACACACACACACTCTACGCATCGGCTCTGCTCCGAATGGCGTGTGATACCAACGCACAAGGCCGCCTTTAGCACCTGTTTGAAATGCACAGGGCTTTGAAAGAACTACAATATAAACCCATCCGCGCAACAGTAAACGCTCAGAGAAAGTGCTCCGGGAGTGTGGTGACGTAGTTTAAAGAGTGAAAATGTGACACACAGGGCGGGCGGGAGTGGAGGTGGATGGGCCCAACAACACAAAGCTTTCATCCAGGTGATTTCTGTTTGTGTCCCGTTCAGTTTCACTTTCGCTTTACAATCAGCTGTTTGTTTGTCTCCCGTGTTCACAATGTTCAGTGTCCTTTTCACTTTACAAACATAGTAATTTTAAGCCAAACCATGATGTTTTTTCCTAGACATAACTAAGTGGTTTTGTTGCCTAATCCAAAACAAGTGTTTTTGTTTTATTCACAATGTTAAGCATGTCTTTCCTGTGGCCAAAAAGTGACGCCGAGGGGTCTGACAAAGAATCAGTATATGAAGAGTTGGGATGAGAACGTGTTGGCTCACTCCTCCCTTTCCATGACTGCGGTAACGTGAGCCTCCGAGTGCAAAACCGCAGAAATGCCGTGGTAACTTTCAGAACATTCGCCTCGCTCAGAGGCCATCCTTACCATAATAACACTACTTTAGGTACGACGAAATTCAGAAGGCGGCTCACGTTACCGCAGTCAGTGTTTGGTTTGTTCGTTCTGGGCTACTGTAGAAACATGACGGACTCTGAAGAGGACCCGCTCCCTATGTAGATATGAAGGGCTCATTCTAAGCTAATGAAAACACAACAGTTCTTAGTTTCAGGTGATTATACACTAAAAAAAAACATTATATTCCAAAGCTACTAATAGATCAACCTAAATCCTACACACTGCTCCTTTAAGAGAAATGAGAGTTTTTTGCGGTGGCGGCACTACATTATTCACAATCTTTCCCGACCGTCCACTTCCTCCTAGCTGACAGCTGATTCATGATGGATCCACACTGCGACATTTTCATACTGCTTAGTGCCACCTCCTGTGGGGGCTTCCAGCTCCTTCTGCTGCTGCTGCTGCTGCTGCTGCACCCTCCGACAGAGCCGGGGGATGACTAACCAGAGAGCAGACCTGCTGTAGGATGTGTGGAGTGGGTGGATCGGTCTGAGCTGTTTCCTCCAGGGTCATCTGAGGTCTGCTGCTGCTGCTGGAAGGAATCTTGGCTCTGACTCGTGCACACACACAGGGCTACACACATATTCACACAGCACTGGTGGGTGCTTGCATGCAGACAACCTGCATGCAAATGCCCAGACACGTTGTTAAAATTTGATGCCCTCGTCAGAGCCAGGGATGCTTGAAAATGTGAGGGGAGCTCTATCTAATGTGCCTGCTGGACCCTGTTTATGGCCCCTATTAACTTATGTGCATATCTTGTTTGCATGGGCTGTGATTTCACCAAGGTGGGTAATGGTTCTGTGGATGCTTCGCTCATTTATGTCTCACCCTGGAGTTGGCAAAACACCCAGCACACATTAATCGCCAAGGCCGCGCTGCTTCGTGCGGCGGAGGGTTAAAGGCTAAACATTTGGCTTTCCCTCAGCCCCTTCAGTGCTTAATGGTGATATGAAAACAGCAGAACAGCAGTGTTGAAACCTGCAAATCTATATACTGTGAGATCAGACTTTAGAGTTATAGTGCACATTTATGTGGGGTATTTTTTAAGCATTTTGCCAGGAGTCTTATTATGTTTCTCTCTGTCTGCCTTCTGCAGTGTCTGCAGGTTTCTGTGAGATGTCCTCCTCTTGTGTGTATTTCTTTTCTTTGACAAGCTACAGTAATTAGAGCTGCAGAGTTGAATAAACCCTTTCAAACACACATACACACACACATTTGAATTTGAACACCTATAGACACCCACAAAGACAGCCGCTCCGTTCTTCTACTTCGCTCCTCATCTTCTCTCTCTCTTTCTGATGTTTTTTTGCCGATTGCAGTTAAAAAGATGTTGACCTTTGAAGAACTGTCAGCAGAATCAATCTACATTGGCCTTTATGCGCTCTAATCACAAAGCCTGCGTGAGAGCATGAATGTGGATTGTGTGCCTGTGCCAGTTTATGATGTACCTACTTATTATGGGCCATACCTCTCTGTGCCTCTCACAGCCTGTAATGCAGTTAGCCTTGGAGAAATAGGTGTCATTAGAAAGTCATTTATGCAAAAAAAAAAAATTTCCCTTTCTCGCTGACCTCTTTCTTTGTTAGATGTGTTATACAATAGGTACGTTAATGTACAGCTTACTTAACGGATGAGGTTCCAGGATATGTAAATTTTAATTCCAGCACTCCTGGAAAAAGAGAATATATGATCAGATGTCATCCTCAGACTGACACATTTCATAGCCAAGTTAGTAGTCATACTTATATACTTAAAAGCCCCAACTACACCTTAATCTATTTGATTTGTGTACATTGACACGAATTTCCCTTTTTTTTTCGTGACGCTCAGCATGACTTTCAACAACGTATATTTTGTGCGTTTTCCTATGAATGTCCAGCAACAAGTGACGCATGTGTCAATTTCTGCTCTAGTCTTTTCAAAATAAAACTACTTAGTTAGGTTTAGGAAAAGATTGCGGTTTGGGTTAAAATAACACCAGAAGTGGCGTTACTTAAGTACGGAAGTTATGTGACAAATAAATCAACTATGACTTGTTGTTTCACACAGGACACAAACACCAGTCTCCTGGGCGAAAGTCCTGTGTTTTTTGACCTACCAATCCACCCCGACCTCCTCCCTACGCGGCTTTCGCACCTCTTTATACTTCGTGGATCACAATTAGGTGGATTGCATATGAATTGATTTCGTGCTGACCATCAAGAAAAAAAAAGTGAAATTCATGTCTATGTACACAAATCAATATATTACATTTTGTGACTATTTCACGAACTGCTGTGCGACTGGGCTGGGTATTAACATGTGCTCTGTATCCGCATAATGACATCCAATCCATGGGTGTTTGCATTTACACCTGGTATTAAAATGCTTTCTCGTTATCTCGATTGTGCCCATTCTCAATTGCGATCAGATACCTAGCCATTTCCAAATGTGGTCTGGCTGATCCGATGACATGCATTTACACCTGGCATTAACATGGGTTTTCCCAGGGGCTACCTCCAGGTCTGAGAAGTGAAGCCAATGCTGAAGTGCCTTGAACTTGCATTGAGTTTATGGTCTCAATCGCTAGTTTCAAGTCTTCTTCAATACAGCATGATGCTCATTTAGTAAATTATGGTCCCATTTAGAGTCTACCTTTTGATTGACAGGTCGCTACCACGACATTGTCCGGTCTGGGAGTTGTCTGTGTTTTTGTCTTTCAACCTCTAACCCTTTCACAGTGTGTTTTAAGTTCATGAAAGCCAAATGTAACATTTTGGTCACCTAAAAACGTCTTATTCAGTGTTCGGTTGTAGTTAGCTCCACCCTCCCGTGTCACTTCTGGTTGCAAAAAACAACATGGCGACGGCCAAAATGCCGAACTCAAGGCTTCAAAACGGCAGTCCACAAACCAATGGATGACGTCACAGTGACAACGTCCACTTCTTATATACAGTCTATGGTTTTTCCTTATCCAGATAATGTATTCAGATATAGATCGCATAGTACAAAGGCACTCTAACTCCTTATTAATTCAAATATCTGCACTACTAGATGGACGATGTGAATGGCAAGAGCTGACAGGAAGTCATGAATATCATCTTCTTTCCAGTCACGGTGAAAACCAGCCAAACATTTTCACATCTCCCCATCAATGTGCTGCTAACGAGATGCAGAGATGCAGAGATGCAGCCTCATCTCTGTCTGAGGTTGACTGGATGAAGAAGAAGAAGATGAAGACAGGCGCCTTGATTCTCTCGCCTTTATCCCCTCAAATTGAGAGCAGAGCGAGTTCAGGATTGCGGCTTGAATGTGTGTTACCAGGAGGAGCTTAATGAGATGTCAACTGTCGGGAGGATTTCGTTGTAATTAATTGGTCTCTGAGAAAAGGAAGCAGCTCTGATCATTAAACCTTCACACCACACAACAGGTGTCACTTAATCCACCTCTGCTCTCAGTTGAGCCATTAGCCTAATTCTGTATTAGGACGTGTACAGTTACTGTTATGATAAAGATCAGCTTCTAAATAATTTGTGCTCCTGTAAGCAAATACCGCTGAGTCTTCATGTTCGAACACCACCACTCACAACAGAGGATGTTTAACATTAAAGCTGAAGTAGGCGAGATTGGAGCAAATATGATTAAAAAAAGTTATTTTTATAAAACGGTTGCTATATCCTGACAGTAGTACATGAAACATGTAACCTGAAAAAAATCATGTGCCTCTATGTCCTCCGGTGCTCCTAAGGAACGCCAAGTTCCGGTCACATGACCAGAGCATAGCCAATAGGAACGCTCTCTCTCTGAAACGACCTGTGATTGGTCAAAGTCTCCCGTCACGGGCTAGATTTTTCTAAAGCCTGAAAACAGAGCCATGAGGAGGAGCAGAAGTCTAGTTATCTTTCAGAACACTTGAATTACAATATGCTGAAAGGTTATTATGGAATTTTTGCCCAATGATGCCAAAAATATACTGCCTACTGCCACTTTAAAGGACAAGATTAGAGACATTTTACAGAATCCTGACAGAATCCTCAATAAATAAAGGTGTTCTACTGTATATACTTAGTTGCCTAAACAGGAAGTGATTTTCAACAATATCATCTTCTTTTCATGGGAATCGTTGACAACAAGTAAAATATGGATTAACACAGCCTTATCCAAGGTTAACAATGACAATAGGGCCATTTTTGTTTTGTTGTTTACTAACGCCTCTTCTCTGACCTCTAACTAGCTCAGCTTTGCCAAGTCTCTTTTCTCGTACTCTCTACCCTTCTTAAACTGAAGGGGGTGCCGAGACTCTGGTGTAACATTAGAGGCTGACTGATGGGGTTTGCTCTGAAAGCAATTATGATCCTGGGTTCCCCCGGGAAGCATATAAACAGGATCATACTGATGAGTCTGTGTGGGCCGTAATTGACTGGGACTGGAACTGAAGCCATAGCCTACTCCCAACTGCTTCTTCTTCTTCTGTTGCTCTGAATGCCACGTCTCTCTCTCTCTCTTTTTAACACTCTCTTTATTAAATTCATATACAAACAAAAGTATCCCAACATACACAAGCACTCATGGAAAAAAACTATAAAAATATAGTACACAATACGTCATTCCTCCTAACTCATAAGGGGTACTATTAGCCACTCCATTTGTTATGGTAAATTTGATTTTCTCTGATTTTAAATGAAACATGACATCTCTCAACCACTTGGCATGAGAACAGGGCTATGGATTTTTCCAATCAAACAGGATAACGCGACGCTAAAATGCAACAGCATTGTAAATATTCACAGACAAAGTGTGTGTTGTAAAGGTAAAGTGTTGTAAGCATCGCTCAGTAATGTGAACATTATCCAAATCAGAGCATGTGAATCAGAGTAGCTGGAGACAATTCACATTGTCACATGTTGGATAAAAATTTGTATATAGGATAATTTGGCTTTTGTCAAATGGACAAGATGAACAATCTTAAATTTCATGAGCCCATGATGCAAAGGGCCCAAATCTTATTCCCATGACGCTCTTGTCCATAGACTAGGGATTCAATGCACCAATTCATTCTTATATTAGGAAGATCATACCCTTAATTTCTGCATTTAATGATAATATATAAATAGTGTAGGATTAAATGTGGAAAGGTGTTGAATTGTTGAAACTCCTCAGTTGTGCAAGGTAAATTAGGTTTTATTGCTCATTCTTCAAAGGATGCAAAAACTCCATCTACATACTGGTTGATAAGCGGTCCAGTTGAAATCTCCCCCTACTATAAGAGAGTGAGTATCTCCATTCGGTAATGAGAAGAAAAAGGCATAGATAAAATATTCATCATCCCAGTTGGGAGCATTAATACTTGCCAGTGAGTCACATGTTTGCTGGTGAGTTTTCAAGAGAAAACGATATATCTGCCATTCGAATCAGAAACAATCCCGTCTGCTTCATAGAGGATGTCTTTATGAATACGTATGACTGTGCCTGTGGCCTTGGAATCAAATCTAGGATGATAAACTTTCTCATTTCCAATTATTATGTATCCTTCTAGCATATCTATTACAAAGATAAGTTTCCTGCAGAAATGCTATATGCCTACATTAAAGGGACTCTCTGTAAGAATCAGAAATTGCTTGTTATCACTATATTTCACATGCTTGGCAGTAATGTTAGCTTACCAAATGAAGGTCCCTTCATGAATCAAAGGCCCGGCCGATGTTGAAACTAGTTTTCCCCCCCGACGTCGGTCACATTCCTGTTTTGCAAGACGGGCTTCACTACATATAACTTTGGGTTTTTTTGTGCTCCCTTGGAGTTTGTGTTGGGTCTAAGTTGTGGTGGGGGCTGGTCGTTTGTTGGCGTTAGTGGACTCCATTTCTAACCGAACGTTAGCTACGGTTGCACACTGTTGTGGAGCTGAAGTACAACCGAACGCTGAATAAGACATTTTCAGGCGACCAAAATGTTATAATTAACTTTCATGAACTGAAAACACACTGTGAAAGGGTTAAAGTTAAGAAAAAAACACGGACAACTCCCAGACCGGACAATCACAAGGTAGCCACGCCCTAAAGCATACCCTGCTTTATGGTCTATTTGACTCTAAATGGGACCATAATTTACTAAATGAACATCATGCTGTATTGAAGAAGACTTGAGACTAGCGATTGAGACCATAAACTCATGTTTACAATGTTTACTGAGGTAATAAATCAAGTGAGAAGTAGGGTCATTTTCTCATAGACTTCTATACAATCAGACTTCTTTTTGCAACCAGAGGAGTCGCCCCCTGCTGGCTATTAGAGAGAATGCAAGTTTAAGGCAATTCAGCATTGGCTTCACTTTTCAGAACCAGAGGTTGCCGCCTGGTTGAAATTTCGTTTGTGAATATCATTTGCCCCTTTAATATGCTATGATATGAATATGACTTTCCTATTGCTTAGTTTTAAGAGAAAAGTGGAGGTAGGTATAAGTAAATACAGAATGTTTACTTGCAGTTGTCAAAACCTTCTTTAAACATAGATTACAAAACTAGTCTATAAAGCCCAAAAATCCCAACGTTGTTGCGGTGGTTAGCAGCCTCCTTTAGCCTGGTATTATTGCCTCTAGAGGAAGACTTGCTAGCAAATTTTTTAAAGATGGCTAATTTTAGTACCACAACAGTTAATGATTAGAAACTATTTGAATGTATTTTCAATAAACTACCTCCCAGGTGAACATGTGGAGACATTGTCACACCGCTTGACACCAGTTGCCATCACATCAGAGTTCACTGAATGGCCTCGTAAAGTGGAATAATCCAGGAAAGTGTTATCTTATGAGGTTATGCATTATTGATCGAGGTAGACAACCCTCTGTCCGCATGATAAAGTGCAGGCTGAGTGTGTGTGTGGGAGTCAGCAAGTGTTCAGGCGTTAAAGGGCCTCTGTGTTAATTCAAGGCTGATTTAAAATCTACCTGTAATATGCAACGTATTACACTCATTCATTTATTCATTCATTCGACAGTCCGTGGGTCGCATCTTCAGCTGCCTGCCGTCTGAAAATATTCTCCATCTGATTCTGAAAGCCCCTCTCAATGTGATATCTATAAGTGGCTATTTCCCAGCATCATCAAGCTGTCAGAAGCTCGGGGAGCTGGAGCATCACCGTCAAGGACACTTTTAGAATTTCATACAAGCACTTTAAACTACGACATTGTCCATGCAACCTTCAATCGCCTTCAACACATTCCCCGACTTTTAAAATGATTAAAAGTTGCTCGGGAGTAACTGTTTATGCATTTGGCCGAAGGGAAAATGCACTCTATCTGTTGTATGTAGAAGAAGAAACAGCTAAAAGGACTGTGATTTTTTTTTTCTCCAGCTAAGGCAGGGAGGGTGTTTGTGCGGTGAAGCGCGTAATTTGCTCCAGCCAACCTGTTATTGAGGGAGGACGTCTGTGTACACATTGGGCAATGGAAATACCTGTTCCTCAATGCATAGAGCCTGTTTGAACTGTGTGTGTGTGTGTGTGTGTGCGTGTGTGTATAGACGGGATTACAGCTGGTTTTGGATCTTGACACTTTTTAGACAGTTTCAGACTCCAGAGAAACGTGATTGTGTTACATATCTGGGTCGTCATCGAACTCTGCACAAAGATTTAAGGACATCCACAGACTCCACCACCTATACACACACACACACACACACACTGGGCAATCATTCAGCTTGGGGTCACAGAGATAGTGGGAGAGTATTATAAATATAGCAGTGGGAGCAGCAGAGCCTGTGGCGCTGGTACTATCACCTGTATGCACACACACACACACACACAAACACACACACTCCCACTTCACAACCTGATGGAGTGTGAAGCTCTGAGCTCAGTTCAGAATGCCAATGCAGCTCTCTATTAAGGTTCAGAATAATTCATGTGAAGAGTTTCTGGGTTTCTGCTGTCAGATCGTTCAATGCCAGCCTGTCTTTTTCAACTTGGAAAACCTGGTCGGACACAAAACACAAACACCAGGAGCCTCATTACAGAAAAATGTCCTGACTGCTTGTCTTAACTTAAGTTTCAAAGGAAGAAAAAATATTCCGATTACAGAAGCAATTCCTAATCTCATGACTGTATCCTATCAAACCTCCTATCTTACCTTAACTTAAGAAATCCTAACTAGAACTGTAAATCAGCTAATTAGTGTTTACAATGTACATGAGACTGCCTCTATCTTTAATTTGATAGCAAAGAATGTATATTGCTAAGAAGTGAAAGTCAATTGTTTGTTCCATTGCAACATCAGCGCCCAGCAGCAGAGCTACGCCTCCGCCATTTTGGACTGAAAGCAAGTCAGTAAAACGTCCACCTACAAAGTGCCGTACAAAAGTAAAAGAAAAATGTGCATCATCAGAAATTTAAAGCATCATCATACGGTTTGAGTAGCAATCATATTTCGGTGCTCATGTTGTTCCCCATCTTCATCTTCACTGCCATATACTTAACAACAGTACTGCTGCCATTTTTGGCAGTTATTTTGAATTTAGGACAGGGGTTTATGCCATCCCTTAATTAGGAATTAGGAAGGTTCTGTAATAGCTAAATTCCTATGCAAAGATAAGATAGGATGTTTTCCTAAATGCAGTTAGGAAACATGTTTTTGTAATACCAAAAGTCCTAAATGTCATCCTAAATTGAGATAAGATAGGATTTCAGACTCCTGGTCTATATAATGCAAACCAACACAGCAGCCCTGTTTATGTGTGTTCTGACCACTAGCGTACCTGTATTCCTCCCATTGCTCCGAGGTTGTGTTTGACTGAATAAATATAACGCCTTATGTGTATTCATGATGCTCCTACAAAAATCAAAGTACTGCACAGAATAGCCTCTGCTCCGCTGTCAACCTGCAGTACATTTGAATAATAGGATACCTGACAGAGCAGCCCATTACCAGTCGAGCTGCTCCACTCTGTGTGCCAGTTACACTTTATTCAGGTCCTGTGTGGCTGCAGGTGACAGCATACTCATGGTGTTACAAAGGGCAGGATAGTTGAAGCTGTGTGTGTGTGTGTGTGTGTGTGTGTGTGTGTGTGTGTGTGTGTGTGTGCTTGATGAAAACTACATTAACCTCTGAATATCAATCTAAAAAGCCGGAAATTAAGTTCTAATGTTTTGATTACATTATCAGAGATGATTTATGTCAAGCTTGGGTAAAGTGTCGTTGTCATGGCTGCATGTCGTGTTGTTGTACAGACTGAGCTGAACTCTTTCAGGGTCACTGGATTTTTCTTCTCTGCCAGAAAGGCTTGACCTTGATGGCTACAGGGCAACGATCCATCCCTTCTGCCTGTTGCTACTTTAACTTTTTGCTGCTCTTCAGCCACGCTAGCTAGAGGGGTAGCTCTATGGATGGCAATAACAGTCTTTCAGACTTTGGTGATCCCCTGACATTTCCTCTAGCACCATCATGAGGTCGACATTTGTGGTTTTGAGTAAGATGTCTCATAACCATGAAGTTTTGTACAGACATTCATGTTCCACTTAGGATGAGTTATAACTAGAGCTGTCAAATTTAACGCGATAATAACGTGTTAGCGCAAATTATTTTAACACCACTAATTTCTTTCCTCTTCTTGTGATATTTAGCTTGCAGATCAGTTTTGAAACTAGAGTGAAGATACTGATATCATATGAAACTAGAAAACCTAAAGAATCCATTGGTACCAACCATGTCATACTAGCTTGTTGCAAAAGAGGCTAAATAACGCTCCAAACACACACTAAATTTTGGCGGTAAAACTGTCATGGCCAATTTCAAAGGGGTCCCTTGACCTCTGACCTCAAGATATGTGAATGAAAATGGGTTCTATTGGTACCCACGAGTCTCCCCTTTACAGACATGCCCACTTTATACTAATCACATGTAGTTTGGGGCAAGTCATAGTCAAGTCAGCACACTGACACACTGACAGCTGTTGTTGCCTGTTGGGCTTGAGTTTGCCATGTTATGATTTGAGCATATTTTTTTATGCTAAATGCAGTACCTGTGAGGGTTTCTGGACAATATTTGTCATTGTTTTGTGTTGTTAATTGATTTCCAATAATAAATATATATCTACATTTGCATAAAGCAGCAAATTTGCCCACTCCCATGTTGATAATAGTATTAAATACTTGACAAATCTCCCTTTAAGGTAAATTTTGAACAGATGAAAAATGTGCGATTAATTTGCGAATAATTGCGATTCAATATTTTATCGATTGACAGCCCTAAATATAACATTCGTGATCACTCAACTTTTCCTTCAGTTCAATGAGCAGGTCAACGTTTTCATTTGTCTAATACTTTAGTTTATGGCAAAATATTTGCAGGAGCTCAACAGCGTTTCAGATAGAGGATGAAAAGAGGTGCTGCAGCCGGTATGAGAAAAATAAAGCATTTTTTGAACATTAAAGCATGTAAACATGTTCTAGTAGAAACCCCAAAATACAAGTATGAACCTGGAAATGAGCATAATAGGTCCTCTTTAAAGGTTTTTAGTGGCAGAAAAACATAAGACTATACTCTGGATTGAAATGACTGTGTTACAGCCCACCTTCAATATTCTCTGAATGAAGCTGATTATTCCTGACCTTTGACCTTTGACCTCTACAGCCTCTGAAGATGCACTGCAGGACTTGTGCCCTGGTGACCAGCTCCGGCCAGCTAACCGGGAGCAGGAGAGGTGAAGAAATCGACCGCTCTGAGTGCGTAATCCGCATGAACGATGCTCCCAGCATAAACTATCAGCAGGATGTTGGCCAACGCACGAGCCTGCGTGTCGTAGCTCACTCCAGCCTGCAGAGGGTGCTGCGGAGCCGGCAGGAGCTGCTCAACGCGAGCCAAGACACCGTGTTCATCTTCTGGGG
This sequence comes from Sebastolobus alascanus, assembly GCA_916701645.2. NCBI lineage: Eukaryota > Metazoa > Chordata > Actinopteri > Perciformes > Sebastidae > Sebastolobus > Sebastolobus alascanus. The sequence continues at coordinate 1,550,481 of CAKAOJ020000092.1, forward strand.
ACCCAGCAGCTGCATGAGGCGGGATGGGAAAGGTCACGTTTACAACAACCTCCGGCTGTTGAACCAGCTGCTGCCCAAACTTAAAGTCTACGTCATTTCTCGGATCAAAATGCTGAAGTTCGATGAACTATTTAAAAAGGAAACGGGGATTGACAGGTAAATATCCACAGAATCAGCCCTGTCTTTGTGAGGTTCGTTTTCAAGACCTTGTGTGAACTTACTGAGACTAATAGTACATGTGGGAAAACACACAAAAAATGTCTTCAGCTTATGAGTTATAGCCACTTGAAATTATATTTGCAGTGTGTGAAGAGTTCTGAAAAGCCTCACATATTTTGGAATACTCGCTCACAAAAGAATAAGTCAGAGCTCTAAACACTCGCAGCATTATTAACAGGATTTAGATTCAAACTTGCCTGTTATCTCTGGAAGGGTTTTAAGGGATTTGACTCATGCCAAGTTCACAGTTGACCCACTAATGCCAGGCTTAGTGAGACTATTGCAGAGTATTTTCTTATGTAGTACCATGTAGTTAGTAGGACCTTTACAGAGCCTGTACAGTGGCTCAACATCATTTTCTTTCAATGTCATTTGGATTCTGTCAGAAGTGTTGTGTTTCCCAGTGATTACAAGCAGAGAACAATAACGGCAAGTAAGCATGAATCAGTGTCTTGGAGTGAGAACTGACAGAATACCACTGTTGTGTCGTATCTGAACTTCTTTCACTGAGCAGTGATCATAGGGAGTGGCTGGATGTCGAGTCCTAAAGGCCCAGACACACCAGCCCAACATCAAAAAACTAGTGGCAACGATTTTGTCAACATCACTCCAGCTATTCATAAACTCATTTGCATGTGAAGAGTAAGCCAACAGGAAGATAAGAGGACGTCGAATGGAGAATACAATCACTTCAGCCTTCAAGCACAGTGTCAGAATAAATATCTTGCTCATTGATTTTTCCTTTATTCTTGTGTACAAGGCATAGAAGTCTTTCTTTAATCTGTCTTTTTGCTTCGTCTGTGTTTATCTCTGAAAAGATGATTGATCAGATAAAATCTAGGATTATGTGTTCACAGCTTTAATTTGGTCTCATTTGATCACTTAGTATCTTGGAAGGAGGCAGCACTCCCAGCATATTTACACTATATGAGTGTGGATTTACCGAAAATGTTGACTTTCTCTTGTCTTCCAGGAAGAGTTCCAACTCCTGGCTGAGTACCGGCTGGTTCACCATGGCCATATCCGTGGAGCTGTGTGACAGGATCGACGTGTACGGCATGGTGCCACCGGATTTCTGCAGGTAGACTCGCATTATTTTTTCAATCCAAGAATTTAGGTGTTTAGCAATTTTAATTACAGTTGTAGTAGTAGTAGTAGGAAGCTACAAATACCAAAATTCCAATACTATGTACTATTGGTAAGGCCAGTCTGTCATTTTATACCAAAGGGATTCAATTCTGTTCACTTACTTAAATTTATGTACACAACTTTCTACTTTAACTTCAGCAATGTCAACTTTATCACACATTGATGTGGAGCAAAATTAGTATTCATTTGGAGTCTGGCCAACTGGTGAATGTAGTCAAATATTCATTCTTCTCTTATCTCTGTTTTGGTCTCCACCAACTCCTGAGGGAAATACTGTATCTGTCTCTTTAGCTGCTAAATGCTTCTCTACAGTATGTTCACCAGCTACTCGCTAACTTCGTTTGTCTGCTGTTTGGTGCTGAGCGAGGAGCGTACAGTGGATTTATCAGAGCTTTCTAACGGGAAACAGCTGCCTGCTGTGTCTGAAAACAACGCTGATGAGAGCTGTGAGACTGAACCAGAACAGTAAAGTTGAGGCCATAAAACAAAGAGCTGGAAGACGCTACAAAGCTTCCCAAAGCAGAAGTCTGGTGATAAATCTATGTAGGTTCACCACTACAAGTCACACCTTTCACATACACATAGTCATTAATATAAAAATTAGGACTGTCAATCGATTCAAATATTTAATCGCGATTAATCGCAGATTTTTTATCTGTTCAAAATGTATCTTAAAGGAAGATTTGTCAATTATTTAATATTCTTAAAACATGGGAGTGGGCAAATATGGTGCTTTGTGCAAATGTATGTATATATCTATTATTGGAAATCAATTAACAACACAAAACAAAAACAATGACAAATATTGTCCAGAAACCCTCACAGGTACTGCATTTAGCATCAAAAATATGCTCAAATCAAAACATGGCAAACTGCAGCCCAACAGGCAACAACAGCTTTCAGTGTGTCAGTGTGCTGACTTGACTATGACTTGCCCCTAACTGCATGTGATTATAATAAAGTGGGCATGTCTGTAAAGGGAAGACTCGTGGGTACCCATAGAACCCATTTTCATTCACATATCTTGAGGTCAGAGGTCAAGGGACCCCTTTGAAAATGGCCATGCCATTATTATTATTTAGCATAAGTTTGGAGCGTTATTTAACCTCCTTCGTGACGAGCTAGTATGACATGGTTGGTACCAGTGGATTCATTAGGTTTTCTAGTTTCATGTGATGCCAGTCGTCACTCTAGCTTCAAAACAACCTAAAAATTGCAAGTTGCGTTAATTAATAAAAAAAATGAGTGGGGTTAAAACGAATTTGCATTAACACGTTATTATTAACTTTGACAGCCCTAATAACAATATTGATTATTGTAACCATAACTTTATTATCCCAAAGGGAAATCTGTCTTAGCCAGGTGAAAAATTGAGCATAAAATACAACAAAACATACTAAAATATATTTAAAAAAACATAAAACATGTAATATAAATATGTAAAGCCTATCACATAATGTAAGGTTGCATAAATTACAATGTACTTCAAGTTACAGCACAGCATTAAACCATAAGAGTACATCCAGACGTTATCATCCAGTTCTATTATTCTTATTAGTGCCTTTAAGTATTTAGTGATTAGCGTGTTAGTGTCCATTTCATGTCCCACAATGAGACTGAATGAGTTGGGATGTTTGGTAAATGTTTTTAAAAGTGTTGGAGCCTTTGAAAGCTTCTTTTTCATTATTTTCTTATCAATTTTGTTTGACACTGAAACGCAGAAAATACAAAATCATTAACCATCTTTGAAAAAGAAACTATGTGGCAATGTCCCTTTGTCAGTTTCCTAGCAACAGTGTTCACATGACCACCTCAATGCCAAGAATACGGTGTCCTTGACTTCTCAGGTCAAAAATAAAAAAACTCATGTTATAATATATAACTCAATTTGATGTCTTAACAAAAAGCAAGATTTTTACTTTTTAATTTCGCATATTTATTTTTAAATATTATATTACTCATATACGGAAAGAAAATCAGCAAAACTCCATCAAATAATAGTAAATAATAATTACCAAATAAGCGATTTTTGATTAATATATTTGAAAGACACCAAAGTTACAAGTAATATTATGCTCTAACACTTGAACAGTCGCTCTCTGCAAAATCCTGTTTCATCTGTTAAATTAAACATCCAAGACACTAAATATCAAAATGCCTTATCCTCAGGACTTCTTCTTCTCAGTTTGTCACTTCCTGTTTGAGCAAGTGGGGCAAATAGCGCACGAAGCGGATGGGAAACTCCAGCTCCATACTGTGTGCTGACAACATGGGTGTGTTTCTACATAAAAACCTTGTCTAGTAGCTACATCTTTAATGATGTCTTCAACTTGTAATGACAATCTAACATTTACTCCCTGCAGTGACAACTTCAAGAGTCTTTTATTGCCGTGCAGTCGGGCTGCTGAATGACTGTGATTTCATCACCAGTGGAAATGTTCAACTTGACATTTTACAATAAAAATAACACGTTTCACTGAATGGGTTAGAAATGCAAAGTACAGCCGTTTAATATGGCTTCAGGTTCACTGGAAATAGAAGAATAATTTGGCTAATAATATTCTCAGATGAAGGGCACGGAGGACAGTTTGACACATTTAGATATTCATAGAGAAATGCCGGCCAGATTGAAGTGACTGTCATGTCGCGGAGTCTTCCACTGAGCTTGGCGTGACTGTGAATATCAGAGGAATAAGATGGTGAATAATGAACACATCTGTGAGCTCGGATTCTTCTGATCTTTTTCTGTTTTTCTTTGTTCCTCTCTCCATTTCTCCCCCACTGTGACTCGCTTTCTGTCCCCCACCCTCATCTCATAATCATCCCCACGCTATCTTCCACATCCCTCCCTCACACTTTGACTTTCATGCCTTTTTACTCCTCTCTCTCTCTCTCTCTCTGTTCTCCTCTCCTCGGCTCTCCCGTGTAGATCCCCCTCTCATTCCTCTTTGCCGTATCACTACTACGAGCCCCCGGGGCCCGACGAGTGCTCCATGTATCTCACCCACGAGAGGAGCAGACGAGGAAGCCACCACCGCTTCATCACGGAGAAGGCCGTGTTTGCAAACTGGGCTCGAACCCTCAACATCCACTTTCACCAGCCAGACTGGAAGCCAGCTGCTGTCGCAGCCAGTATGAACGGCTCCTACGCTCTGGTTCCAGCTGGATCCTGAGATTCACTCCAGAGACGGTGTGGAATATTAGTGTGGACGGTTTCCAGCTCTGGACGATATGCATGAGACAGCAGTAGGGGAGACCAGGCAACTGTTGTGGCTGTTAGCCCGCTGCCTAAGCAGCTTGGCAGAATGGGATCATTGCATAATAGCAGCACAAAGCCCCAACAATGTTTTGGAAGTGTAACTATAATAGGATGAATTTCATACTGGAATCAAAGCCATGGAGGTTGGCTCCAGTGTTTTTTAACTCGGTGCAGAGCTGCTTTAACAACACAGGAGCTGTCAGAGAGGAGGCAGACGATGAGGCAGCACACACCGCTGCAATAAGACGGATTAATTTTCATAAACTGAATACACCGAGGTAACGTCCTCATTATATCTGGCAGTTTTAATGACCTGAGGATGAGTTTATACTTTACAATCACACACAAATTAAACTTAGTGTTTTTTTTCCAAATCTGACTGTGATATTTTGATTTTTTGACACTTTTTAAACCCTTTTCAAAAACACAATATTCATAAATAGACACAACACAAAGAAAAAAAAGTGTGATAGTTACAATTACACCTCATATTTCACACGTTCTCATCCCAACTCGTCACATATTTGCGCTTTGTCAGACCCCTCAGCGTCACTTTTTGGTCACAGTAAACACGTGCTTAACATTGTGAATTCAAACAAAACCACTTGTTTAGGATTAGGCAACAAAACCACTTAGTTTGGATAAAAAAAATCTACATTTATAGAGTGAAAATGTGACTTGATGTTGTGTACTTGGGTCATGAACGAACAGCTGATTGTAACGTGAAAGTGAAACTTAACGCACGGGACACGAACGGCGGACTCCTGGATGAAAGTCTTATGTTTGTTGGATTTTCACAGAATCAAGATTTTTGTAGTAATTTGATCTGATTTCACTTGAGATGCATTTAAAAATCATGTGTAAATCTACTCAATCCTGATTAAAGGGGCATGTTAAAAGGTAACTAACGGGGACAACAATTTTTGAACTTGGTCCAGTACTGAGGGATAACGCTGTAACCAGCATCCACGAATCGAGCTGCGAGGGCAAGTGAGCAGCATCAATGTAACTTCACATCCACTAGAAGTGCTTGTTTTTGCTGCTGACAGGCTGAGATTGTTATTATAAGTGTCTGACAACATTATGGAAAGAACCCTACATAGAAATAAAACATTTTTCTTACCTTTCACTTGATCCGGTCTGTTTGTTATTGTGTCCAAGTCCCGCTCAAGGAAATCTGAATATCCGTATATGTAACTGGTCCAGTTACGTCCAAGTAGTGTGACTCTGCGTTGTGTTCTGGCGTAGTGGTAAAGAAGAGGCAGGAGGCAGAACTGGGTTCCTGGTTCTTTAGTCACAATCTCTGTGGTGATACAAATGTACAAAGTCATCCGCTGAGAGTGTGTGAGAGAACTGGATCCCCTCATATCAGTTAGAAAAGGCTTTTTTAACCATAACACAATACAATTCCACATCTTACAACCAGGGTCTGAAATTAGCACCCGCACAGTCCTGCTTGGCTAAATAACAGAGCTACTAACGTTAACGGAGGTGCCATTGAGTTACATTATGGTGCGTTCAAGATCAAAAATAAGTATAAAGATAAAAATTAGTATTGGGCGAAGGTAAATTACAATTTTATCATGATGTGTTCAAATGTAATCTCGTAAAATTAAGTTTTTGGCGAGAAACCTGAATAAATCCAGTTTGAAGGAGATGTTTTCACAGCAATATAAAATAGATAATAGTGAGGGAATTATGACCTGTTTAACTTCCTAACACTAGCTATGGTCAGCTTATAATACATCATTAGAACTACTAATGCCAAGATATTTAAATAATCATTTGAATTGTGTGTGTTTTTATGCAAACAACCACTATAGATGACAATAACAAAGTACAGTACAGTACAGTGTACAGTATCCTCCCACCACAGAAGAATAGGGCTCTCCCAGAAGCTACAGTGTAATTCAAACACTGTAATTTACCATGCATATGTTTTTTATTTAAAATATATTGAACATTGAATGACATCAGATCTAAAATGTTATTCCTTCATTTAGTGCAAAGATTACAAAAGTGGCAGACAAAAAAAAAAAACTTGCCTACCACAGTGGCAGGCAGTGAAAAAAGTTAATTTCAGACCCTGCTTACAACACTTTAAAGTTCAATTGTACAGGTTATACATTATAAAAAACACTAAATATAACCAGGTATAGTTACACATCTGAAATATAGGTTAGAGTAATAAGAAAAATAACCAGAAAACCCATATTTTATTGCTTTGAGCAATAAAAAAAAATAAAAAAATCACAATAAACACAGCATCAATTAATATTAACATCTCAAATTCAGTTTCACCAAATCTGCATAAATGGACAACACTGTAATGTTACAAAAACAACCACAGCAGCAAGACTCAACTAACTTACATAGTTGTGAATGAGCTGAAGGCTGTGAGGCTACAGCATTTCATTACACAGTAAACACATTCAGAAATAATAACATTATCAATAGAAACACTTCATCTCCATACCTGTAGTGATACAAATGCACAGTCATCCGCTGAGCGTGTGTGTGTGTGTGAGAGAGAACTGGCTCCCCTGATAAAACAACAGAATCAGAACAGTCAACGAGGGAAAAGGGTGATTGTTATGCTTAGCATGCTAATATTAACCCATTTTCTCCGAGACGAAACTCATTAAAAAACTGACATTAGCGATCTTAGACCTCGACAGTATTTACACGGAATGAGTTGGGTCTTATATAGAATTATATACAGCAACTAGATACCATTAAAATCACAAATTACAACCTTTATAAGCGTTTATCAGGCGGAATTTTACCAGAGAGTATAGAAGCAAAGAGGGGAAACTCTGGTGCTTTTAGAACAACAGCCACTACGCCATTTTTTTTTTTTTTCATACTTTATTTTGAAAGTTCAATAAATAAACATGTTCAGATTTTTCATTACAAAAAATTAACCAAATATATTTACAGTATAAAAATAATACAAAAATAAAATAAAAAAAAATTATACAACAAATAAAATGTAAGGAAAGGAAAAGATGAATAAAAAAAATAAATAAATAAAAAAAAAAATCGGGGTCTGTTAAACAATTGGAATAAATTTGAAATGTCTAAACAATCTAATTGTTTTTGCCAATTTATAATTTTTGAGTTTTAAATTTTCAGTCATAGTCAAATATGTTTTAAAATCAGTATCTTTCAAAGTATAAAAGGAGGGTATTCTTTTAAGCCATATAATTTTTTATTGTATATAATATTTTGCGAAGATAATCAAATGTATTATGTAAATTTCATCTGCCGAAAAACTGGGATCGTTAAAAGTGAGAAATATATCAATCTTTGCTAGTATCTTTTTCAAAATGTTTTGAGAAGTTCATCTGTAAATCAAACCAAAAAGAAGTAGCATGAAAACAATCTACAAACACATGTTCAATAGTTTCCCCTTCACAATTGCAAAAATTGCATCTAGTGTTAACAGTTGTGAAGAACTTGCAAATATTATGTAATACATAAATCATTGGCTAAGTATTATAAGTTAAAGTATACAAAGTATACTTTCATGAACTTCCGGCAACACATCACCTCGCCAGATTTCAGAACGAGACTTATTCTTGAGCGAGACTCTTAATGTCAGACACTTATAACAATAACAACAACAACAACAATAACAATCAGAGCCTGTCATCGCAAAAACTTTTAGCACTGTTAGTGGACGTAAATGACGGTGCCAGCTTGCCCCAATAGCATCATATTGCAGCCTGTGAGCAGCTGCCGTCTACAGCACTCTCCCTCAATACTGGACCAATTACAGAAATTGTTGTCCCTATTAGTCACTTAGATACAAAAAACATGGGAAAATAGGGTCCAGGTTGAAAAAATACCGTTGAATAAGACATTATTTTGTCCTTTTGCTCTGCAACAGATGGCCCCTCAGAAAGGCCCTGCCAGCCCATGTGTCTGATGATACTCCAGGCCATGATTTGTCCTCTTATTAAAACCAAATGTCAGAACAAGCCCTTGCTTGCTGTAGTACTGATACAAATGATCACATCAAAGTGTCCCGAGCAGCCTCTTCAGTCCTGACCCACAGGCGCCTGTCTCAGCCTCTTCAGCATACAGAGGGGAGCAGCTTGTTAGCGAGGGATTACACTGTGCTATCCAACCGTATCTCCAGGGTGAGCGCAGCAGCAAGACTATTGCAGAATCCAAGATGTGATGTCCTGCAGAGGGGGGGGGGCTGCAAAAAAGACATTGACTGCTGCCTGTTCACACACTCAGGTGGAATCTTAATGTTGTAATGCTCTGCAGGTGCTCTGAGCAAAGCCCATGCAGGGCTTTGGTGTCATGCTAAGTGCTCTGGCTGCTCCTGAGATCTGCGCTGTGTGCTCTGCACACCAATTACTGGCCCCTCAGGTAGAAAGGTTGGATTTGAACGGCTTCAAAGGACAAGCTGGCTGCAAATGAGCGTCTGTCTTAAACACATGCTCCAGGCGACATCGTGATTTTCATCGACCTTGGAAATCTGAGGACGCAAACAATGATACTGTGGTGGTTGGAGCCGGAGGAGGTTGTGTCACAGGCATTTTAACGAAGCACCTCTTCATGCTAAGCTATAAGCTGCTGGCTTCTGCCACATATTTACCATCCATATGAGAGTGGCAGCAATTTTCTCATCTAACTCTCAGAAAAACCCGATCTCACGGGAAGGCGTATAGATAGCACGACATTACAAGGACATTCCGCATGTCATGAGGCTTTTTGAGTGTCATTTGTACGCCACGCAAAAACAATACGGTAACGTCCGCAGTTAGGTATAGGCAAAGAAACTGCTCACTTACGTTGAGGCAATAAAACCATTTAGTTAGGTTTAGGAAAAACGTCATGGTTGGGCTTTAAATAAGTATGTAAACTAAGTAAAATACATATGGAAACAATGTAACATAAGTACGGAAAACACGTCACCAACGTCACTAATAATCGTTACAAATGTCACTAACATAACTTGCAAAACAAAACACCGGTTGAGGCAGATGGCCGCCTACCCAGAGCCTGGTTTCTACCCGTTAAAGGGGAGTTTTTTTTCTTGCCACTGTTGCACCAAGTTCATGCTCATGGGGGATCTCTTGTTGGGTCTCAAAATTATGGAGTACGGTCTAGACCTGCTCTGAATGAACATCATTTTGAGATAACTTCTGTTATGATTTGACGCTATATAAAAATAAATTTAATTGAATTGAACACCGCCCGTAGATGTGAATGTGAATGTGAATGGTTGTCTGTCTCTATGTGTCAGCCCTGCGATAGTCTGGCGACCTGTCCAGGGTGTACCCAGCCTTCACCCAATGTCAGCTGAGATCGGCTCCAGCCCCCCCGGCAACCCTGAATAGGATAAGCGGTTACAGATAATGGATGGATTGAACACCGGTCTCCTGGTTGAAAGTCCTGTGTTTAGTGTTATTCCAACATGAATAAGTATGTGCCTTACATTTCCATTTTTAGATCATAACATTTGACGTACCCTGCAAAGTATATTTGAAATTTCTGGATGAAACACTTGAATTTTGCCAGATAACTTTTAGTGATTTTCCAGCAGCATTTAATACAAGACCAAACAAATTCAGCACTTTACAATATGACAAAAACACTCCACAGCACTGTGTTCTTTCTTTTGCAGTATTAATGCACCTCTCATTAATTGGAAACACTTTGGCTGGCAGACAGTGAAGTTTTAATGCAGCAGTTTTACGGCTGTTTATTCTCAAACACCACCAGGAACAGTGCGGAAATCTCTGTATTTTCCTTCAAGATAAATCTTGACCTAAGCACCAATTTCTTAATTTCCATTCCCAATGATCTAGTCTCATGTTTAATACTCCTACACATCCCCGTGTGTGTTTGGCTGTGACACCTCTGTAAAACTCACACTTTCATCTCCTCGGCAGCAATTTTGATTGTGATACATATCACACACACACACACACACACACACACACACACATACGGTAACCACATACCTGCTGTTGATAAGCACAGTGTGTGAAGCTGCCTGTTCATGATAGCAGCCTGTAAAGCATCGTGGAGTTTTATCAGCGAGCCTGTAAAATACCATCATGTTTTAGAGATAAGAATTCACGAATGAGCTCTCCCCTGTTTATACATTTCACCAAGTAATCTCAAACTTTTACAAAGACTTTTTATAGACAGAATCCAGTAAAACAAATGGTTAAACTGAACCTTTTTTTAAAAATGAAATACAGAACTGTGTGTTATGGGTCTGCACTGACACCTGGTGGCCTTGTGTGTCTCAGCATCTTCTGTTCAGGCTCCACAACCCAAAACCACTGATTTGATAAATTAGTCATGTAACATAAGGTAGAGGTGCAGCAGTTTAATAATGTATAATAGTGTAACAAGTAATAATGAAATCACATTAAGAAAGAGATTTCTGTCTTTTCTTTTGGCCTTGAGGGCTTCATAGTGTTGCTGCTTTCTTTATCTGTGTTCAGAAGGTGAATAAAGATGATGTTTTATCAATCATGACCATTTTAAAATCACTACCCATTTAACTACAGTGTCAATAGCAAGTATGTAATGCTTGTTACGACCGTTTAATTAAATGCAATTAAACCCCAATGTTAGATGTAAATGACTACAGCTTAAATGATTTTCTCTTTTTCACCAGGTTTACAATGTCAATCTTGTAAACTTTGTGTTTAGTTTCACGACCCTCACACTTTATATTAATTTGCTTTCTATGTAAAAATAAAAATATAAAACAATAAATGTTAAATGAGCAGTTGTTTTGAAGTTTTGATTTTTTTGTTGATTACACACACACACAATGCATGAAAATACAACAGTTTCCTGGCTTCAAATTGGGGAGATTACATTCGGCCCGAATGTAATGATTGGACGGGCCACCTGCCTGTCTACCAACCTGCCTGCACACACTCATTGTGTAGGCACCAGAGTCTTCCAAAAGCTGCTAGCTTCACAGCTGTGAGTACCAACAATAGCCATATTTGTTGTTTATGTCGATAATGATAATTTTGGGGGAGTGGCTTTGGAGGAAGACCTGAAGCGACGGACTGTCAGTGTTGCCATCTTGGCGACTTTCTCTCTAGATTTAGTGACTTTTGGAGCTAGTGCTGCTACTTTCATTGGAAAACAGTTGGCAACACTGGTCTGGGTTTTTTTTTTTTTCGGTTGAATCATTTAAAAAAAAAAAAATCTAGTGTACTCTTGCTAGTTTCTCAAGATCACGACCCTGCCTTTAAAGGCCTTAGCTGTAGGATTTAAAAATGTCTCTAAGTGGTTAGTTTAAAAAAGTCTTTCTACGGTGCAACATCCCCTCAAAATAAAACAGAAAAAATGTGTTTTGACCATTTGCTAATTGTTTTGTTTTCAGTGGAAGTAGCTTGGAGTGCTTTACTGATGGCAATAATAACACGTCCCATTTGATTGCGCTATTTTCATTGCTATAAATGTCAACACCTCAGTTCTTTAAGCAAATTCTTTTCAGTTTGTTGCTTCTGCATTGGTGAGATCATTTTCAATATCAACATATCTGCTCTCCTTTTATCTTTTGCATAAATTTCCATTATGAAGAGCTACGGAATGAGGTGGAAACTAAACTTCACCCCGATTGCTGTCATCTGAATTCATACTGCATCATTTGACATAAAATGAACCATTTTGTCTGGCTTTAAATTATTATTATTATTATAGGGAGCAATAAAAAATGTTCTTGCCACCAAAATAAAACCTATTTGAATGTATTCATCAAGTTTTCATACCCGACACACACGGGTCTGACTTCTGCTGCTGCTGCATTGGTCAATGTGAACTATGTTGCATGTATAGTACACAACTTGAGATAATGTTACTTTACTTCTGTAATGTTTAAGGGCATTTAGTAGTAGTTGTGGAAAGTGAGTTAAAGAACTCAGTCATACTGTAAAATATCCTTAAATATGTGTGTAAGTAGCTTTTTGTCAGATGTACTGTATGAATCACAGATTAGAGTCTATTCATGTTTTATGTTTCTGTAAAGATAAAGGAATTGTACAATAAGATGTTATTGATCTTTTCACCTTGAACCCAACACATGGAGACACAATAACAAAGACTTTCTTCCTTTGCTCTGGTGTCAAAGAGCTACTTTGTTCAGGTTTTTCTGCAGAACGAAATGTTTTTAGTGTTTGTTAAGGTAAGTGATCAGATGTGCCTCCACTCTCTTTAGTCCGGGGCAACAGTGTGAGGTGTGATGCTCCTCACTTATAACAGCTGTACGCCTCTCGATGGATCAGCATGTTTGTTTTTCTCCGTGGGTCATTATGGTCTGTGAGTGCTTAACCTGACAGTCCTGTCAGCTTAATGTTCAAGCTCCTCGCAGATATCGGAGTCATTCTGCACGGAGCTCTGTTTCCTCCTGATAATGTGGTTGTTATGTCAAGTTTGCAGACTCAGTGCAAGCCCTATTAAAGGTAAACAAAGGAAATTACTCAAAGTACAATAACTATTGCAGGCCAAAATTGTCAAAAACTTTATTTGTCTTATCTGAACCTCAAGCTCCCACATACTCCCAGTCTTTCTTGTGGTGAGCAGAGACAGATAGTCTACATGAATGTGCATACATCTGTCCAATCTAATGGCTGGGTTGTGTGTGAATCAATGTTAAATAGACACTTTTTTAGCCATGTTACCTGTGTGGCTTGCAATGTCAGCTGGAAGGTGCTGTCCACCGAGACTGAGATATCTCAGCAGCTATTGCATGGATTGCCATGACACTTTGTAAGGACATTCATGGTCCCCAGATGAGGAATCCTACCAACTCTGGTAATTCTCTGACTTTTCCTCTAACGCCACCACAAGATTCACATTTTAGGTTTTCAGTTAAATGTCTCAACTATTGGATTGATTGACATGCAATTTGGTGCACACATCATGTTCCCAGAGGATGAACTGTTATAACTTTGGTGACCGTCAGGCTTCTCACCAGTACGATACTTTGGTTGATTTGGTTAGGTGAAATAGAGTACACCTTATGATGCAAGACACATTTCAGAGAAATCTGACAATCAAAGTTGAGTGAAATAATAATCAAATACTTCCAAAACGAATGATATTTCCATCAGCCGGGGTCATCCCTGTGTTCCCAGGGTCATCATTGTAAAAGATTGGTATCTTCGCAGTTCAAATTGCAAAAGAACGAAGAGAGATGGATATTTAATGTCAAGAAAACTGTCTGTCTGCACTTTGAGGGCGTAGGTTTCAAGGAGTATAACATCAGTAGGCTATAAACTGTAGGTGGGTGATTTCTACATGCTGACCCAGGGAAACATACAGTATATTGAACATTTGACCTCGGGAAAAAAAGAACTGCTGAGAACATAAAACCCTTTGTTGCCAGTAAGAGGATATTGAGCTGGGGAACACAGTCTAAGCTCCCCATCAGCCTCAGCTGTACTTTGTGTTCAGTGCTAGTCGTGAGTCGTGCGAAATGAGACACGCCTATATAGGTCTGCACAGGTGATTGAGTTAGTGAGACACAGTTGGAGGAATTAACGAGACACGGGTGATTGAATTAGCGAGGGAGAGAAGCTCTGCCTTCTTCCTGAACCTTAATAACTTCATCAGTTGAGAAACCACACTACCAGCAGTTAAACTTCTAGTAGACCAGAATCAACTAAATAGTTAGTTACTTAGAAGATATACAATATCAGCAGTTGTGAGATGTACACTGATCCCTTTATTGAATCTCCAACCACAAATCCCTACCTGCCTCAATCACAACATAATTGATGTCACCACTAATCTGGGATTTGCTGCTCAGCTGTAGTTTCTATCCGAGCGTCATGCCTTCATAAAGGTCTGGATCTTAGGTTCAGTCTCTCCGGGATTATACATTAATTACACACACTACTAAAAAAACCCTTTAGTTTCATTGACGTCTGTTTTGATGATGTGTGAATTCGCCATCTGGGAGACATCCTCGGTGACCTTATAGGATCACATTTGTGTCTGAACGAGAGGGAAATGTGAGATATTAGCAAAGAGATGGGGGCACAAAGAAGCTCACCCAACCTGTGTTGCTGAGGATTTTCTCTTCCTCTGGACTGACCGTTTGTCCCTTCTTGGCTTGATAAACAGCTTTGACACCTTTTGCGTCACATATGGCACCAACTCTGCTCCATTAACAATTTCCAAAATGAGGGAAATGGTTTGGTCAGGGTGACAGACAGAAAGAAGAACTGACGGGAGGTACAAGATGAGCGCGAGCAGAGGAGGAAGAGTACGTTTGTTACCTGTGAGTCTTTGCACAGGGTTGTTTTTGTGATGAGACAGAGTGGCGAAGGAGGAAGCGACGGAGCCGCCGGCAAAAAGCCTGCATTATGGGTAATTTTCCCATCTCGCTCAATCTACTCCCGGCTCCATCTGAACCCCACTGAGGCAGGCAGTCTATTACAACAGCCCCATTTGATGCAGCCAACAAAAGAATGTGATTGCTCGCCCATGCCTCTCCTTTCCTCGCATTGTGACCAAGCACTCCGCTGCCTGTCATTACAGCAGATACTGTATGACACCACACTTGAAGGTGTAATGTCACCTGGGAGAAGATTACATCAAGGGGCACCTTGTCGGATAATTAGTGACCATTTGGGCGCATCAGAGAGCTAAGAAGCAGGTTTCAGCAACTCAACTACAGACTTAAATTAAATCAATTCATTGTAAATGGAAAAGAAAAGCATTTCCTTTCTTTTGTCCCTTCCTGGACTCTTTTAGTAGCTGTCTAAAATGTATGGAAAGATAAATTATAAACATGGAAGTAGTGAAGCTGCTGGACTATCTCCTGTTAGGGGAGAATTACAATTTATACTGTATTTCTTATATTCAGCATGTCATAAATAAAGAAATTAGTATTCAAAATGACATGTAAAAAAAATTGTATTTGTACGCTAGGTATTGTTATGTATACATGCACAATATACCATGAATCAATCTAAGTTTAATTGTTTTAGAAGTACATCTGTATACGTATATATGTTCTTTTCTGTCAACATGAACTAATAAAAAGTTGTTTAGAAAAAAAGAAAAACAAATTTGTGGAGCTTTTCATTAAAAATGTAATTAAATCACCAAAACACATTTCCGACAAGTATTCATGTAGGTGTTGAGGTCATCCAGACTTACAAATACTTGTGTTCGATAACTTAGATTTAGTGAAAATACAGCAGCATCTCCACTGCCTACGTAAACCTAATCCCTTTGGAGTATATGGCTGATTGTTGCATAATACATCAAATTCTTACATATTTCCAATGAAACATTGCATTATTTCTTTGAAACCAATATGCACAATTTATGAAAAGCATACAGGAATTAGGATCTGCAATTTTTCACGTCACATATTTTCATTTGCAGTCTGACTGTTAGATCAACCCTCATCCTGACTTTCCTCACTCTTCTTTCCACTTAGCTGTAATTGCTGAAAGAAAAGAGCAACGGAGAGTGAAGGGGACATTTAACACAACTTCTGTTGAACAACGAGAGGAAATAAAGTTTTTAAGGGTGGGAATAAGTCAGCGGTTCTTCAAGACTTCACACATGATGACACATTAAAGTCCTTCAGGGTGCTGCAATAATTGGGACGTTAAGAAAATTACTCCAATTTCAAAGTTTGATACGAATACTCCGGGACAATGATGGGTGGAAATCACACTAATATACAGCAGCACTGAGGTGGAAATAGAAAAGAGGAAAAGAATGACTGAGACAGCAACATAATTAAACACTTTCTGGGTGCAAAAGGAATCTCATTTCATGGATTAATCTCAGTTCAAATCAGTTTCATTAATGATAATTATTGCTAGAATATGTCCAAATTTGGTTTAAAGTTGTGGATGAAGAGATATTTGCTTTTAGCCGACCCAGAGGTTGTCTGACTCAGTTGCCTTGCACCGTGGCGAATACTCAGGAACTGATTCGTTAAGATGTTCCAGGCGCTGAGCTGACGTCATGGAGACGATATCAATCAATGTGCTGACCCCGGAGTCTGTGGGCGCGATAAACTTTAGTGGATCTGCCACTGCACTCACTTCAGGAACTTAAAGGAAATAATGATGCTCTGAAATGCATGAAGGCGACACGGCTTCCTCATCAAAAGTAATCACACAATCATCATCTGAAAAGCTCAAACTTCCTCTCTGCTCGGACAAATGATCACTCTGACGCATCCTGTCTCCTTCTCTCCAAGTACTGTAACTAAGTGCTTAAACAACTACTGCAAACAGATGGTTATGTTTTGTCAGAAACTCCAGAATTAAATTGAGTTTGTGGACAAATGAAAACTCATATAGAATGGGCAATGTGAGCAGCCATTACAAAAAACTAAATACGCTCCCACACACCAAGCCAGGGGAAGATGCAGCATGGAAGGAAGACTGAAGGAAGGAGGTGAGATAACAGAATATAATATGATATATTTAGAGTACTGTTAGAGATGATGGATGTTAATGTTGACCTTTCTGGGGGTGTCACAGGCCCAGCGGTGTGAAGGAAGAAGGGATATCGAGGCTTTCAAAGACGAACGAGTTTGGAGGATTTGGGACTTTTCAGCAATCTGTATATTTGTTACTGTTTTGGGAAAACCATGTGTTTTTAGCTTTCTGACATCATGTGCTTTTTCATATGATCCAATGAGTTTTTAAATGGCTTATTTAGCCTAACGGGGAACTTGGTTTTACCAAGCTCCCAGGAAGAGTGCTGGGCGTTGAAGCAAATTTTCGTAGTGGCCAAACAGTGGAATTACAACTTCCGTGTCCGTCATGTGATGAGCGTCGGTTGAAGCTGAAGACTGAGAAGTTTGAGAAGTAAAAAACTCTGGGAGTGTGGGGTGTGGAGAGAAGTGAGCTTACCAGATCTCTCAAGCCCGCTCCTCATCTCTGCTTGAGTTTAGAGGCTCGAGGTTACATTAGCTGCTACTAGCATAACACACCTGAATCTTCCAACCAAATTGTCAGTGGTCAGGTTGCATTGTGGGTAATATTGGCGTCAGGCTTTGACCATTTTTAGATTTTGTTGTCCCTTGAGAGTCTGGCAATGTTACAGGAATGCAGTTCTAAATCTGACTACTCTTTTAAGAATAATAAAAAGTGTTTTCGTTGTTGTGTATACTAATTATTGATAGAGATCTCTAAATCATTGCTGTATTTTCTCTGCTCAGATGGCGTGTCCATCCATGGCTCTATTCAAGGGTAATATTTTGAGTCCATTCGGTATGTGCGTCAGAATTACATGCACTCCTTCCTAATATGTCTTAAATTGCTCTTACGAAAGTCGATAATTTGCTCTCTGCTGGTCAGACTCGGTGAAGAACTCACTGTGCTGCGTTTATTTTAGAGGGTCTTTTGTTTGGCCATTGACCCCTTTTTCCTTTTTGGAGCACTTTGCTTTCCTTTTATGTGACTTTCATTGTATTTTGTGAAGCTGCTTCTCGTCAGTTTGAGTCCATGTCTGCCCAGGTCTCCCTGGAAAAAGAGATTGCTGATTTCACAGTGGCAGTGAGGTTAAAAAGCCTTGTAATAGTTTAAAATGACACTACTGACTACTGATCTACAAAAAGCAACTTCCACATGACAGTTTCCATTGAGAGCTCTTTCTTCATCACTCAGAAATCAAAGGAACAACAGACAGAGTCGATGACGAGGTACTGCATAAACCCACTGGACAACAACACATTTCTGAAAAAAAATAAATCACAAACAGCATCTATTATTAAAGCGAAGCAGGCTTGTTCCCATCCACAATGGTTGGATCTAATGGCTGCTGTACAGTATGTAATGAAGAAGAAGAAAGGTGTAACTAATAGGTTGAATAAAAGGATATTACTTGGAACTGCAGCCTAGCACTCCGTCCAGTCCAGTCCAGTCCAAGACATTTTGTCCTTTCACTGGTTCAGTCTGGCTCAAGTGTTTTCTTCATATCACACTGTTACATCCTCAGAACTGGAAAAACTATTTATTAGGTCTGGTAATATTTTGATATGAAAAGTTTTGCATTGGATGATGAATGTTGAAAATTGGCATATTCTTCCCCACTGTTTCTCTATTTTAAAAAATTGCTGCAAAATGAAATATCCAGGAGGAGATAAAACAAATGATTGATATGAAATTTTAAAAACGAAAATAAAAAAGGCATCTTAGAGTAGTGATAACACTTGGTACATTTCTTTTTACATGATTTGTTATGAGATTTGCTGTTGATGTATCTTTTTGGACAAAACCCCCCCCCCAAAAAAACTCTCAATCTTTTGTTCAGTTCATAAAGCACAGCATAAGACTCCAGTAACCAGCAGGGGATTTCATGCTGTCTGTACTTCTATCAGAACATCATGGGAAGCTATTGACAACCTGACACAAACAGCAGCAGGATGATGAGGTTGGTTTTTTTGGACATACAGTATCTGAAATTATGGAGCCTAATATGTAATACAAAAATACAGAAATGTGTTGCCCTCAAGAAAATAGCGACTTTTGGATGCATTTCATACAAACACAGTCACGCGTAATTATGATTGATGACGTGCGTATTTTGGCACCCATAGCATTTTATCAGTTATTTTCGTTTCCATGCCTATCCAGTGTCGACACAAAACAAATAAGGACCCTTGAGCTGTTTTTTTTTTTGTTTTTTTTGCAGAATGCAACAGATGTGAGTTTGAAGTGACACCTCGCAGACTGAAGCGCGTCCTCCTTCACTGACTGACTTGGTACCGGCGGAGCGCACACGGAACAAGCTGCTCAGATCACCACCTCGACAGGATTATTGAGGAGAGCCGTTCAATGGCATTTACTGCCGGACTGATTATTTATTGACTATCATAAAAGACACAGAGAGTGAAGACTGGCGACTTATGGCGAGTTTTGTGAGAGAAGATCAAACGTGAGGTAAGGAATTGCAGCTAGATTTTTATTGGTTTATAAGAATGTGGGACTTTTTTCATATTAAGATTTTGAGATGAAAGTAGTGTTCACTGCACCCATAGTCACACCCAAAACGGCATGTGAGCTGTAAGATATTATACACATTTTATCATAAAGCTGAAAATCTGTTACAAATCAGAGAAAGTATGGTTGAAGTGATCCCTCGCCAGACTTAATGTATAAAAAGCCATTTTTTAACATTTGAAGTTTAATTCCCAAGATGTTGGTACAAATGATTCATGCATCTCATCTACCATTTATCCTTTCCTTCAGGTTACATGTCCACCTTATGGAGGACGGAACCTGCCAAAATCAAAAAATCAATCAATAAATAAATGACTTGATAAATAAATAAATAAATATGGCAAATTAAGCAAAAATAATATTAAAAATATCTGTAGCCATTAATAAATTGATAGAATGTGACATAAATTGATATTTCTGTTTTAATTTGCTTCTTTATTTATTTATCTTTGTATTAATTATCTTATTCATTTACTCTTCTGTTTGATTTTCCCTTTTATTTATTTATGTACGTATTTTTATTTTTATTATTTGTATAAATAAATATAAATATAAATTAAAATAGATGCAAGTATAAATAAATACATTTAAAAAATAAAAATAAATACACAAATAAATAAAAGGGAAAATTAAACAGAAGAGTAAATAAATAAGGGAATTAATACAAAGATAAATAAATAAGCATATTGAAATAAATATCAATTTATGTCACATTCCATAAATAAATTAATGGCTACGTTTATTTCTTATATTATTTTTGCTACATTTTATATAAAAAAAAATCTTTTATTTATCGAGTGATTTATTTATTTATTTATTTTTTATTTTAGCAGGTTCCGTCCTCCATATCAACATGTCAGCCAATGGGAGCTCAGAGACAAGTTACAGCAGGTCAGAGGTCAGACACAGCAACAACACCTGCAGCCAGAAGGAGCTGTCTATCACTGCCTCCGCTGTCTCCATGTCTGTTGGCATTTTCTCTAACGGCCTGGCACTCTTCATCCTCGCCAAAGCCTACAACCGCATCCGGATCAAGTCCAAGGCGTCCTTCCTGCTGTTTGCCAGCAGCCTGGTGGTCACAGACCTGCTGGGTCACCTCGTCAACGGCTCGCTGGTGCTCTTCGTCTACAGCTTCCAGAAGAATTGGGAGACGTTTGACCCTCACCGCATCGTGTGCAGCGTCTTCGGGGCGTGCATGGTGTTCTTCGGCCTGAGCCCCTTGTTCCTTGGGAGCGCCATGGCGGTGGAGCGCTGCATTGGAGTCACCAGGCCGATCTTCCACTCCACAGCGTTAGCTTCCCACCACATGAAGAGGCTGCTGGGACTCACGTGGCTGCTCGCTGCCCTGGTGGCTGTGCTGCCGGTGCTGCTGTGGAAGCCCTACAGGGTCCAGAGCTCCAGGAGCTGGTGCTTCTTCCACATGGAGGAACCCAAAGACTGGCTGGATGTGCTCCTCCCTCTGCTCTTCTCTATGCTAGGGCTGCTGGCCCTGCTTGTCTCCATTACGTGCAACGCACTAACCAGCTGCACTCTGCTGCGGGCCAGACTGCGCCGCAAGCATCACTGTAGAGGAACGTCCTACCACATAGAGATGATCTGCCAGCTGCTGGCTATCATGTTGGTGTCCTGTGTGTGCTGGGGCCCCTTACTGGTAAGAATGGGAGGGTCGCACATTCTCTACTGTCATGAAAATGAGTTGGAACGCTTTATTTAAGGATCAGTGTGTAGGATTTTGGGGGTCTATTAGCAGAAATGTAATATAATAATCATAATTATGTTTTCTTTCGTGTATAATTACCTGAAACTAAGAATCGTTGTGTTTTCGTTAGCTTAGAATGAGCCCTTCATATCTACATAGGGAGCAGGTCCAGCAACAGAAGTCAGACGGCGGCTGGCGGTACCACGGTTTGGCACTAACATAAACAACATCTACATCATTTTGGAAAGAGCGGAGTGAGCTGATGAGTACTCCGTTGGTTGCAATCTGCAACCGAACCACTAGATGTCGCCACATCCTACACACTGTCCCTTTAATCCAGGCTATTATATTAATTGATCTCAATCTCTTATCCATCTATTATTACAGTTACAATACCATCATTTTTCTGATCTTTAAACCACATCTCCTATTTGCCAGTGTGTCAGTCATGGATTTTGAACATTGGTTAAGTACAAAGTGACTGTCAGAGGCAGAGAAATTAGTTTTGAAATGAGACAGAAACCTGGCAGGTTTTATTACCTCAGATGTGTGATAAAAGACGACTCAAGAGAAGCTTGTTTTTATGGTTTTCGCACTGCACTGCTGCTTCTCATTTTCAATCTGTCCATCCCTCTCATTCTCTGCTGCTGAAGCTCTCATCCGTTCATTTATGACATCAAGACTCAAATTGCTCAAATAGTTTACTTTATGACCTTTCCTCTAAACTCCTAAAATACTGCAGTATGTCCAGACCTCTGGAGCACTAGTCATGCATTTCAAGCTCCCTCTCCTGCTCTACAAGCATGCTCTCTATAACATGTTCCAGTCATCCCTCTTATTGCTGCTGCAAAAGTGCACTGTGATCTACACCATCAGCTCAGTACATGCCACACTCCTCATCCACTGCAGTTATAGAGCAAAACACATCATATTTATCACATATTCTACAAATTCTGCCAATATGACCAAAAAAATGCGCTGAAACTTCCTTTGGGTTTTTTTAAAACATGTTATTCTTAGTAAAATTGGATCATAACAAACAATTAAATTGTTTTTTTTTTTCAGTTTAGTCACTATTTATTTATTATTTTACAATCATCATGCAAATGCTAGTGTATTGAATCACTGTACGTTTTTGTGGAAGATAATGAAAGTGTCACTCATGAGAAGACATTTAGTGATAGACAGCACCAGTCTTCAAAACAGACTCTTTTGTGTAACACTGAATCTAAATTATTATTCCTGTAAAGCAGTTGCACATCTTACAAAAACACTGAGAGTAATGCCAGGGGATGCTTTCAATCAATCAAACTTTATTTGTATAACACCTTTCATGCAGATCAGTGCAGTTCAAAGTGCTTCATAGAGGACTGACAAGTCGAAAATAAGACAGAACAAGTGTGGAGCGTGAAACCAACAGAAAAGACAAAAACAATTCAACAATTTAACAATTTGATAATTTGAGACCAATGCACGCAAGACAATAAAAGGATACAAATGTAATAAAATAGAATTAAAAGCTATAATAACAGTAATAGTAGTAAAACAGTGTGAAGTAAAAACTAGACTAATAAAATCGAATAAATTATACAAATTAAATACAATAAAATAAGTAATTGATAAAATATAATATAATTTTACAACTTAAATACAATAATTTAAGTGAATAAAATAATAAAATAATAAAGGACATACGTTATATTCAATGATACAGTTCATTGTTTATTTGTCTGTGTAGCCTGCGTCTTAGATATTTTGCAGCTATTCAAGTGTTTCTGTCCTTTTCTATTATTCTATGACCGCTCCACCAGATCCGTGTCATCATACTGAGCATCACAGCCAACGGTGAGCCTGCGTCTCTCAGCCTCCTGATGGTGGTACGCATGGCCACATGGAACCAGATCCTGGACCCCTGGGTCTACATCCTGCTGAGGAAGGCTGTTCTGAGGAAACTGTTCATGTTGCTCCACAGCTGCTGGGGCCCAAAGTTTCACAAACTTCACCGCTGGCAGCGCAGCGTGCTCCGCAGCTCCATGGAGAACAGCAACTCAGGCGCTGGCCCGACTGACTGCCGCCTCCTCGGTAGATTACCTCTGCCAGACACTGCCATCAAATCCATCACCTGAACCTGACTGACCTGAGAACACCTGTGAGACAAACAGGGAGAAGCTGTGAAGATGTGCAGGACTTTGTTGGAATACAGACAATCAACGTTATTGTACATAAACTACCGTCATAAAGTTAGTTTTCATGTTCTCTTTGGAGTTGTAAAATGGTGAACTGGCAGTATTGTGCTCTGTTGTGTGATATAGGATTTAACTTTTTGTTCTCAACTTTCAGCTCTGTTTTACTGATCAGCAGCTCTGAACAAAATCTGTCTAAAATGATCACAGTGCTCACAGTCAGGTCGGTTCAGTCATTCCTTTGTTGAACTTTTTTCTATTGGAAAAGTGACCGTCTTAATGCTGCTGAGATTTCCATTTGGCAGCTCCAGCCTGTTCCCTTAACCTCATCTAAAGATTTTTACTGAATGGGTTTGATTCTTTTTGTCTTATTTTGTTATTGCTGTTTTTGGCAGCAGTCACACATGAAGGGTAAGGTTAGGGCTGAGCAATATATCGATATTATATCGATATCGTGATATGAAACTAGATATCGTCTTAGATTTTGGATCGCAATATGGCAAACGTGTCTTTTCCTGGTTTTAAAGCATTACACTAAAAAAAAAATATTTTTCTGAACTCACCAGACTGCTCTAGCTGTTCAATTATTTGCCTTTACCCACTTAATCATTATATCCACATTACTGATGATTATTTATCAAAAATCTCATTGTGTAAATATTTTGTGAAAGCACCCGATAATATCGTCTCAATATCGATATCGAGGTATTTGGTAAAAAACATTGTGATATTCGTTTTTCTCCATATCGCTAAGGTGATATGGATTCATGATTACGATCTAATCAATCAGCTACAGGTTATATGTGAGAACATTTCTCTGGATTATAATGTGAATTTATGTTTAATGTAGAACAACAATGTCTGCAGCAGAATGTGCAAAATAATGTAAAATTACTGAATTTATCACCAGTTTTGAACCACTCAACAGAAATATTTAAGACTAAATGACACACTGTTGAATTAATTGTAGCATCTATCAGACAGAGCAGGGTCCTAGTCTGGGTTATTATTGCAGTCGGTCAGCGGTCCGCTTGTAATAATATGTACATTACTGTAAATGTAATGTTCTGCACAAGTACGTTTGTAGCATCATCTCTCTCTCGTGATATTTTTTCTTTGGGCTGAACTGTGTAATAAAGGTGAAAATGGAAAAACAAAGCAAATTGAATATGGTTGAAAATGTTTTGTTATGATGGTGATTGTCAGGGTAATGTCTGTTAGGAGGAAGTTATTCTCCACCAAAAACATCTTTTGAGGTGAAAGCCTGCCTGTCTCTGTGGAGTCTGTAGTGTGGCACCGGGATAATTATAGACACTTTCAGAGTTCAATTATAATCAATTATAATTATTAAATGCCTATCAATGATATTGATTAATTATAATTAATCAATCATGATAGGGCAATATGAACTGATTAATTAATTTGCCAGGTGTTATGTGTTGGCAGAACTTGCTAATCACAGTTCCTACCACTGCTCTGTGGGTTTAATTTGATTTCACTTGTGGGTGTCACATCTTTGAGAACTCACCCTCAATTACTGTAAAGTGATCACACAGTGTAAACTGTGAATATTACAGTAAAGCAGAGAAAAATAAATTGTGACAAATAGTAAAAAATTATGAAAATATTAATTTTAGGATTCCACAATAAAATCCATTTCATATTGCATAATTTTAAGACAAAAAATTAATAATAATTAATATTTTACTACATTTCGTTTACTGTGAGATTTTAAAAGCATAAATTAAGCGCTAATTTAATTAATCAATTTACAATACATTTTAAAGTAAAAGAAATACTAAAAAAAAAAATAGTAAAAAAGTTAAAAACCATAACAAAAAAAGAAAACAGTTTGTTGATGATAATCAAACGCTGAAAAAAAATTATCATTATCATTATTTCAGAGGCACACTTCTGGCTCCATGTTGTTTTGTTTTGCTCCAGGAGTGGTTTGAGAAGTTTCTTCACGACTTTTCCACCAATTTTTTTTCCCCCATAAAATCTTTTTAACATTAAATTTGTCTTCATTGTTTGTGGAGAAGCAAACTTGGCGTTTTTACAGACACCTTTCAAGTCTACAGGGGGGGATAAATGTGTAATGTGGAGCAGCGTTTGTTGGTGTAATCTCTAAAGTGTCCTGTAGGTGGCAGCACGGCGCTCTAATCCCTCCGGAAACGCAGAAGAAGAAGAAGAAGAAGAAGAAGAAAACCGTATGGTGTGTGTGACGTAATCTCTTCCTCATAACCACCATCTTTCACTACCGCATGCCTGTGTGGATATTTGAGCAGGTTTGGGATGATACATGTTGACTTGTGTGCACCGTGCGGTGCTTGTGGAGCTTGTGGTTGTCGGTGTGCGGGCGGAGCGGAGCTGTCGGGCCGAACCGAGCAGTGACAGGCCGGGTTAAAGTCGGGGAGGCCCGGTGTTGTGTTGTCATCTCTGCAGCTGCTACAGCAGACTGACAAGCTGGAGCTAATCTCTGTTATTATCACATCAGCGTGCTGTGATTTGCATGCATATTCAACTTGTTTTTCTCGTTGATAAAACATGTTATTGTATTTTTTACTGTGTTCTTTAGGAGCTGGACTCTCTCAGGTCAGCTCATGTTGTTGTTGCAGCTCCCAGTCCACAACACGGAAAGCAGCAGCATGCTAAGCTAGTTGTTTAGCTGGTTCACACATGTTATTTGTTTTCAGCTTTATCTTCAATCTTCTGCAGGTGAGAACATGAATCAAGAAAAGCTGGCAAAACTTCAAGCCCAGGTCCGGATAGGAGGAAAGGTGAGCTGACACAACCAGGAAGTGATTCTTTGTTTTCATTGGGAAGGTTGTGATGTGAGGTGAGATGAGATGGTAAGGTGGGCTCACCTTTTCATTATGACAAAAACCTACAATACATCCAGCCATAAAAAGTGGTTTTGTATTTTTTTTTTACTTGATTTTATTTGCAAGTTTTACAGTGTGTTTATAGCCTTTATTAAAATTAATTGTTAGATAAATAGATAGATAGATAGATAGATAGATAGATAGATACTTTATTGATCCCGAACGAAATTTAGGCATCCAGTAGCTTAGACAACAAGTCCCAACACCAATACACCTTAAAAAAGATACAATCAAATAGAATAAAGTGAGATAAAATAAAAATAAGATAACATAAGTACAGCAGTGAAGTGACAGTGTGCCAATGGTGCAAATAGTGCAAATGGTAGTGCAAATATAGCAGAGTATATTAATATATAGCAGAATATAGCAAAGTATATTATAGAGTATGATATAGTAGTGCATAATGCAGTGTGACTGTCTTATAATAAGTTAAGCCCTCCTTCGCTGTGAGGAGTTAAACAGATAGATTCGGTATGTTAAGGTGTTGTGTCATAATACATTTTCAATATAACAAGAATATGGTTATACGTTTATCTAAAATCGGCAAATATATCAATATTAGAGTTTTTAACTCTCAAATATCTCTATCCATATCAGCCTCAATAATCTGCCTGGCTACAGACTGCAGCACTGAAATCCAACAGATTTTGAACAGGATTGAACATTGTGAATTGTTTGATTTGCCTCGTATGAAATACTATTATGTTGCCCCTATAGCCTTTTCTTTTTCTCCTGATGCTGTCACTCTTGTGAGTCATAGCTAGTTTCAAGTGGCTGTCATTTAGTCTCATGTCTACGTTGGTTTTAGGGATCTGCGCGCAGGAAGAAGAAGGTGGTGCACAGAACTGCAACAGCTGATGACAAAAAGCTTCAGAGTTCACTTAAGAAGTTGGCTGTCAACAATATTGCTGGAATTGAGGAGGTAAATTGGTATAAGGAACCCATGAATGTTATCTTACCTTTACTTTCTTGCATGGCCAGAGCATTTAGCCGTAACTGTAAAAACCGAGTGGTCTTCTCTTCTCAGGTGAACATGATCAAGGATGACGGGACTGTGATCCACTTCAACAACCCCAAAGTTCAGGCCTCTCTGTCCGCCAACACCTTCGCCATCACGGGCCACGCTGAGACCAAGCAGCTGACGGAGATGCTCCCCGGCATCCTCAGTCAGCTGGGAGCAGACAGCCTCAGCAGCCTGCGCAAACTGGCAGAACAGTTCCCTCGACAAGGTGGGTGTGACCTCTGACCTCTTAGACCTCTGACCTCTCACAATCACTGTAAAAGAGGAGGGTGGTTTAGTTAAGATTAGTCACTTCCTGTGGGGGAGAAGCGTCTGTAGCTGACACCACAGATTGCAGTTTCATTCCGAGGAAACTTCTTGCAACACCTCCTTTGTGGTTTAGGACGATTGGGGTGGTGTATGTTTACTTTTTGTGTCATCCCTATTGTCCCTTTTCACAGCAGCCATATTTACATGTAATTGCAGGGTAAACACAGGTGTAATTGATCAAATTAATTATGGCCCCGTTCTATTTAGTGTTACAGCCATTCCAGTGAGCCAGCATGTACAATACCAGGGCCAACCTAAATGGAACAGGGCCATAATTACAGTAATGTTATTCATCTGTGTTTACCCTGCAATGACATGTCAAAATGGCTGCTGTGAAAAGGGACTATTGCACCTTGAATATAAAGTCTAACTTGCTTGATGTGATGGAATAATTTGGTCTGAAATCAGTTATGTATAAAAATCTCTAATGCTAGTCAAGATCAACTTATTCTCAAGGAGAAGATAGGAGCAGGGTGAAAGATTGGGCTTCGTGGACAGGTTAAGGACTGGTATAAACGTGTAGTAACCAGCCAGTGACCAACCATTAGTTATTGTGGTGCCCGTTAGCTCAGATAACATGGAATCCCTCCTCTTTTTCTTTTTTCATCCACAAGACCGTTCGTTCCTACTGAAGACATAAAGTAAATGTTTAAAAACAGGTCTCAATTATATAGTTTAATTTTTTTAAAGTGCAAAATAATGTCCTAAAACAGCTGGGCACTGTAGTTTTTAGCAAACTTTACTCAAACAGGAGTAAGTAGTGTATTTGTTGGGGACTATTTTCAGCGGTGGATTAATACACATTCGGTGCTCTAGTTGGTATTTATAGCAGCAGAAGCAGGACGGTGTATGTGAGATTAACTGAAAATAAACAACAGGTCCTATGTTCATGATAATGAAGCAACATGTCACCCAGTGTAAAGATGTGGTTCGCTTTTTAAGCAGTGGAGGTCTATGGTACAGAGGAATAACATATATCAGGCTTGTAGGGCTGTCGCAGTGAAGGACAAGGATGACAGTTTTAAAAACTATTAAAATACTTTTTTTTGTGTTTTTGCAGCATTTTACCCAAAGTTGAACATTTTTTAACCCAGAATAGACGCTCAGCACCTCGTCACGCTGCTGGCGTTTGTAGCATAGTTTAAATATGTAGCACTCCCATTGCAAAGAATTAAAAAAAAAGAAAAAAACGTGAACATAGCGATTGTGGCGGTTGTTTGCCATCCTCTGCGGTTGGTTTGTTAATAGCGCAGTATTGCAATATTGCAATATTGCAATATTGCGACAGTCCTACTTTGGTCAGACAGAAAATGTTTGTTAGAAGGATAAATACATTTTGGTTTTGCTCTTTTCATGGGATTTGTTAACAATAACAAACATATAAAATACCACCAGACTTAAATATAAAATATTACAAATCTGGTTACAATCAGTTAATAGCCAAAGTTAAAGATATAATGTGTTTTTCAATTGTACATTTCATCTCAGCTCTCGACAGCAAGGCTCCAAAGGCAGAGGACATCGAGGAAGAGGATGACGATGTTCCAGGTATGGACTATTAGATAGTATAATTTTATCCTACTAACTGGGGTCCTCACAGACCCCAGAGGTCATATCTCACAGGTGCTTTATTCTATCCTGCCAATTTTTCATCAAATCAATTTCTTCCTAATGACTTCATATTATTGTTTTCTGTTTTAATTAGTGCTTTTTAAAAAGACCAATTTATTAAGTGAAAAGCCCCCAATTGCAGCCATGCAAGGCAGTTAAAATAGCTAATAGATGGATCAAATGTTTGCCATGGGTCCTAATTTAAAGTATCAGACACTATCAGGGGGTTATGCAAATATGCAAACTTTCCTAAAATGCTTATCTTTTTTTTTCTTCAGATGACATTAATTAAATAATTAATAATGTTTTGAGAAGAAATAAGTTCACATTTTGCCACCATGGTTGTTTTTTCAGTAGTTTATTCTTCCTCTGTAGTCCTTGATATTAAATAGGTTTGTAGGATGAGGGTTAAACTAATTCTCATAATGTTACTGTTAGAGTGTTTATTCAAATAAAGAAGATCCACTTTGTAGAAGTGCTACATTGTCTACTGCAATCCTTGGGAAAAAATAGCAATTCAGCTGAGGGCATTTGATTTTGGAGTAAAGTAAAATAGTATTGTGCAAAACAGTTTTCTTCCAATGTAATAAATCACAATGTGTTGTTTTTTTCTACAGATCTGGTGGAGAACTTCGATGAAGCGTCAAAGAACGAGGCGAACTGACGCACATGGAGCTCATGTGCACACGGGCTGGACTGCAATGAAGCGAGAAACCTCCTCCGGTGTTTTTAAGTCTAGTCATCGCAGACATATCAGACACTATCAAACACAAAACCAGAGACTTTTCTATTTTACGATGGCCCACAGATGTCCGAGTCAGACTGGCTTGTGCTCTTATTAAAAAAAAAAAAGATAAATACTCCCTTCTGGTAAACAGTTAAATCTTCACCACATTGTCAGTCATGATCAGGATTACAGTGGTCAATACAGCTAGTCTTAAGACTTTTTGTTTATGAAACAAAATAAAGGTGATTAACATTTTTTAGATGGTGCTGTGGTCATTGATCCAAACTGAAGATGCAGTTTTGCATGGACACGATGATATTTCCTACAGTATGGCAGGTTGTGCGTGCAGCCGGGCTTCTCATATCTGACATCATAGCGGTGTTGTCTTGGCCTGCTCGCTGTCCTGCGGGCTGTGGAGACAGCGAACTGGGGAGGGACATTTCTGCACACCTCTTGAGTTTCTTCAAAGAGCTGCAGAGAGACACAGGGGAGGAGGGAGATCACAGAGAAGAGGGGGAGCAGAGAGGAGAAAACCATCCCATCCTCCGCTTGTGAGCAAGGCACTGCTGCTTCTGCTGCTGCTGCTGCTGCTGCTGCTTGGATCCTCTTCTCTCACATGTAACCGGATAAAATGCTCAAGTTCTTCTCGGCGCGGGATGACGAGAACGAAAGCCTGTTGGGCGCAATAACTGAGGGTAAGATCTGCCTTGATTGCAGCCGGGTGGGGGATGCTTTTACTCCACCAGTCACAGCCTGGATGATGATACAGTGTTTGTCACAGAAAATCGCTGATACAGCATTTGGCTGCGCGCATAGTCCGCATCATCCGTGTGTGTGTGTGTGTGTTGCGCACATCCCCGTGTGAGGAGACTGGCAGTAAACATCAGCTCAGCTCAGCTCAGTGTCCTGCTGCTCTGATGTAACGGGGTGCGGGGTGAGTGAGTGTCGCATTGCCGCCGGCCTCCTCCTCGGTGCCTGCGAGCGGATTAAACATTTGCACACGTGTGTT
The DNA here is from genome assembly GCA_916701645.2 of Sebastolobus alascanus. Lineage (NCBI taxonomy): Eukaryota > Metazoa > Chordata > Actinopteri > Perciformes > Sebastidae > Sebastolobus > Sebastolobus alascanus. The sequence continues at coordinate 1,581,530 of CAKAOJ020000092.1, forward strand.
TGAATGCGTCAGAGTCCCGGGAAGAAGCGGGAGCTCCGTGTCCAGGCAGCCGGATCGGTGCAGAGCCGCCGCCGCGGCGGGGAATCTGCGCTCTGCAGCCCGCAGCAGCAGCAGCAGCGACGCGACCCGCCTCTCTTCTTTTTTTTATGGTTTTATGTGAGGGAGCTGCAATGCAGTTTAACCTGGGAAATAAGACTAGATCACTTCAATCACATAAATAGGAGCATCCAGCAACACCCGGCTTGCAGTATAGTCTATATTGAATGGTTTCTAGTGGTTGTTTTAAGTCCTACCGCCGAGTCATAACTCGTCATGAATCAGTGGCTGCTGCAGCTCAATGAAACACCAGCTCCGGACACATTAACTCCTCTGCCTGCTGGTCATTAACACTAATGGTTATTATGTAACTACCACCATGAGAGAGAGAAGGGTGCTGGAACAGTAATTGGCTGTAATCAGAGAAGACATTTTGCCTTTATGTAGAATCTCATGTTGAGATTATGAATGGAGTCATTCAGAATCAGAAATAATTTATTGATCTCCAGAGGGGGGAAACTGGGGCGTTACAGTTGCTTTTGTATAAACATAGAGAAATGTAAGAAGATAGAAATAAAGGAGTGCATGCAAATTATGTACATAATGCTATAGTACAAACAATATATGTAATATATGAAATATAAGTAAAATTAAAAAATAATAAAATGAGAATCTAAGAAATATGTACAAATATTTGCATTAAACCTGCAGTAGGCAGAATATTTTTTGTATCATTGGGCAAAAATCCCATAATAACCTTTCAGCATATTGTAATTCAATAGATTTCTGCACCTCCTCATGGTTCTGTTTTCAGGCTTTAAAAAAAATCTAGCCCGTGACGGGAGACACAGGGTGCCCTAGGCAAAATTCGGTTTTGGAGCCGTTTTAGGGTTAGGTTTTTATTTTCATAAATAACTGTATTAATTATACTATAAATAATGAGTCCCTGATATTGTATGCGTAAGTGTTTAGTTAGTTTCAATACAACGAGAGTTACAGGGGTGAAAAGTGTATTTATTTCCTTATTTGTTCATTTGTTACCTCAATGCAGAAAATGAGGAAGGGCGCCCACCGACATTTTTAATTTTTATTTTCATTTATTTATTTTTTTTTTTAGAGGGCGACCAGCGCCCTCCAGAGGGTGGCGCCCTAGGCGACCACCTATATGGCCTATGCCTTAAGCCGGCCCTGTCTTTACAGTATAGGCTCAATAGTGGAAAACTTGGATCCAAACTCATACGTGCAAACTGTGTTATTACCATAAACATTTGTTCATTTTGTCTTTGGTCCACCACCAAAGGACAACTGGACCAATACACTGAGCCAGTCAAGGTTTTAGAGTGAACTAAGACTGCAACTAATGATTATGTTTTCTATTAATCGATTAGTTATTTGGTCTATAAAATCTAAAAAATGGCGAAACATGTCGATCAGTGTTTCCTAAAGCCCAAGATGACGTCCGCAAATGTCTTGTTTTGTCCACGACTTAAAGATATTCAGTTTACTGTCATAGAGGAGAAAAGAAACCAGAAAATATTCACATTTAAGAAGCTGGAATCAGAGAATTTTTACCTTTTTGTTTGGTTAAAAAACTACTCAAACTGATTAATCAATTATCAAAATAGTTGGCGATTAATTTAAAAGTTGAATCGATTAAACGTTGCAGCTCTAGTGTGAACACCTGCAAGCCAACTGAAAAAAAAAACATCTGTAGGCTGAATCCTCCTGGTAATATGTGGACGCTCAATATGAGACGCTATACAGAGCCAATCAAACACAGAACCACTATTGAGCATTTTGGTTCTCTGGAGAACCAGCAGCTATGTGGTACCGATTGCTTGGTCTTACGTCAATATTTAGTCCACAACAAACCTTTTCCAGTTCAAACACCTCTCAAGGGCGACTGAGTGCTAATGCAGCCTTTAGTGGTGATTGAAGGCTGTGAGGTGTGTTCCGGGTGATGAAATAGATCATCGCATGCTGTTATATGACCACTTAGCACAAGTGAACATTTCCCACTTAATATAAGTCGTCATTAAGGAGCATGCAAGTGTGCGATAGAGACATTGTTCTTGATATCATCGTGTTCCCCCTTGAAACAGATGAAGGAGACAATCCGTCTCTTCAGGACACCAAGCACCACTGGCTGAACAGACCCTGCCTGCTGGTGCTCAAAGATGGGGACGTGTCCAAACCAGGATGCGGCCAAATAAGAGCAGAATCTCCGTCTAAGACCTCTTCAGACGCATCAGTCAGGAGCAGCTTTGGGCCATGTGAGCAGAAACCGTCTGAACATCCTGCCAAAACTGCTTCACCCTCCCAGCTGGAGGAGGGCAGCTGCACTGTGACCGCCATCTCCACATGGGGCGAGGGTTGTTTCGGGGAGTCTTCCAGCCCCCTGGTGCTGAGCCCTGCCGAGGCTGCGTGGCCCGAAGAGGACGAGGAGGAGGAGGAGGAGGTGGCCGAGGAGAAGAAGAAGCAGCCCCAGGCTCTCCAATCAAAGGAGGACTCTGTGGTTGAGGAGAAGGAGCTGGAGGAGAGCAGGCTGGAGCAGCAAGAGCAGTCCTGCAGCTCAGAGACGACAGCAGCACCCTCCGCTCTCTCACATGATGAGACGCATCATGGCAGGGAGGCCAAGGAGCTCCAGAGCCAGTTTAAGATGGTCCGAGATGAGACAAACAGCAGCAAGGCCCATGAAGCCAGCGGGGAGGGAGCGATGGGGGACTGTGCAGCTTCTTCCCCTCTGGATCCTGACAACGAGTCCCAGCTGAGCCCGGTTGGTATTCTGTCCAGGGATCGAGGAACTGTCCTGGGGGAGGTCGCTCCGGTGTGGATCCCTGATGCTCAGGCACTGGTCTGCATGAAGTGTGGGGTCAAGTTTACGTTTACCAAGAGGAGGCATCACTGCCGGGCTTGTGGGAAGGTGAGGAAAAATGATTATATAAAATTCAATTAGATGTTCTCAAATAACTTGATAACAAATGACTTGCAGTTGACGTGGGAAATATATGTGTGTGTCTCCTCAGGTTTTTTGTGCACTTTGCTCCAATCTGAAGTTCAGACTCACACATCTGGATGGCAAAGAGGGACGAGTTTGTATTTCCTGTCATTCAACCCTCCTCAAAAGTGAGTACATATTTCTTTTTGTGTTAAAGTTCACAGTTTGTTTTTTTAATGAAAATTTGCTTAAAGAGGACCTGTTATGCTTTTGTGCTTTTCCCCTTTCCTTTAGTGTGTTATATAGTTTTTTTTGTGCATGTAAAAGGTCTACAAAGTTACAAAGACCACGCTAAAGGGAGTTACTCTCCCCACAGAAACACTGCACTTGAACTGCCTGAAACGCCTTGCTTGAAGTCCTGCCTTTTCTTCTGTAATGTCACCCAGTAACACATTTGCATAATACCTGCCTAGCGGCTAGTTTGGCACGCCCTCAATCAAAGCTAGTTAGAGCGGAGCTGGAGCGGAGTCCGAAGAGTTTTGGTTAGGGGGCAGGAGGTCAATCAGAGCGTTTCAGACAGAGAGTGAAAAGAGGTGCTGAAGCACAGTCTTTATGAGAAAAAGTACGCGTTTTTTGAACATTAAAACATGTAAACATGTTGTAGTAGAAACCCAAAATACAAGTATGCACCTGAATATAAGCACAATAGGTCCTCTTTAAATAATTGTTGCACCCTCTCCTCAGGGACACCTCCGAGGGGGAAAAGGAGGGTGTGGTTTGCAGATGACATCCTCCCCAGTAAGCAGTCGGAGTCGGCTCCGACCACACCGGTCAGAGGGTTCTCACCGCTGATGAGACGAGCGCTGGGCGGGCCGGGTAGAAGTCCTGTGGGTTCACCACAGATCAGGAGAGCCTTGAGGCCACATGGGACGAATATCAATGTAAGATCATCCAAAACAGATAGAAGAGTCGTAGAGAAACATGGGCACCTCACTCCTCTTCCTCCCTCTTCCTCCAGGAGGCCTGCGGTCCGTACGGCTGGGGAACCACGACTTTAGTGAGCAGCTCTGCCAACCTCATCCCCCTGGACGGCCTGCCACCCATCCTCACCTCCACAGGAGTCAAAGGAGGTAAGACAGGCTCCTTCCACTTTGTGAGTCAAAGATTTTGCAAAATGACTTTGAGGATTTTTTGTTTATGGGGGGAGCAGATGCTGGTATTTTCCTCCTGACCTTGAAATGTGCAAGACTTGCACAGTGTGCACGGTGCAAAGATAACAGACAGAACAGAAGGGAGTTTCATGCAAATCAGGAAGCGAGGTGAAAGTTTGGTCTTTGATGTTGAGGAGTTGACAATGTGGTGATGACTGAAAGGAAGTGAGAGCAGTAACTACAGAATAATGCTGGATAACCTAAATGAACACTTTTAAGCTTGTCTGTTCTGAATAAAAGAGAATAAAAGATTAAGTAGTGATTAGTGTATTAATTCTTCCCACTTAATGGGGACATATTATGAAAAACTCACTGGTTGCGTCCGTAATTCCGTACTAGCATGCTATTTAGTACCCTAAAACAGTATGTGAGATATTTAAGTATGTCAGAAACCTTAGTATGAAACCAATAGCACGCAAATGCATACTATTTCTGATGTTATATTACAGTATGCAACGCTGGACACTACGGCGGCATAAATAACCCACAAAAATGCAGTAGTGACAACAACGTTCATAACAGACGTTGACAGAGATGACTTCATCACTTTGCTAGGCGTAATATATATTTTAAATTAATTCAGACTTTGACTCTCACAAACAGTTGTTTTGGTCACATGAGGTTGGCACGGGTTACCATGGTTACAAGTCTCCAACCGGCAAGAGGCTCTCAGGAAGTGACGACGTAAATTACTGCTCAGTGCGTCCGAGAAGAGACATACTACTATTCATGAATTTGGACAAAGACACAGTTCAGTTTCAGTGCTTGTGCACATACATTTGGGTATCTGGAGTGCCTACAGTACCAACCCACAAACTGCCAACGCACATACTGTGATGAACTGTGAAAACAAGTGATTCAACAAGCAGATTCAGATTTGGCTCCGCTTCCTACTGTATGTCACATGCAGTCTCATTAGAATATATATCACCCACAGCTTGAGACCTACATTTGTAAAGGTGCTCCATATGTTTCTCACAAACCAATCAGAGCAGACTCGGCTTTTTTAGGAGGGGGTCTTAAAGAGACAGGCGCTAAAACAGAGCCTTTCAGACAGAAGATGAATACAGGTATATTCTGACAGAATGAGAAAAATAATGTTTTTTTTTAACATTAAAGCATGTAAACACCTTCTAGTAGAAACCCCAAAATACAAGTATGCTGTAAATGAGCTTGATATGTCCCCTTTAAAAGTCATGACTACCCTATAGTGCTGTTGCTGTAAATGATAATGTGAACCCCCTTCTGCCTGGTTAAACAAAGGCATTTAATAATAATAATAGCATTAATAAAAGCTACCTGTCCTTGCATCTTAATTAGGGCCAGGCTTAGACAATGGTTATTAATCCTCACACAGCTATGAGTTCATTTTCGAATATGAATCTTGAATTTAGCTGTTTTATTTGCTTACAAAGGACAAAAGTACAATGTCAGAAAAATACTTTTCTGTGCCAGCTCAAAGCAGGAGCAGCTGTAGAAGATACTACAGTCTAACAGCAGTGTTACTATGTTTGTTTGTTTTTTTCCTTCAGATTACACTGTGGAGGAGCAGCCCTCTGAGATGCTGCTCATCCAGGAGCTGGAGAGCGGCAGACCCAAACCCCTGGTGTTTGTCCTCAACGCCAACCTGCTGGCTATGGTCAAACTGGTCAACTGTATGTTTACTTTTTTCTTTTCATCGTGCATGACAAAGTTAATGGAAGACGACACATTGGCAACATATTGTACACAATCTAGTATAGGTGCTGCTGTGATCCTACAAAGAAATTATTGTTATTGAATACAAAAAAGGGATGACTGGATGTGATATCAGTTAGACTTTTTAAGGTGAGACACTACAGGTGAATAGGATAGAAACATGTAACTAATAGATATCGCCATGAAATTCCCCAGTTGATTACTTATACCCCTTTCACACCAATGACCAGTGTTGGACCATTGTTATCTGACCCATGTTCAACCCTCCTTTTGTCAATTCAAACCAAGCCAGTCAACTCGGGTTGAACCCTGGTCAGGACAATTCAGATACGACCTGGGTCACAACCCGGGAGCAATGAATACCACTTAGCTCAGGTGTTAGAAATGGGCGGAGGTTTACATGTCTGGAGGATTACTTAGAGAGAGGGGATCATAGTGGCATCATCAATGTGTGCAAAAACATAAAATGTCACTGAATGATGCATGCTTTTGGGATAATCTGTGTAAATATAGTAGGCCTAAATTACAGCTCCACGGAACACAGTATGACAGTTTAACATTTTACAAAAGTAAAAATGCTGTATGCATGCAAAAACATACAGATAACATACAGATTTACAGCATCTATCAATCAACATCAACTTATTTTTCCTCTGTCCATCTACAGCACCCATTTATCATGTATTAGACTACATTGTGCAATCTAATGTGATAATAGGCTACATTTTCAAAAGGATTAGAAACTTATGAAGACTGAAATGTTTATTTCACTCATTCCAAAGATTTGCTACATGTAGTAGACCTGCTATAGTTTTCAGCTGGGCATTACTGTTATGGCTTTCTTCTTTTAGTCCTTTAAGCCATATTTCTATCAGCAAGAAACGTTCACAAGCAGGTTTGTAGGTAAATGAAGTTGCGCTCATTCAGAAGGTTACTCACGGTTAGATGTCCAGCGGTGGTTCAGGTGATGAATGCATGGAAGGCAACGTGTAGCCTACAATAACCAAAGTAGGACATGCCGCGACAAGTAACTCATTTTAAACCCGTAAAAACAAAAAAAACTATTTGGGTTCTTGGCGTCCTGAAGCTGCCTGCGCTGCGCACAGCTACGTACTAATTACTCTGACGGCATCAGCTGGTGCCAATTTATTAACAGTCCAGTGTCATGATTGGCCACATGGTGGCTCAGATACCAACCACAGTCTAACAACCTACTTCTTATAATAAGGATTGTCCTTTTTAATATTTGGCTCCTACACTTACATTAAGGCAATTATTTTTTGTATTACAAGTTTCATGAAATGTTATGTTTAAATACGCAAATGAGGCCTTATCTTATTAAATATGTCCTAATTTGCATACATTTCCGGCACGATTTTGAGAAAATTTCGAATTGTGTTTTTTTTTAATTGATATTGCATTTGCGATATTAGAGGGAATGATATTTTCGACGTCATTATTCTCATTTTTACTGAAAAAAATGTAAATAAAATGATTATGGTGTGATTTTTGCGGGGATCTGTACCAAACAAAGATGTTTTCTTAAGTCTGTAGAATATGATGTGTAGGCCAGGACATCTCTGCAACACAATTATTTTTTGTATTACAAGTTTTTTGAAATGTTATGTTTAAATATGCAAATGAGGCATTATCTAATGCTAACTTTTGATGAATTTAGGAGAAATCTACAGACACAAATAGACGTAGTAAAATTAACTACTAATTTTGGATGTTTTCTTTCCATTAGTCTGAAAGAAGACATGTTATGGAACAAACAAAATCTCAGAATTGAACAGTACATGAAAAACTATGTTTTAGTCTGAGGTGTCTCACCTTAAAAAATAATCCTGTCCTTGTCGACCTCTGAAGTTGTGCCTTGATTGTGTGACAGATGTTAACAGGAAGTGCTGGTGCGTGACGACGAAGGGGATGCATGCTGTGGGCCAGGTGGAGGTGGTGGTGCTGCTGCAGTGCCTGCCTGAAGAGAAAAGCTTCCCCAAAGACATCTTCAGCCACATTATCCAGCTGTATAGGGACACCCTCACAGGTCAGTCAACTTCCAACTTGTGTAATTTCCATGCAATTTTCCATGACTGTCAAAGTCTTTTTCTGCTATAATTACACATGTCCATTTCTTCTGTATTCCTGCAGGAAAGGTTGTGAAACACCTGTCGCTGTCCCTGTTCGGCGGTAGCTTCCTGGGCAGTGAGGAGCACGCGGGCTTCCTGTACATCCGCTCCACTCTCCAGTCCCTCCAAGGTCTACCTCTGCCCAACCAGCCCTACCTCTTTGGCCTGCTGGTCCACAGAGCAGAGGTGACCTGGGCCAAAGCCTTTCCCCTGCGTCTCATGCTGCGATTGGGGGCGGAATACAGATGTAAGCCAGCAGGCCCCAGGATGAAACTCTGCGTCTGTAAATGCTGCAGGATTTCTCTTCAGTTAAACCGTTTTCTTTCTTGTTCCAGTTTACCCGTGTCCTCTGTACAGCGTGCGCTTTAGGAAGCCCTTGTTTGGGGAGATTGGCCACACCATAATGAGACTGTTAGTGGTGAGTATGACATTTTAACAACATTTCCCAGCATTAATAGTCAAGTTTGGTGTCATAACTTTTACCAAAATTCCCATAATTGATGTTCCTGTTCCTCCCATCCTGTTCCAGGACTTTAGGAACTACCGTTACAGCCTACCGATGGTGCCGGGGCTCACTGTGGATCTAGAGGCTCAGAGGACCTGCATAAAGATACCGACCACTGGCTATAATGAGGTAAGAATAAGCCTTTAAATGCCCAACCCGTTCTCTCTCCCAGTGCGTCAAATTCAGACGCTTTGTCATGGCCGTCGGCGTTCGATACCGGTATAAAACGCACCGGGCTTTCCATTAACTACAATGTAAACCCATCCACGGCAACAGTAAACGCACAGGGAAAGTGCTGTGGTGACGTAATTTAAAGAGCGAAAGAGACACACAGGGCGGATGGGTCCAACAAACACAGGGCTTTCATCCAGGAGACCGCTGTTTTTGTCCCGTGCGTTACATTTCACTTTCACATTACAATCAGCTGATCATTCGTGTCCCGTATTCACAACGTCAAGTCACATGTGTACTGTAAAAACATAGTAATTTTAAGCCCAATCATGTTGTTTTTTCCTAAACCTAACTAAGTGGTTTTGTTGCCCAATCCTAAACAAGTATTTTTGGGTTGAGAACGTGTTGAAATGCTTCACAGAGTTAATAATAATGTTTATGTGTTTTTTGCCAATGGTTATGCTTCCCTCTCGTTAGCTAATGAAGGCTTTGAATAAGTCCAACGAGCATGTGCTGGCCATCGGGGCGGGCTTCAACGAGACGGCAGATTCCCACCTCATCTGTGTGCAAGGAGACGACGGCCAGTACCAGACCCAGGCCATCAGCATCCACAATCAGCCACGCAAAGGTGAGCCATAATAACAGGATACTGTGTAAGGGACATCAACATATCAGAGTCTGGACTTAATGTTAGTAGTGGTGAATTGCAACAAGGGGGGACGCCCTGATTGACTGTAAAGGTCATTCATCTGTTATTTTGGGAACTTGTTTGAGTTGGTGCGCTGGAAAGAAAACGATCAGCCCACTCAGATCTGTAAGAGCTGCATTCAGTGTGATTTTTCATTAGCAACACCTGTATCAACTCCACACATCATTTGGTGCAATCAAATCATTTTAAGCATTAAGACCATTTTGAGTACAACATCAGGGTACTTAGAGTGCACTGCATTTTTGCATTTTGCCATACACTTAAAATACCAAGTGTAAGTACGGAAGTACGCAAATTGAGACACAGGATTAGTATGTCCCAGTACATAGTATGTCAAATGCAGTATGCCAAAAATACCAGGATGTCCCCATACATCTGGTCGCATTTTGCAGTATGCAAGCCAGCATGCTTTTCTGGCTGTTCTGACCCACAATCCTCTGCACAGCAGATATAAGAGGGTCAATGTTCAAGGTGCAATGTTTTGCATACTGCATGCAACAGTACGTTCTTTGTAAGGGCAGCTCCAGTATGTGCTAAAAGTAAAAAGAAAAAGTATGCGATTTGGAACGTAGCCAGAGAAGACTTTCAACAGTGGCCGAAGGGAAATTAAATAGAAACAAAGGGCTTAAGTGGACCAAATAAGTTCCCTTATATAACACTAGATGGCACTACATGATAGTGTTTTTCTAATGTATCAGTTTTGGAGCCACAGACTTTGTCTCTAAAAGTGTTTTTTTCTCCATTTTTTTTTTATTGTAGTTACTGGATCGTGCTTTTTTATATTCAGTAGTGCACTGAAAGCGTCTGCAGGATATCTCGCCAAGTCCAGCATCGTAGAAGGTAGGATTCTCGCTCAGAGGGGAGTCAGGTTCACCTTGACATGACATGAAGTAGTGCATGTTAACAGCGCTGCTTTAAAACTGGTTTATTCAGAATGTGTTGATCTTTGTATGTGTGTGTCTGTGTACATTTTAACAGACTGTTTGTCTAGGCGTGTGTACATGTTGATGCATGTGAGTGTATGTGTGTGTCCGTGTTTGTGTGTTTTTCCTGTATTGCTGACCCCTCTCCCCAGATGGGCTGATGGTGCAGATCACCGTGGAAACCATGGCAGAGCTCCGCCGGTCGCTGCGGGACATGAAAGACTACACCGTCACCTGCGGACGGCTTGACCAATCAGACGGCCAGGAGCTGGTGTGTGTACAGTGGGTGGAGGAGAAATGCACTGTGAATAAGGGGTGAGTGTGTGTTTGATGTTCATGTGGCAGAATGAAGCTTTTGTTCTCAAAGAGAACAAAAAAAACAACCAACCAAGCCCTACACTACACCAACTGCATTTTAATTTCTGGCCTGTGTTGTAGATTAATGTGTGTTTGTGTCCTCCAGAGTTATCAGCCCCATTGATGGTAAATCCATGGAGTCTGTCAGCAGTACGAAGATGTTTCAGAAGTCAGAATACAAAGAAAACGGGAAGATCATCCGCTGGACAGAAGTACATAACATGATGATCTGCTTACAATACCAACATAAGTCCATCTGAAGCTGCCTCCTCCCTTCACATTCCTGTGTATTGTATCGTGCAGGTGTTCTTCCTGCAGAGGGGGGATCATCCCAAAGGAGGAGCGAGTGACTCTGCTGAACACGACCGGCTAACGGAGCGGATCGCCCGGGCGTTTTGCTTGGCGCTGTGTCCACACCTCAAACTGTTGAAGGAGGACGGGATGGCCAAACTGGGGCTGCGCGTCGCTTTTGACTCTCAAGAGGTCAGAAAGGATGTTTGGTGTTTAATATCAATGAGCCGTGTCACAACAACATATTGTTACGAACCTCCCATAATAAGTCTACATCATCAATACCGCCCTACAAAGCCAAGATGCGGTAACTACATAGGCTACTTGTTCAGAATTTAGAGGAACAGTGAGTAACATTTAGGGGGATCTATTGGCAGAAATGGAATATAATATTCATAAAGTATGTTTTCTTTACTGTATAATCACCTGAAAATGAGAATCATTGTGTTTTTGTTACCTTAGAATGAGCCGTTTATATCTACATAGGGAGAAGAAGCAGCAACAGTAATGTTTACAACTTATCAATACTTCGGTTTTCACTAATTTAGCCCTGGTGCCTGTTTAATACCGGGTTTTCAGTACCCATCCCTACACACAAGGTATGGGCTGGATCTGGATTGACTAGTTGTTCATATGCATAGTATGGACGTTGAGATGCCCTGCCTTAAAGTTTCAGATGCTCTTCCACTTGCCAAAAAGTTTATGAAAAGTAGTCTAGTCTGGGATCTTTTGTAAAAACTCCTACTGGTCTAACGTTGGTGGGGATAACATGAAATATGACTCACATAGTTGTTAAGTTTACAACACAAGCTCCTGGGTGTGACTATATTAAAACTAATTAGTGGTTTGTTTTGTAATTCCAGGTGGGATTTGTGGCTGGGAGCAATGGGCAGCCCCTCCCAGCTCAGTACCTCAACGCCCTGGACAGCGTGCTGATCCCCGTCATCCACAGCAGGGGGCGCAAGAGGGGCGACGAGCCCATCGTGATGGAGCTCATCTTCTACATCCTGGAGAACATCACTTAGAGCACACAAACCCACATCTTTTTAACCCTGACCACGACTCTGTCTCCGGCACGTCTCATCAGTGCTGCCAACGGTTTCAGGGCAACAGAAGCATTCTAAGGGCGAACCGGACCACATCCGAGGTCTGCATCCATCTCATCCACTCGCGAGTAGAGAGACGTGGTCTGACTCTTAGTGGTTCTCTGATCTCACCCTGCCCTGCAGCAGACAATCTGGGTACGCATGAAGCCTAGGACGGACCATCAGATCACTGTACACCGTACAGCAGTAGCAACCCCATAGCTTGATAGCATTCACGTCACAATGTTCAATACGGAGAATACCTTTAAAAGTGGGAGCTGGGTTCAGCCCCACGACCTTAAAGCAAAGAGAAGAAAGAGAATGACTTGAAGAAAGTAGATCTGTAGCTATTTGATGCACACTGAATGAATGAATGCCTGATGATTGTTTTCATACTGGATGTATTTTAACTGATTGCTCATGAAATGTAATGTTGACCTGGAATTAAACTAGCAACGATGACCGAGTTACTGCCTGTTCATCCAGGAGCCTCAACACATTTACTCAAGTACTTGTAGTGTACTAGGGCAGGGGTTCTCAAACTGTTTTTGGGCCAGGGACCCCTTACCTTACATTACCTTACAGGGAAGAACATTTTCCAAGGACCCCCTCTTAATCGTAACATCGTAACCACCATTTGTACTCTTAGATGCCATTAGAACTATTTGTATTCTAAAACGTTTCAACCTAAATACTTCAGACATGTTTCATAGTGATAAACAAACAATTTGAATCATGTTAAGATAAAATAAGATTATATAATCCTTTATTAGTCCCACAGTGGGGGAATTTGCAATGCTATTGAATGTTAATATCACTTATATACCTTTAAACAGATGGTGATTTTATTCAAATTGCATTTGGCAGCATTTATAGCCTACATTTCAAGTAATTTATCTTAAAAGCTACCAGAAAATGAACAGTAGCAAGACTGGTATAATAAATTCAGATATTTAAACTTATCAGTCTAAAGCTGACTTTCAGTAAGTGCTTCAACTTTAAAATAATGAATTTATTGCTGGAACTGGGTCATAATTAATGTTATTAAAATTAATTAAAGGGCGTGAAAAAGGCGTATACAACGGCTCATTTATAAAGATGTAGGCTACGTTCCAAATTGAATACTTTTTCTTTTTACTTTTAGGAACTGCAACCGGATGTAGTAGGACATGTATTGGGATATACTAAATCTCTTTCTGGCATACTAAATAGTGTGGTAGTATTGGAGCGCACAGCATGTATGCAGCATGCCAAAAATACCAGGATATCCTACTATATCCGGTCGCATTTTGCAGTATGCAAGCCAGCATGCTTTCCTGGTTATTCAGACCTACAATCCTCTGGATATCTAAGAAAGAGGGTCAAAGTTCAAGGAGCAATGTTATGACGAAGTAGTATGTCTCAACTGTATGCATACTGCATGTAGTAGTACGTACTTTGTAAGGGCAGCTGCAGTACGTGCTAAAAGTAAAAAGTAAGCGATTTGGAACGTAGCCACAGGTGTAATTGATCAAATTAATTATGGTCCCCGGCTGCTAAATTACGAATCCTGCTATAGCGAAGGCATGACCCGCCCTACTCTGCCTCTGATTGGCTAGTACTCACTGCCTTTGTTTGTAGAATTGGTTAGGATTAGGCATGAGGAGAGAGACTGGTTAAGGTAAGAATATCATGATAAGCCAATCAGAGCCAGAGTAGGGCGGGTCATGCCTTTGCCACAGTAAGATTCGTAATATCGCTTCCTGGCTGACCTAAGTGGAACAGGGTCATAATTAATGTTATTTATTACACCTGATTACCCTGCAATGACATGTCAAAGTGGCTGCTGTTCAAAGGGCGTATGCAACAGCTCATTTACAAAGATAAGGTTTTCATTCTCACTATCAAAGAGGTATAAATTTAACTATATGTTTCTTTTCGTTTTGCCCACCCCATTTACAAACATGAGGGGACATGACACCTTTCAATATATAATAAAGCAGTCAAATACAATCATTTCTTGCCCACAAGATCAGTTTCATTCCATCCATTATCTGTAACCGCTTACATTCACACCTACGGTCAATTTAGAGACATCAATTAACCTGCGTGTCTTTGGACTGTGGGAGGAAACCGAAGAACCTGGAAAGCTAACACAGGGAGAACATGCAAACTCCACACAGAAGTCACACAAGCCGGATTCGAACCCAGAACCTTCTTGCTGTGAGGCGACAGTGCTAACCACTGCATCACTGTGCCGCCCCCAGTTTCATTTCACAACTTTTAAAAAGGAGGGTTAAGCTACAGTTGTGTATGTTGCAACAAAGGAAAAGCTGCTTGTTCCAGTCTGTAAAACAAAGCAGTCGTCACTGGATCATTTAGCACCCATTTGCAGGCTGAATGTAAAGAACACATTTTCTCTGAGTGCTAACACGACCGCATTTCTGACCCCGATGAACCGACTGATGGTTGAGTCGTATGGGTGTAGATCCGGTCTGCAGGATGCTTTCTCTCTGCCTCTTAACGATGAATCTTTTCAAACAAAGCAGAATGGGGCTCTTGTTTCACCTCCTACTTGCTCTCACATACTTGAGATGGCCAAGACAAGAGGCTCAAGCAAGCCATGCAAATACTTTTCTTCTTTGTTTCAATACAGCACAATGTCAGTCTTCCCCCAAAGCCCTGAGAGCTACAACTGAACATTTTTTCATCAAGTGTAAGCAGCTCTTCTGCAAGTGAAAATACTGACGCACAAAATGTATAAGATAATTTAAAATTTAAATTTATTGGCATTTACTTTTAAATACACAATCTAACAAAATTTAGAAAGACTAAACAAATACAATTAGTTATTTTTTTGTTTGTTTTCTGTAAAACTATTTACAAAAAGTATTTTCAAGTCAGATAGAAACTGTACAGTTCTCTGTCCACAGGGGGGGGGGGGTTGGGACGATGTGGGGGGTCAGAGAAGTAGTGAAGGCAAGTGGGGTGAAAGGCCACCAGTGTGAGACTGAACTAGGAGGTCATCGTTGCAACATCAGTGAAGATAACATTTAAATGATAACATCTTCTCTTCATACATTTTGTTCCATAAATGGTTTCCCAACTCAAAAACAAACACCAAATGTGGGACCCCAACTGTGGAAATCATTGACCACGTCATTTCTTCGTTTGTTGTATATAAAACTAATAACATGAACAGAAAAGCAGCCAAAACTACCTTTGGAATCCGTTTTAACAGTTTCCTTCCTGAGATCCTAGGCTTTCTTCATCTTGCTCAAGTGGGTGCTGCCGTTCTCCTGGCGAGCCGAGCCGTTGCTGGCTCCGTTGCTGGCTCCGTGGTTGATGCCGTTCTCGTGGTGTTTGCCGTTGGTGTACACGGCCGTGCCGTTCTGGCACTGCTTAATGTCCTGTTTCGGCAAACGCTTGCCCTTCACGTACGCCTGGATCCAGAAGTTGGAGAAGAGCACGAAGAAGAAGGTCCCGTACATCCAGATGAGGTGGAGGATCATGGGGAACTGGTAGTCGCAGCTGTCCATGAAGTAATACTGGGTAGCGTGGACAGATACCAGCACAAACTGGGTCTGTTGGGAAGAAATCAGGAGTCAGCCGAGCACTAACTATAAATAAATGCAAAGGAATTTGTCTTTGGAGCAGAGCCATTAAATTAAAAAGCACCAGAGTACCAGACATTAAAATTAAAGGACCAGAGTAGTTTAAGGCTCTAAATAAATGCATTCAAGCTACATCAAGCTGTCCTGCAGCTGATCCCTGAAGCCTACAAGTAGCAAAATTAAAATGATAAATTAATGATGAGATGAACGACACAGAAAACTGCAGTAGTATAGGGTGTCCGTACCAGCTGAATGGCAGTCATGTATTTCTTCCACCACAAAAACTTCTGGAAGCGCGGTCCAGCAGCAGCGAGGCCGTAGTAGAAATACATGATGACGTGGACGGAGGAATTCACCATGGCGTGGAAAGATCCCATTCCACCTGGAGTAATAATCACAAACAGCATTAGGGCGACTCAGACCAGTGTAGCCAAAGAACCGCTGAGTAAAACCTCTGTGGCCTCGACAGTCTTGATTTTTCTTGTAAAAAAATTCCTGGTTTATCATTTTCTTATGACTAAACTGAAGTCAGTACTAAACAGGTAGCCTGCACAAGGTTTCTTTAAGGGTTCTTTAGAGAGTAACTTAGGTATTTTTCAACCTGAATTTTCTCATGTTTTTGTGTCGAAGTGACTAACAACAATTTTTTTAAATTGGTCCAGACTTGAGGGAGAACGCTGTGACTAGCAGCAGCAAAATGACGGCGCCAGCTTGCCCCAATAGCACCATATTGAAGCTTGTGAGCAGCTGCCGTCTACAGTTTTTTTCCCTCAATACTGGACCAGTTACAGAAATTGTGTCCCTATTAGTCAGTTAGACACAAAAACATGGGGAAATAGAGTCCAGGTTGAAAAATAACAGTTACCCTTTAATAAGACAAGAGCAGAAACTGAATGGAGTACTGTGCTGCTGATTGTGCAGGTCAACATGTACAAGATTGGTATGCAGGATGAAGGAATAATGCTACAACCCCCCCAACTGCTACTCCATTAATCATTCTCAAACTCTTCAACAAATCAAAGATTTAGTTAATGTGTACTCACCAGGAGCATAGACAATCCCCCACCACCAGGTCCAGGGCATGAAGGAGTGGTGGAAGATGTGTAGGAAGGTGACCTGGCCGTGCTTTTTCCTCAACACAAAGAACAGCTGACAGAAAGAGGACATCGATCAGTTAAAGCCAAGCTATGGGGACCAAAACTGAACACCAAGGCGGTCGAGTAAGAGACTGGACTTACTGTGTCCATGAGCTCAATAATCTTGGAGAACCAGAACAGCCAGGCCACTTGGACCATCTGGTGAGGAGAATAAACACGTGGTAAAATAATCATTTCACATATTAAATCAAGAATTGTGTAGGACTGAGTAGGTAAAGGGGACTTACTCGAAGGGCTTGAGGACTGTCGGACGTATCAACTGGGTCACATCGCCAGGTATACGTCGTGACCCAACCGGACATCAGGAACTAAATAACAAGAACATTTTATTTACTTGGTTTGTAGTCATAGCACACAGAGTAAGAAAGAACAAAAAAAGTGATCCTTACAGATATAAATTCAACCAAAACTACACAAATTAAGCCATTTCCATTCAGATAGCAAAATCTTTAGAAAGTAAATTGATTACAAGTCTTTAAAGCGACTGTATTTAACTTTTTACACGTATAAATCATTTTTTATTGCCAATGTGTGAACAGGTTGTAACCTAACCTAAAAAATGAGACCTTCCGCTACTTTCTGGGTTTCCTCTATCAGCCTGTAGACTGCTTTTAATGTGAAGAACCCGGCTCGTTTTTCCCGGGAAATTCCAACAGAAGACCAAAACTACGGTGTCTCTCCTGTGCCTTATGACCACGGTTGGGAGGCTGAAGCAAGAAAAGTTAACACTAGGATCAACATTGGCCGGGCCTTTGATTCATGGAGTCGACTGTCTTTGACTTAACGGCCACAGGTGTCACTGCTAACAAGCAATTTCTGATTCTTACACAGAGTCCTTTTAAATGTTGGAGACTTAAAGCAACGGTGTCTTACTTCGTAGACGATGTATAAAGACAGTGCCACTAGTGTGAAGTTGTAGACTATCATGGCTTCCTTCAGCTGGAAGGGCTTGCGATTGGCCATTAGGCGAGGTCCAAGGTACAGTACAAAGAACAGGTAACACAGCAATATTGCCGACATTTGGATAGGACTCTGCATCAGTGGATAAACCTTCACCCGTGGATCTAGAGAAAAAAAGACAACAATAAATCAGACAATAAAAATATTGATTGATCCTTTGTATTGTTTTAGTCCTATTTTATGTGTTTTTAATGTGCACTGTTTGTTTGATGTTGAGCCCGGTCAAAGGAGACTTCCTGTTGCTTTATGACAGATAGATAAACTTTATTGTCCATCAATCCATTTAGTCAGGTAAATCACCTACCAAGTCCCGCCAAGAGGTAGTCGTAGATATCCTTGGCATGCGAGCCAATTTCCTGAATCTCTCGAAGCATGTTTGCCATCTTGAATTGTTGTGACCCAATTATCTGCAAAAAAACAAGCTCAGTGTTACTTTTACTGTCCCATAACAGTAATTGAAAGTGACATGTCACTTAATTATTTTTGTAAAGTCCAAAAATAAAAAAGGATGCACATCTCGGATACATCTTCTCAATCCAGATGTAGTCTTTTTGGATGTGTAAAATGTACCATTATCCTTCCCCATTTGTTTGGAACCTTATAAAAAGCGGTTCACTTTTCCTAGATAGTGAAATTTTCAGACATCAAAACATAAAATTCAACAGTATTCTCCTTCAAGCATGGATTATATAAATACTTAAACAAAAACCACATGTCTTATTCATTGCTAGGGTGTTCCTGGGGATCACCCGTGACAAATAAATGCCTCCAGGGAGGAGCATTTTGATTTGAGCATTTCCTGATTCAGCGGGATTGAAATGCAATTACCGGGACAGAGCAGCTCATCTCTCGCCAAACAATCACTCCCACCAAAAAAATACCGGGATGCTTTGCACTCATCAGACATGGCCTGATATCAGAGAGGAGGTGCTTCAAGGAACTGTGAGGGCATCCCTCATCCCACAGTAATGCGGCACCCTACTGACTGTCTGTGTGCAGGAGCCAAGAAGTTACTCAACTCAAATGAACCCAACAAAGGGAAACTTCCTGAACTAGAAACACAACTGCAGAACCCAGACACTGACATCCAAGTTCCTTAAACTTACAAGTGTTGCTTCTTGTTATGGGGCAACCACATGTCTTGGAGAACTGCCACTGCAAACTGAGTCTATCAGCACAAATACAAATATGTGCACACACGAATGTTGCTACGGTTTTCAGATCTGCATGTTTCTTTGTTGACAAAGGCTTAGCATATCAAGTGTCAACTGTAAAGCGTATTCACAGAGTAGAGGACACACAGGGTGCGGTCATCTCTCACCACGCTATCTACAACGCTCTGAGTTTTCACTGCCTGAGGCCTAAAGAACAGCCCGCCTTAAACCAATATAATTTGGTGCTGTGGAATGAAGGGCCGGCAGGGAGCATCAGAGGTGTTGCTCAGGTAAACCGCAAGAAGGGATACAGTATAATACAGTATAAGGATATGTTAAGTGTAAACTACAGCCATGCATTTTGCCAATAATGAGCTGGATCTAAGGATGTTAATTTTCAATCGCTGTCTGTTACAGGAATTGTAATTTGCATACTTGTTTTCAAGGCTACTTCAGGGATGACGGATTTTTGTAGGCCAACCAGGAAGTTAGCATCGCCCTGGGTTCCCTCGACAAAAAAACAATAGGATTTTTCCATTGAGTTTTGGATTATTGTAGAAAATAAGCTCTGTGGCAAACACACGTTTATGATACTTACACGTTTTGTTCAGCAAGATAATCTCCACAAATGAACACCACTTATATGATTTTTAAAGTGTGAATGCAATCGCCAGAAGTAAAAAGCTAACGTTAGGGCTATAAACGAACTACACCACGGTCACATGACTTCACATCACCACCACTAAGCTAAAGGCGGACTAGTGTTCGGCGTGATGATGTTTAGTAGTCTCATTTAGCCACTTGTTAGCCACCGCCTTTTTGAAGACACGTAAAGGCTTCAAAATTCACGAGTGGGGTATTTACTGACGGATTTTATATTGTAGAACAAAATATTAAAATCTCTTAAGCTTGTGTTAACCACAGACCTTATTTCAGGCCTCTAACAAAAAAAAACATTGACTTTGAGATGAGGGAACCAGAAGTGCTAAAATGCTAACTCATTTCAAGGTTTAAGGACTCATTCTTGTAGAACTCTATTATTTTACATCTTTAGAGACTAATGCAAAAAATATTAAATGCCAAACAGATACTGAGCTGGAGTCCCAAAAATATAATACAATAGCCCTTGATCTGCTCTGGTGATATTTTGTGCTTTCATTGTGTCAAAGTTCAAACGGTTTCTGAACAACAAACATACTACTACAGCTTAAACAGATCATATCTCCCAAACTGAACATTCTTCATCTTTTGTAGATCCACCCTACAATTTGTTCACCTCAGGGCTTTTCAATTTTTAACCACGAGGCAATGTCAACACCACAGCACAGTTATCTTTCTGGTCAATCTTCTTGTTGAGCTTCCAGGTGATTGAGTCCGGCCTTCTGGACCGATTCGTAACAGCTGCACCGGTGACTTAACTTCCTTCTGTCAATATGGTGAAAACTTTAACTGGAGTTTTGTCTTCTTGCAGCCCTCACCGTTATCACCAAATGTGCAAATTATTATTTTTTTAAGCAAATGATGGTGTTGTTTAGCAGAGATACATGACATTTCAGAAAACTCTTACACAAAACGCTGTGGTTGTTTTTGAACCGACGATGAGGCATTTCGTCAGGCACCTCACATTTCAACAAGAGTATCATGATGTCTGTTGTGTAGAGTCTTGTTCTGAGGAAAAATGCTGAAGAGTTATATTGAGCAGATGACCATCTGGTCAGGTTAGTGAGAATTACTGTAGGGCTGGGCGATATCTTCTATCATGAAATAGGTGGTTTCATATCTCGATAACGATATATAATCACGATATAGCATGTTTTCTGGTAATTCAATAAATAAACATTCTATATGGAATAACCACATGGTAAAGCCCATTTTTGTATACTCCTGTGTGAATTAAATACTTGAAAAATTAAAAGTATTTCCTCAAAATTAGCTAAACATTTTTAAAGGTCTTATTGATGACATTTTTATGTTAACGAATATTTAAAAAAAATTATACATCCACAGAGCCTTTAGGAAGTTGCTGAATAAAAGTATGGCTTTCCCTAAAAAAATATTATGATTGTTAATTAATCATTTAAAAAATGTTGGCAAGTCCAAAATTAATGTTTTGTTTATCTCTGTGGACGATATCTGACGTTTGGTTCCCACTTCTAACAAAGTTTGTGAGCCAATAGTAAAACTACGTTGGTATCACATACTGTAGGGCTGCACGATTACGGACAAAACAATAATCATGATTATTTTGATCAATATTGAGATCACGATTATTTATCACGACTATTCATTGATTTTAGGGACAAAATATTTGTATTGCATTTTCACATTAAATAAACAGACTGCTTTCACTTCCATTTGACCTTCGATTAACAAATCTTTGCATCAAAATAAGACTGCAAATTAGGTTCTTATTCGCCTGAATTCATTGAAAATCCATTTCGACAGTCAAATCGAGTAATATATCCAGCAATACGCTTGATTTGGTATGCAGCAGAGTTTTCTATGAGCAGAGCACACATTTGAAACATCAATATCGCAGTCGATCGTGTTCATTTAATTGTGGGAAGCCAAAATCTTGATTGCGATTAATATTGGATTAATTGTGCAGCCCTAGTATCACGTGGTATCTCTGGGTCGTCAGTTAGTTAGTGTGGAAAAAACAGATAAATGGCTGAGATTGACGGTTAGTGTCTGGCAACGACTTGTTGTGAAATAAGAGCAATGGAACGGGGGAGAGAGAATGCCACATCTAGTGGCTGAATGTTATCAATAGCACTTTAAGTGAAATTATACAGAAAAAAGAAATAAATATAGGCCTAGCCTATAGAAACAATCTAAATAAATATAAAGGATAGACATTTTCATATCATTTTGATGATATCTATTGTTATGTTGCCCAGCCCTAGTGATAATAATGTCTATTATTGTAACACAGTGATCTTGAATTGTGTAGTGGAAGTTTAACCACTTCAAATGGCTTAAATTTTAGTTCATAATTTGTTTCCAATAGAAATTTAAAAGGAGTTCTTAAAGCCAAAATTCTCCCTTAGTTATGTTGGTAATGCATTCAATTTTAATAGTTTGGTGTAAGTTTGTATACATGAGAAATCAGATTTAGTTTGTTGGTACCAAAAGCCACTTTTCTGATCAAATTATGTTGTTGACACTGTAAAAGTGCACCTTTTTTTTTTGTAAATCAACCTTTATTTAACCAGGTAAGTCAATTAAGAACAAATTCTTATTTACAATAGCGGCCAGGCAAAAGGCATTGGGGATTATTCTGAAATCCTACAATAAAATATGTAGAAAATATGTTGTCCAAATCTCTGCTGTATGAACATGCAACATGTGACTCACTTGAGAGTGATTTTTTTTTTTAGAGATTACTGACTAAAATAAAACTGATTGTGCGAGTCACGGGGGACAGTCTTATGATCATGAACACTAAGAAGAAAAAGAAAAAACAATATTTGTGTATCCTGAGTCCCAGCCGAAGATAGAAGTTTTAAGAAAACAGAAAAATGAAGCCCCTTCCATTCCAGCTTAGTGAAACCACAAAACTTGCTACAAGAAGAGCAGTTAGTGAACACCACTGCTTTGACACTTCTGCACCGTTTCCTGCATCTCAGTGAACTCAAACATAATGACACCACTAAGCTGTTCCACCAACTAAGTGTTACCTCAGAATGTGAACCAGCAGTATAAACTTCAATCAACTGAACTTGATTGCTGTCCAGCTGTATCAGCAACGCTAGTAATAATTCAACAAGAGGACAGGAACTTCCTCATAACTGTGAGAGAGGTCAACAAAGTGTCTCCTGTATTAATCCCATGACGGAGTGAAGCAAATTAGCTGCAGACACATGACCACTAAGCACCACCCTACCTTTAGGCAATGACTTCTGTCCCCTCTCAACACACATCATTTACAGCCCTGAGCTACATTATCAGTCCACTCTTCTGACCAAACTACAATAAAAGTCTTACACAACCATTCCTCATTCAATATTAGGCAGCCTTGATAGCGTGGTGGCTGGTTTACAGCTTCAAAAAGGAGATATGAAACAGTGGAAAGGGAGGGGGAACATTTCCAAGGAGAGCTATGTCAATGAATCATAGCGATGGAAAAAGGGAGCGCACGAGGGGTTAATGATGAACCAAAAAATTTAAAAAAAAAAAAATCGAGAGGAGCAGACAGGAACCCATTAGTTAAACACACAGTGAAGTATCCGTTAACAGCCTGATATCCACAAACACCGAAGAAAACAGCTGCTCAACATGTGTCCACACAGGTTAGTTCACCTTCTATGTAACAATATGCAACTTACCTGGTTGAGACTGGAATTTTCCCTTTAAATCATCAAAAGCCAATGTGGTTTCCTCTTTCACAGGACGGCAAAGCCACTCTGCAAAACTGTAAGGGCGGGCGGGCGGGCGGCGGGCAGGAAGGCAGGCAGGAAGGCAGGAAGGCAGGCAGGCTGGCTGGGACGGCAGCAGCAAAGAGAGAAAACAGTAGAGCTGGGAGAGAAACAGAGAGAGAGAGAGAGAGAGAGAGAGAGAGAGAGAGATGGGGTAAGGGAATGAGAGTGTAAACTGACAAAGTGTGACTGGTACAGCAGTCTTCCGAATCCCCACCCTCCCTGACTCACACAGTGGATGAATAACTTGCTCACAGAGGGAGAGGGAGGGACGGAGGCTGAGCCAGAGAGAGCCAGCACTGTGTGCCAAGACGAGAGTACAACTGGGGTGAGAGTGAGATGGCCCCTGTTTAAACCCACACTACAAAACACCCCCAAATAAAATGATACTTTCTGAACACCGCCCTGAATTCAACAAGTCTGGTCTCGCCACCCGCCCCTCCCCCCGACCCTTTTACTGTCCTGGTCACACCCACTACCCCACACACACACACACACACACTCACATGTAGAGAAACACACACGACCCTGAACATTTTCGCTCAGGGGCGGGCTGATAATATTATTCACAGGCAGCGGGCGAGAAATCAGAGGAGACTCTGTTATCATGAAGGGAGCCATTGTTACGCCTTTATCGGCTCTCTACCCGGTCAACACCCATAAAGCAAAACTAGCTTCCATGTCTCTCTCTGTGCTGGGAGACAATCAATGTCACGGCCTGAAACAAGTCGATTAGTTGTCAACTATTAAATTAATCGCCAACTATTTTTACTCGGTTTGAGTATTTTTTTTTTTTTAAGAAAATAAAACATCAAAATTCTCTGATTCCAGCTTCTTAAATGTGAATATTTTCTGGTTTCTTTACTCCTCTATGGCAGTAAACTGAATATCTGTGAGTCATTTGAGGACGTCATCTTGGGCTTTGGGAAACACTGATCAACATTTTTCACCAGTTTCTGACATTTTATAGACCAACTAATCGATTAATCGAGAAAATAATCCACAGATTAATCGACAGTGAAAATCATCGTTAGTTGCATTTCTTTTAGGGCAGTCAAAGTTAATGCAAATCTGTTTTAACGCCACTGATTTCTTTCACGCAATCAATCTTTTGGCAGTAGCTGTCTTTTAAAGTTAGAGTGAAGATACTGGCAACACATGAAATTAGAAATCCTCAGAAATCCATTGGTACCATCCATGTCATACTGGCTTGTCGCGAAGGAGGTTAAATAACGCTCCAAACTTGCGCTAAATTTTGGCGAGGAAAAACTGGCACGGCCATTTTCAAAGAGGTCCCTTGACCTTTGACCTCACGATATGTGAATGAAAATGGGTTCTATGGGTACCCACGAGTCTCCCCTTTACAGACATGCCCACTTTATGATATTCACATGCAGTTTGGGGCAAGTCATAGTCAAGTCAGCACACTGACACACTGACAGCTGTTGTTGCCTGTTGGGCTGCAGTTTGCCATGTTATGATCTGAGCATATTTTTTTATGCTAAATGCAGTACCTGTGAGGGTTTCTGGACAATATTTGTCATAGTTTTGTGTTGTTAATTGATTTCCAATAATAAATATATACAAACATTTGCATAAAGCATGCATATTTGTCCACTCCCATGTCGATAAGAGTATTAAATACTTGACAAATCTCCCTTTAAGGTAGATTTCGAACAGATAAAAAATGTGCGATTAATTTGCACTTAATCACGATCAAGTATGGACAATCATGCGATTAATCGCGATTAACTATTTGAATCGATTGACAGCCCTAATTTCTTTCCATTTGTGCGCTTTTGTTGTTTGTCTGCTTAATATTTGGCACAGACCTGCAGCATGCTTGTTTCATAGACACAAAGCAATTACAAGGAGTAAAACTCATGACAGCCTACCAGAGAAAAAAAGGAAATACATTCGAGCGAGGAAGCATCATCATAAAAAAACAGTCATAAAAGCTTGATGTTTGCTCAGGGTTGGAGAGCGAAGCCTAATTTATACATCTGCGGAAAAGCTTGCAGAGCTTTTGCAGAGATGGTTTGCGTAGCTCGCACAGTGCCGCTAACGCAGACGCCGCTAACGCAGACGCCTGCGGGTCCAAATCAAAAACAAATGACATACTACGTGCAGTACTACACACTGTAGACCTGGCTCTCACTGCCACACCCAGTAACTTAAAGAGACGAACAAAACATTATAATAATAGCAATAGTTTAATCAAGCGGTCACTCTTGCAGACTAATACAGAAACAGCCTCGCAAAGCCACATCATACACAAAATTTAGCTTTGGAAGGCTTATAAGTAAAATGCAATAAGAAGTCTGTAATTGCCATTAAAAGCATATTGTTTGATGTAATTCTTTTTGTAAACACTAGTTGAACTTGGCTGTTCAAATCACAGACATCTGAGAGCGTTGCACGAGTGATCTTATCGCTGTAAATGTTCCGCTGTATCTGATTGACCAGGCTGGTTTTACCAGTCACTCCGTCACTGGGGAGATGATGGGAGAAGTGATGGCAGCACTACAGTGCATTTTAGCCCCTCCTCCAAATACCAGCACACACCTGATATGATCTGAAAATAGATCATCTTTCTCTGCTTTAGTCATTGACGGAGCCATCTCAAACATGACAGT